>JAKOGI010000054.1:537500-840000 GCA_029747015.1 Carnegiea gigantea | reverse complement strand
TATTTTAGGACCTACTTTGCAATTCGGGTTTTCATTATTGTAAAATTTCAAGTGAATCAATAGTAGGCCCCAAATAAATGTGATGTAAGAGGTTAAATTATTTTTCATAACGATCCGAAAATTTAATTTCGAGCCACGGAAAATTCAATCGCGTAAAGTGTATTTTCTTTCAAGCCCAAATTCATTTAGGCCCAATTTTGGGCCCAACAAGTTCCTACCCATTTGCTTAGCTAATTACTCTCGAATTATACCTAATTATCATTAGCAAAAAGATGCTTTTTGGTGGTTAAAAACTCAGCCATGTATTAGCTAAGTCATTCTTCACCAAGCAAAACTCACAAAATATCAAGACTTACTCTCTCTCCCTCTCCACCACCCTACACAGTCCCCTTCTTTTTGCTGCTGTATTTGCTGATTTCTAGCCATTTACTGCCACCTTTTGGCCACCAGGAGGCCACCATCGGACCACTAGCACCACCACCAGTCACCCCTCTCACTTCTTCACGCTTCAAACATCTCTAACTTCCCTTGTTTCGAGCTAAAGTAAGTAAACCCTAACCTTGGGATTTTTTTTATTTTATTGGTAATTTTGTGATCTTTGGCATTCATAATGAATATCATGGTGTTGGTATTGATTTTGGAGAAGCTTAAGTGCAAATTCAAGTGAGACATAAGTTAGGGTTATGAGAATTATGCATAGTTTAAATGATGTTTATCAAGAAGCATGTCATGTATGTTTTAGATTTGAAAATGAATCTTGGATGATTGTTAAGTAAAACTTATGGATTATAGCTATCTAAAGTGATATTGAGGGTCACCCCATGTTTTGGTAATTTCAACAAGTGATTTTAGAGGGTAATTATGTGAAAAGGAGGATAATAAAGTAAGTAGCAAGCTGTGAATGGCCCGAAAATAGGGGTCTGTTTTGGAAAAAATTGGTAATCTATAGCTGGTTGAAAAATTATGAATTTTGGTGGGGAGTCATATCAATGAGTTATGTTTCAAATGGCTTTTGAATCACCTTAATCCGAATTCTGTGCAAGAAGTTATGACCGTTTTACTCCGACTATGCAGGCCAGATGAAAAATGCATAGGGTGGTGTTTCAGCTCAATTTTGGGATTTGTGTGGTGGTGATTGTGTTATGGGCTGTAAATAAAAATATTGAGAGACTTTTTAATCTTTGCATATTGGGGTTTTATAACTCAATTGGAGGTTGGGAGTAAAAGTTATGAATTTTCTAAGGTGGACCTTGAATCAATAACAACTTTGATTGTACTTAGAAGCTTATTTGGTTTGGGAACTAAGTGGTATGACATGTGCAACAAAATTGGAGAAGTGGGGAGATTGATAACTCAAGATTAGTATTTGTTGGTCTAAACTGGTGTGTTTAAAATTATTCTGAACCTACTGCCACTCCAATTGCCCTCAAACTTTTATTATCCATCTCAGAAATATCAAAAATCCGTGATGGATTTATAACCATCAAAGTCTTTTTTTTATGATTCTAATTATTCTACTTTGATCAATTTTACTCCACAATATTTCACTTTGAGTTAAATCGCCCTAATTCATTTAGCTTTCAAATCATTTTGGTATAACTTATCTTCTATGGAATTATTTGAATTATGGATGCCTTTTAAGGAATTTCTGTTACAGTTACAACTATGAAAGTCAGCATTGTTTACTAATTACATATATCTATAATTATATTTCTTAAACAGAATTGGGGCTTAGTCTATCATTTCCCATCATGCATAAGAATTATCAAGTAAGATTCATTTTAAAGACATCAGGTACGTTCATTGCCTGTATCATTAGAAATCAAAGTGTATTTATCAAAGTTATCATGTTTTGATAAGTACATCAATGAATCAGTTTATACAGTGATTTATCATTTAATTGATGACCCCACCAATTATCATCTATAGGGCATTCGCCTCCCAATTATCTGCGCGGCTTTAGGCTAGGTCCCCGATCGGCTTGGTACATATAAACCTATCCATAGATCGTAACAGTATCAAGGGGTTCACTATCAAATAATAACTAGCAATGCAGTTTTACATTCATCTCATTCACTATTTTAACTTAAAATGAATTGCAAGTGGGGGCCCAATCATTTTATGTAGAGATCATTCAACAATACAGGAATACATGTAATGAGTTTCGACTCACAGTTTGAAATGTTTTTATGTTTTGTTTTAGGTAAATGCTCATTAAATTGCCCTCATGCTAGCGAACTGGATGAAGAGAATACGTTGAGCAAAGGAATCATGAGGGATCAATAATGGTATAGTACATGTCTATTTTGGAGCTATACTTTGAGATCTTCAGTGGATGGAGGTGTAGATTATATGGTGAATTGCTATACTGCGATGTGTAACCATACGTGGGTAACAGTTGATTGTATATGGTTTGAAAATGCATGAATGTGTATAGTTGAAGCTATGTCTAATTATGTTATTTCGAGTTCATAATCTAGTATACACACTTCAAGCCTTGTCCTTTTGGACGGCGGTGATGCCCTTATCATTGAGTTCATTAGTCCTAATTCAGAGATTTATTAAGGAGAATGCAAATAGTGTAACATGCTTAATTAGGGGGCATTAAAGATTTGGTATCAGAGCTAAGGCTTTGAGGGCCACTTTGAGCTATCAAGTGTTTATGAGTTAGCTATTAAGGTGTGTATAAGTTATGATAGACCAGTTAAATGAGCTATTGACTATAAGTTCATATGTATGGGCATATAAGGAGGAACCATTTCTATTTGGGTGATTCAATCATTTGGTCATATCATGAGGTCCGAGCATTAGCAAAGTAGAGTGTGGGACCATTTGGGTGACCTGTTAGTAAGGCATGCTCTTATTTATCTAGGAGTTGTATTATATGCTTCGTTTATCTCATTTGTTTAAAGTTTTACAATCGTGCACTCCGGGTGTATGACCCATTGAGTTATGAACTCCGCTGTGTGGCCATTGATCCATTAAAGTGTTTCTCTCCATTTCAGGTATCTATTGTAAGGCTTTAAGCCGGCTTTTAGTTAGTTTTTAGGCAAAACTCTGTCTGTTTTGCCCCAGAATTTGAGAGTTTTATTGAGGTGTGTTAATATATCTAATTTTGGGTACAGTGATGGTTGAAACCCGATGTAGGGATGCCATTTGCAACTTATTAAGGGATTAATATAGTGTTAAGTTAGATGTAAACCTCTAGAGGCAGAAATTTCTTATGGGGCAATATTTTTGAAGTGAATCAGTATGAGATGAACAGTACAATGAGTGCTTTTGTCTGGTGATAACTGTTTGTAACTTATGGTGTGCTACTTGGCGTTATATAGGTGGTGCGAGTAAGATTAAACTGCCATGTATAGGAATTATCTGGTCTTGATACTAAGATCTTACATCAGCAATGCTCCCATTACTTTCTATTATTGACCTATTTCTACCCTAGTTACCTTGAATTGTTCAGGACCAATGAAAGTTAGATTTGCAGGATTAAAGGAAAAGGACCCAAAGAAGTGATATAATATTCATTTTACTAGTACTAAGTGCATTTATTTCATTAGCATTGAGGATATTCATTTTACCAGTATCTAGTAGATTTATTTCACTAGTATCGAGTGATATGTATGTACACATAATTAGTAGACTCTGCTCATATGCACATCATACTTTTAAGAAATTTTCGGAGATGGGGTGTGTAATTGGGTTATGAGTTATTCAGTGATCCAGTAATGGGTGATGAAGAGGATCAGAGAAGTATCACATGCCATATCTTTTCTTACCTAAATCTCTTATAGTTAGTTATATCTATCGACCAGCTTTTGCCATTGCATTCTCAATAAGAGTCAGCGATATGCAGACCATTTGAAGCAATATTAAGTGGATACATGAGACTAGATTACTTTACTTAGAAGGGCATCAGTTTAGCTCAACTCATGACATGGTAGTAAGGTTACAGAATGAGTGGGATACATGAGGTTCCAGTTTTGTTCAACACCTGAGCAACCTTTCTTCTAGGCTATTCAAACCCTGACAATCATAATCATTTAATTCTCTGTTTCCATAATGGAGCATATAATGACCCCTGGTGTGCATTACTGTGTGATTTGAAGTTCTTCCTAAGCATATTTGACGTATTCTACTTACAGTTCAGTCATAACTATATTCATATTTTTACTGTCACTTACTTTAACTCCTTGCTTCTATTCGGGCACTATTTATTTATTATTTGCAAGGCCTTTGGTTGCCTCAAGTCCAGTCATTGAGCGCCCTTTCAGCAATTAAATGGATCCATATTCTTTGTGTTTCTATAGCACCATAACATCGTGTTGGCTTACTACTCTATGGTCGTGATTGCATGTCCTTACTCAAGTTATTTTGACAATCCTTTCTTTACTAGTATAGCCTATCTTATTAATGATAAATAACGATTTGTGCTATTTTTATCTGCCAGCAGTTTAAGAATTTATATGCCTACCTAAGACTTCCATTTACTGCAGAATGCGTTATTGATGGATGCTGATGCCATCATGTTCAGTCATAAGACTGACTCCTTTATCTTGACATATTGGCCTTTCAAACACCAGATGAATAAAATTTCCCTTCTGGTGGTGTTGACCCTCATATTCATCGTTTTACTTACCTACGGGTACCATATGACTTTTCAAATGCCTCTTTGGTAATTTGCTAGATTTCTTCACCTTCAGTACTTAATACTCCCTCTCAACTTTATAACATCGTTCATTTACTTTAGTATCATAACCATCATGAATAAACCGCATGTGTTGTATATGCAGGTAATTTATATGCCTTACCCCTTTCATTACGAATCTTCATCCTTTCATTCATTCAACTTACATGCCAGTCCTTTATAACCAATAAAGAAATATCTTTGCAAGAGTTCATGGTGTGATTACATCTCTTTACACTTTAGATTGTCCCACTGTCTTTTGAATTTACAGAGACTAGTAAGCAGTTGAATGTGTTATTAGCATTGTCGGAATCATATTCATTGGGCATTCAATCCAGTTTGATTGGTAGACCTTGTTATCACTATGGGGATGAACTGACTATGCACTTATAGAAGATAATTTGTAAAGATCTTAAGGTTAGCTTGAGGAATGAGTAAAGACTAGACGTGTGTTTCTATGGACTGAGAAAAGAAAAACCCTATTTCTGCCCTAATCACACTATGCAAGCAAGTGAGTTATCATTTCAGTAATACATTGAATATTAGTGATATGCAACCACACTTGGCATATATACATCCATAATCACAGTTTATGAATTTAAAGATGTTTTATCTGAAGACTTTCAGGAGTGGTTTCCCCCAAGAAACATTGATTTTCAAATCAGCCTAGTTCAAGGTGCTCAATCCATTTTTAGAGCCCCGATCATATGAGCCCCAGAAGAGTTCAAAGAACTAAAGATTTAGTAAGATGAGTTGTTACTGAAGGGAGTTATTTAACCAAGTGTACCACCGTGGAGAACCCTAGTTTTATATGTGTGAAGAATGAAGGCAGAACCTTATGGTTGTGTATAGTGTACAGAGAATTTCATAAGATCACTATCAAAAATAAGTTGCCTATAACTTGAGTAAATGATTTATGGGATTAACTACCAACAATAGAACTCTTTTTCAGGAATGATTTGAGGTTCGGATATCACATCTAAACCATGCAACCACAGTTTATCTTTTATAAGAATGCCTTTTTATAGTAATTCTTGTAATTGTTTGCTTGTCTCATCTTCAAAACTTGATACTATCTAATATTGTTTAATCTCCCTTGCATTTCAACGTGATATTTCCTATTAGCATGATCGTCCATGTCTTTGCAAACCCATTGTTAAATGTGCAATACATTTTTATTCGACTTTATATGGTTGTCAACATTCTAGCACTCTCGACCTTCACTATCTTTATTTCATGATCATGAGTTATAGGTCATTCTGTTGAGAGTCGATTCACACATCTACCTTACATCTCATTTATTCATAATAATAAGCTCGTATAACTTATTTTGAATTTATAATGTAATTCAACTCTTATTGGCGTGGGTGATTACGATTGTCATAATCCCCTTACTCTCCTTATTTTTAACTTCAACTCCCACACATATATCTTACATGCTCATAAGTAAACTCCAACTTTTCTGTTCAATCTTATTGCTGGACTTGAATTAGTTTTATATAAGCAAATGCATGTTTCTACTGTCACTTGTTCAATCTATTTACTTATCCATTGGTACTTTGCTCTCCAATCTATTGATCTATCTATTGCATTTTACCAATTCAATCTATTGATCTATTTATTGCACTTGCAATTCTCACACCTATATCTTATACCCTCATAAGTAGAATTCAGTAATCCTTATTTAATCTTATTGCCGTATTTGACTTGGCTCCATATGAGCAAAGGTATGTTTCCACTACAGCCTATGCAATCCATTTATCTATTCAGTAGACCTTGCTTGTTCAAGCTATTTATTTATCCAGTGTACCTTGTTTATCTAATCTATTTCTCTATTTATTGTATTTTGTTTGGCCACTTCCTCTATTAGATTTATCCTGTCAATGGTATCTAGAAAGTCACCATGTTAGAACTCCATTGCTGGCCATTTTATTTTTAAATCATCAGCTAAACTTGAAGGTAACCGGGCTATCCATCTTCTTGAATAACTATGTATTGGATCCTTTATAATCAATATTTATAAACCATGATTCTTGTGGTATTACGATTCGGGATTCTGGATGCACTCATGGTTATCTTTATTCTAACCACCCCATAATAATCTCTCCTTTATTAGCCTTCTCTAGTCTCATCATTCATTTCTTTTGTATGCAAAGATTCACTTGGCTATTAATCTCATCGCTTTCATCCTTAATCACGGCCATTTCATCACCCATTATCAATTGAGAGCAAACCCTTGAGTAGTCTAATGATATGATAACTTTTTGATAAGGGCATAATCTCAAACAATGTCCAGCGGTATTAGGGTAAGCTAGAAGAAACATCGAGAATAATGAGACAGTTCAAGTACATACTAAAGTGACACAAAAACAACACAAGAGTCATATGGTTATATTGACCAAAGAAGGAGACAATTAAAGTTCAGATGAGATATAAAGTATTCCAAAGGGTTTCTCTAGACAAGGGTGTCAAGAGACTGGATATCAGAGATAATTGAGTTCATTGAAGCTAATATGTGAGAAGTATCTGGATCTACTACTGAAACATGGGATTAAGTAGTTATACAATACACAGACACCTTTAACCCCATAGTTTGTGGACTAGGTCTACCTATATAACTCAAAGACATGCATAACGTGTACCTCATAACTCAGGCAGTACATTCCAGATCTTGACCATGCTATAGTATCTGAACCCATCAAAGTTATTGGAGATCTAGTGTATGAAAAGCGACCAATCCTAATATTAGATTGCAGGATTAAGCAACTGCGCAACAAGCAGATACCGCTAATCAAGGCGCTATGGACAAATCATACCTCTCAAGAAGCCACTTGGGAGACTGAGGATGAGATCTAAGCCAAGTACCCACATGTATTTAAGATAAACTTGTATGTTTTATCGAAACTCATAAGTTTCGAGGACGAAACTCTTTAAGAGGGGAAGACTGTAATAGCCCGACTCTAAATCATGTTTATTTATTTAATTGACCCATGTTATTAATTTTTCACAAATTTATTTATCTCATTTAATTATCCCGATTGGGAGAATTCATTTTGGGCCCCACTTTGCAATTCGGGTTTTCATTATTGTAAAATTTCGAGTGAATCGATGGTAGGCCCTAAATAAACATAATTTAAGAGATTAAATTATTTTTCATAATGATCCAAAAATTTAGTTTCGAGCCACGGAAAATTCAATCGCGTAAAGTGTATTTTCTTTCGGGCCTAAATTCATTTGGGCCCAACAAGTTACTACCCATTTGCTTAGCTAATTACCCTCAAGTATACCTAATTATCATTAGCAAAAAGATACTTTTTGGTGGTTAAAAACTCAGCCAAGTATTAGCTAAGTCGTTCTTCACCAAGTAAAACTCACAAAATATCAAGACTTACTCTCTCTCCCTCTCCACCACCCTACACAGCTCCCTCCTTTTTGATGCTGTATTTGCTGATTTCCAGCCACTTACTGGCACCTTTCGGCCACCAAGAGGCCAACATCGGACCACTAGCAACACCACCAGCCACCCCTCTCACTTCTTCAAGCTTCAAATATCTCTAACTTCCCTTGTTTCAAGCATAAAGTAAGTAAACCTTAACCTTGTATGTTTCTAATTATATTTGTAATTTTGTGATCTTTGGTATTCGTAATGAACATCATGGTGTTGGTATTGATTTTAAAGAAGTTTAAGTGTAAATTCAAGTGAGACATAAGCTAGGATTACAAGAATTATGCATAGTTTAAATGATGTTTGTCAACAAGCATGTTATGTGTGTGTTTTAGATTTGAAAATGAATATTGGATGATTGTGAAGTAAAAATTGTGGATTATGGCTGTCTAAAGTGATGTTAAGGGTTACCCCATGATTTGATAATTTCAACAAGTGATTTTAGAGGGTAATTATGTGAAAAAGGAGGCCAATAAAGTAGGTAGCAAGCTGTGAAGGGCTCGAAAACAGGGGTCTGTTCCGTAAAAACCTGGTAATTCGTGGCTAGTTCAAAAATTATGAATTTTAGTGGAGAGCTATATCAATGAGTTATGTTTCAAATGGCTTTTGAATCACTATAATATGAGTTCTGTACAAGAAGTTATGACAGTTTTACTCCAACTGCACAGACCAGACCAAAACTGCGCAGGGTGGTGTTTTAGCTCAATTTTGCGATTTGTGTGGCAGTGATTGTGTTATGGGCTATAAATGAAAATGTTGAAGGGCTTTTTAATCGTTTCGTATTGGGGTTTTATAGCTCAATTGGAGGTCGGGGGTGAAAGTTATGAATTTTCTAATGTGGACCTTGAATAGGTAACAACTTGATTATACTTAGAAGCTTATTTAGTTTGAGAACTAACTAGTATGACATGTGCAACAAAATTGGAGAAGTGGGGAGATTGATAACTCAAGATTAGTATTTATTGGTCCAAATTGGTGTGTTTGAAATTATTCTGAACCTACCACCGCTCCAATTGCCTTCAAATCTTTATTATCCATCTCAGAAATATCACAAATCCATGATAAATTTGTAACCATCAAAGTCTTTCTTTTATAATTCCAATTATTCTACTTTGATCAATTTTACTCCACAGAGTTAAATTACCCTAATTCATTTAGCTTTCAAATCATTTTGGTGTAACTTATCTTCTATGGAATTATTTGAGTTATGGATACCTTTTAAGGAATTTTTGTTACAATTACTACAATAAAAGTCAGCATTGTTTACTAATTACATATGCCTATACTTATATTTCTTAAGCAGAATTGGGGCCTAGTCTATCATTTCCCATTGTGCATAAGAATTATCAAGTGAGATTGGATTTTAAAGACATCAGGTACGTTCATTACTTGTATCTTTAGAAATCAGAGTGTATTTATCAAAGTTATCATATTTTGGTAAGTACATCAATGAATTAGTTTATACAGTAATGTGTCATTTAATTAGTAACCCCGTCAGTTATCATCTATAGGGCATTCGCCCTCCAGTTACCCGTACGGCTTCAGGCCAAGTGCCCGATCAGCTTGGTAGGTGTACACCTATCCATAGATCTTTAGTGGATGGAGGTGTAGATTATGTGGTGAATTACTGTATTATGATGTATAAACCATACATGGGTAACAGTTGATTGTATATGATTTGACAATGCATGAATGTGTATGGTAGAAGCTATATCTAACTATGTTATTTCTAGTCTATAATCTAGTACACACACTTCAATCCTTATCCTTTTGGACGACGGTAACGCCCCTATCATTGAGTTCATTAGTCCTAATTCAGAGATTTATTAAAAAGAATACAAATAGTGGAACATGCTTAATTAGGGGGTGTAACAGTTTAGAAGTAACTCAACATAGCCAAATGTATGGAATTTAAAACTGGTAGTCTATTGGTTCGCTAGTAATGGATAACCACAAAATAGAGATAATAGCCTGTTCAAATTAATATTAGACCAAAAATTTCCAGTGATTTCTTTATAACTATTCCTATGGATGTTGAATTCTATCATCAGATTTTCAATTTCTTTTCAATGGTGTAATGATTATTTGAGTTGTAACAAAATTGATGTTAAGTATTAGTTGTCATTTATATAGAGATGGAAATTTGAAATTTTGCCTACATTGTCAACTTTTTGAATCATTTTGGGCATGTTTCTTGTTTGGATGACTGAAATTGATTATCACATATAGCGTGTAAGCAAATATTGGTTGAATATAGGTGACATTTGGCACTCCCTAAATATCCCTGAATAAAACCCATAAACTGAAAAACTGAATAAAACCTATGAACTCCCAAAACCTGATGGGTATTGTAATTTGTAACATGATTCTGATAGTGCAAAGCTTGTCAACTGGGAGCATTTATGTATGCATTCATAGAGGATTTGGATATGGTTGCTGCATCTTTGAGCACTAGGAAATTGATATTAGACCGATTGGGAATTTATTCCCAATGGTTTTTTGGGAGCTATAATGGGCAGCAAACGCAATCTGTATCAATATATGCTGGGACCAATGAAATATTCTTCATTCACCTTAAAATAAGCCCATTGTATGCGACACCATGCAAATAGCGAAGAATATGTTGCACTTCACATGCATAATAAAGTAACAAGATTAAAAATAGAAGATACATCTAGCCCGATCATTGTTATGTACTACATGCCCTTACCATAATGCCATATTCAGTAGAATGAAACAACAATTTTCCTAGAAGAAGGGGTGTGTGAGCAAGTTTCTATTTGTGAATGCGGAATTTAGCGAGGAAATCCTGAACATATTTATGTCATGAAAGAAGAAGTTTGACAACTTGTACGCCATAAAATAATGAACATTGCTAAGGCCCTTTATGAGAAACTGCACACACAACAATTGGATAATGTGATCAAGAAGGGGTACACAATTATGTATAAACAATATCATCTCCATAAAATAAAATGAACAGAAGTATGGATATATGATGAACAAACCTGGTTGAATAAGTTCGACAATAGGCGAAGCCAAAAGACAACAAATACTTATTGAACTTATGCAGCCACACATAACCTGCTTGTTTCAGATATAGAGAGATTTATATAGCTTGTGATAATCTTGGTGAACACAACACTCGGGTGTGGCCATGTAAACATACTTAACTGGATCACTATGCAAAATGGCATTTTTCATGTTCACCCACTAATTGACCACCCATATGTAAAAGCCAAAAAGGATATAACATGAATAGTGAGAGGCATCACTACTAGTTAAAAGAGTCATGATAATCCAAACTTGCTAACTGATTAGACCAATTGATAACTAATCTAGCCTTTTGCTATTCAATTGTGCCATAAGTGTGGTATTTTTTTTCTTGTGAGCCCAATTACAAGTGAAGACATCCATATCACTATGTTCAAGAACTAAATTCCAAGCATTTTGGATAAGCGTATTAAATTCCTTTGCCATAGCTTGCTTCAATGTACATCTTTCGATGATTGAATATGGGAAGTGGGCTTAAATCATCGTGTTCCACAATAGGTAAGAACAATACTTTGCTTGGGACCAAGATTGCATGGGGTGCACGTCTGTGTACTAGGTGGGCAGGACCATGTGCAGTTGGGCCAAGCCGCCAAGGAGGAGGGGTGCACGTTGTTATTCTGAGGTTCAGTAAAACGAGGATGAGAGGTTGAGCTTAATATCTATGGGAGTGACACAGTGGGCCTACGAACTGGTTCAGGTGATCAGGGAGATAGGCTAGATTGTACATGCAAGGGGGAAGGTTGGGGCATTAGTAGGGGCAAATGTAGGGAATTGGGCTAGGCTAACATTGTTACAAAAGATGATGGAAGAGCAGGCAATGCGAAAGCAATACAAAGTTAGAGGAGACATGTGCATGAGAGTCCTTAAGGATCAATTATTGGCATGAAAAATGTCCACATGGAATAAGACATGCCGGCTCTCATAAACACAACCACTAGCAGAATCTAGACATTGATAACCTTCATTATTCAGAGCAAATTCTAAAAGGATGCACCATTTTAATCAAGCCTCCATCACACCTAGAAATGATAATTCATTTTATGATTAATATTTTGACTTAGTTGATGCAGCTTAAAACCCTAAAAAGCATCACTGCCATATTTCATAAGAAATACAAGGCAAAGTGAAAATTTTACTGCATAACAAAGTTGTATTCCAAATTGAAAGGATAGCCAAATTATGCTTAACTAAACAAGTCCAAACATATCTTTTATTCAAAGCTAAATAAAAGATCCAAGTAAATCTTCCAAGTTCCGCCTCACTATAATGCTCTTCCCCATGCCATACATTTGCATCTGAAGACAAAACAGTTCAAACAGTGAGACAGAACTCACTAATGCCTACCGTTAGCAGTCAAACACAACTTCAAATTCATTTCAACTATTTTACGGAGAGAGGAAAGGGTTTTTAAACAATTTTGAAAGGAAGTGAGGTTCCCAACAAAAGTAATTCATAAGACACCACCTTCCGTTACCCATGACTTAGCATACACATGTCTACCATATAACGTACCCGAAAAAAAACTTGCATGCACTGCACGGGAGACTATCATGTCCCCATTATCAGGGTCCTTCCCTGATCTCAGCAGCTATCCTCCCGAAGCTTATCATAATCTTCTCGCATTTATCCATTCATATTTTATGAGCGAGATTCAATCAGACTTTTATCAAGGCCCACACCCAATGTAGCCGAAACTAAAGCCATTTCAAACATTCATTCAAGATATAAGCTATTCATTTAAAAAGTACATCAGAATAACTAGAATAGTTTTGAAATCAAATGGAGGCACACAGAATAGTTCAAGTTGTCTCACATAAAATCTCTTTTGGTATAACATTTTGCATAACTATTTAGGATACACCCAAAACACATAAAGAAAATGAACCAAAGGTATAGCCACTCAATGAAATATGAATACCTGAGATTGAGCTCAATCTTGAAGTATTAGGGCTAAATGACAAAATAGTGTGCCATGACAGGGGCTAACCCAAGATGAATCTTACAACCTAGATAACTCGAGAAACCCTAAGGTTACATCATAACTAAACTGCTAATCATTTATTTTGAAGCACTAGATAATTTTTAATAATTATTTAATAACTATATAACTATTAATGAATCTTTAAACTAATTAGGGTTTATATGCAATTCTAGACCTGTTTTCTAACCCAAACTACCGAGGGCATAACTTGACTTATTGCCACCATACTAGGCTATGCAGGAACAATATGGAAAGTCCAATATGTCTACTACAACTTTCAAAATAGTTAATAATAACAAAATTTATCCCGAAGTTGCATGTTTCTTCCAAGTGGTTAGGTTCAGGCCAGTATAGCACACATGTAGGAGAAAGTTTATTTATCCCTCATTTTCAGCTCAAGTTTAGCAATTAAAAGCTCCTAGTATAATAGACATATAAATATACATCTCTAAATCTTTTCATGATTTTTGCGTAGGTATATAATTCCCGGTAATTTTTTATAGTAGTCATTGTAGGTCAACATCCTAGTCTTAACTAATGTTCCTATTTCATGTTTTAAAGTTCATACCCATTAACTATTAATGACATAATTAGCCACTAATCATATATGAACATCCCTTAATACCATCATCATGCTAAGAATTCCCACCAAACATTTCAAGAGATAATAAACGACAAGTAGTAGGGTTCTTACCTTATAGGTAAGAGATGAATGATTAAGAAGGAATTATTTCTCCTTCCACCTAAGATCTAAAACACTAATTTATAAAAACATATTAGGAAGATTGATTGACATTTAGAGATTATATCAAATTCACAATTAGAAGTTTATGGTTTGGAAAATGAAGAACGAGAGCATTACACTCTGCTTACTAGTAAAGAAGAAAGAAGAACAAAAAGAGTGTGGTAAAGGTGATGACCCTTAGTAGTGGCCCTAGATTATGCCAGTGGTCGGCCGGAGTGGTGTTGGTTGTTGGACAATGGCAGAACTCTTCGATTAAAAGGAATAGAGTGTGAAAGGAGGTGGAGGAGAAAGAGAGAGAAAGAGCTAAGAAAAGATTGGGTGGTCGATAGTGGTGGGTTTAGTTGGCGACCTCTAGCAACAGCACCAATTTGGTATTGGCAGCCGGTGATGGAGTTGGTTGAGGGTGAGAATGAGCGTAAGAGAGATAGAGAGACACACAGAGAGAGAGAGAGAGACGATGAGAGTGAAGGTGTGAGGGATTGAGCATCGGAATGTGATCACCCCTGATGAAGTTGGTCGCCTCGGATGCCGTCAAGGGTACATTCTCTATCCACTTCTTCTTGTAACTATGTTATTTGATTATGGTGCTAGCCATTCTTCATTGCACCTTGCATACTTAAAAATTTTAAATTTGTAACATGCCCAATGCGCATGTCTTACTGTTTGTGTTCTTTTTAATTAATCCCTTAATTAGAACTGATAAACACAATGGTTGGGGCGTTAATGCCGTAACAAAAGGATAAGGTTTTTAATATATGTGCAAGATACATTGTAGCTAAGCATAGTTTACAACGATAGACATTCAACCATGATCAAACTCATATACAAGCAGCTGCTAAGTACCATAAGGTTTACACACCATAATAGTGCAATTCTTCATAAAGTTTACAACTATATTAACTGAAGATCTCAACATACAGCTTCCTAAAATATTCATAAACTAACATCATTACTGATCCATCTAGATTTCCATGCTCACTTATTTTCTTCAGCTGGTTTGCTGGCATGAGGGCGATTCCCTGAGCATTCACCTAAAACAAAACATGACAAACATTTTGAAATGTGAGTTGAAGCTTAATACATGCATTCTTAGATTGTTAAATGATCACTGCAAAATTGGTTGGGCCTACTTTGCACTTCATTTTGGTTTAAAATAGTGAATAAGATGAATGTAAAACTGCATTGCTAGTTATCATCTAATAGTGAACTGCTGGTTACTGTCACAATCTATAGACAGGTGTACACTTACCAAGATGATCGAGAGACTTGGCCTAAGGCCGCACGGGTAACTGGAGGGCAAATACCCTATAAATGATAATTGACGGGCTCACTAATTAGTGGATAAATTACTAAAGAAACTGATTCATTGTTATACTTACTAAGACATTTTAACTTTGATAAATACATTCTGATTTCTAAAGATACAGATAATGGACATACCTGGGATTTTTAAAATGCAATCTCACTTGATACTATTTATGCACAATGGAGAACGATAGACTAGGCCCCAATTCTGCTTAGGAAATGTAATTTTGCGCATATGTAGTTAGTAAACAATACTTACTTACTCTCGTAATTTATAATTTTAATAGAAATTTATTAATTAAAAGGCATCCATAACTCAAACAATTCAATATAAGATAAGTTACACTAAGATGATTTGAAAACCAAATAAATTAAGGTAATTTAACTCGAGATAACATAATTTGGAGTAAAATAGATGAAAAATAAAAGAATTGAGGTTATATGGAAAGGCTTTGATGGTTATAAATTGAATATGGGTTTTTGACATTTCTGAGATAGATAATAAGGGTTTAAGGCCAAGAGGGGTGTACTTAGGTTCAAAATAGCTTTAATCACACCGGCTTGGCCTGATAAACACTGTTCTTTAGTCATTACTCTCCCCACTTCTCCGATTTCATTTGCATGCACATTTAAAACTTGTTTTTCCAAACCAAATAAGCTTCTAAGCATAGTCAAAGTTGTTGAACTCACTAAACTTTGTATCTTCTTCGCAACATCTCTAATTACTTAGAAACTTTTAATTAAACTCCCAAAATTTATGGTTTTCTTATTTTCTCTCATAAATCAAGCTAAATGCTCCTTTAAGGTTCATTAACCTTTGTTTCCTTCTTATCACTACCTTATTTTTGCCAAAATACTAAAAAATTACTTCATGATCAACCTTCCACATTTTTCAATACGTTTCTTCGCATAATCACTCAAAATGCTTTCCTAAAATCACTTACGTACTTTATTAATCTAAACAACCTTTTTTTGGTCACTTATGGGATTTTTCATAATCCACTAATTTTGGTAAATTTCTCACGACGTCATTTTTCAAGCCCATATCATATCCAACCTTCAGATTTCATCTAATTCAATCTGACTAAACATACTTGATGCAAAAATCAACTTTACTCATGCATGGTCATGAAACCCTAGGTTATACTCAATTAAAATGTACATCCAAACTCATCCAAACTCACCTTATACAACATCATATTCACTCTTTATGCTAAAGGTTACAAGATCATGCGTCATCATGCATGGATTCAAACTTATACATGACTCACACACTTCCACAATTAACCAAACACAATAAAACATCAAGTTAGCATTCATTCTAACTCATATAACATGATCAATAATCAATTCCATCATAAAACCAAAAATTAAACATAGTTGGGCAAGGGTTTTACCTCACTTAAAAGCTTATACGAGAGAGATGGAGGTGGAGTTTGGTGGAGGAACTGTGGGTGGCAGCTGTTGGTGACTGGTGGCCTGCAGCAGCAGCAGCAGGGCTAAAACATGTCCGAAACCGCAAGGGAGGAAAGAGAGGGAGAGGAAGAAGAAGCAAATTGGCTTTGGCCTTTACTTGATTTTTTTTTTTTTTTTACTTATCTTGATAATTTGGCTCATCTTGTCTATCCATAAAATAGCTTTTTGCCAATTGTAATTTGGCAAAAGTAATGATAATTAGTTTAACTCAGTTGCATCAACTTTTTGGGCCACTAATTGCACTCAAATGAATTGGGCTCGAAAAAATAGCATTCCATTACGATACAATTTTTGCATACTTCAAAATTAAATTTTTGTGATGTTATGAAAAATAATTTATCGATTAATCATATTTACTGGGGCCTACTATTGAATCACCTGAAATTTTTACGATTATTAAAACTCGAATTGCAAAGTGGGGTCCGAAATGAATTTTTTCCTAACCAGAATATATGTTTAAATGTGAGAAATAAATGCAGAGAAATCAATACATGACTTAATTAAATAAATAAGCGTGACTTAGGATCTGACTATTACAGAATCGATCATTTTCCCTGAATCGCCTGCTATATTTATTGCTTTACCATCGAGGGTGTTTAAGGTATGTCCTATTTTAATCGCTGGCCAATAGTTCCTAGTTGCTCTATGCCATTTTGACTTGCCGACTTTGATGTAATCCTGGGCATGAACTAGCCGTCTAGATACCAAGCCAAAATAGATTGCCCAAAGCAGAAATTGATCCTAAGAGGACCTAACAGGGATAGTGTGGTAGATAGGAGGACCATTTCTAGGGAAGATTTAAGCTAATTTCCACATTAAGCACATGAGCTTTTGAGTTGAGGTTCTGAAGTTTACTTATGTAATGTGGTTAATACCAATGTAGTTGAATTATTAATGGGGAATAAATATTCCAACAGTATGCGAGTTTCCTGAGGTATTCGCTGATGAGATTCCTAGGATGCCTCCATCAAAGGAAGTAGATTTCTACATTAATCTAATGCCTGGAGCAACTTCTATCTCTAAAGCTCCATATCAAATGGCCTCAACAAAACTCGGGGAGTTGAAGTTTATGATTGTACATAGACTAGCTATAGGGAGTTGAACAAGATTACAATCAAGAAACGATATCCCCTACCTTAAATTTGTATCTCTTTGACCAGATGTAAAGAGTTGAAACCTTATTGATTGAAGATAGATCTTAGATATATAGGTACCAGTAACTTCGTATTCCTAAGGAGGACATACTGAAAACTACCTTCCAAACTTTGTAAGAGCACTATGAGTTCATCGTGATGCCTTTTGAATTCAGAAATACCACAACTACTTTTATGGATATAATGAGCCGAGTCTTCAAGACGAAATTGGATTCGTTTGTTGTGGTATTCGTTGATGACATATTAGTACATTCAACGAACCCTGAAGAGCATTCCCAACATTTAAGGATTGCCTTAGAGGTGTTAATACAGAACCCTCTATGTGCCAACATGAATATAGTGATGCATCTCGAAATGGTCTGGGTTGTTTCTTGATGTAAAATGGTTGAGTAATATCCCCCACATCTAGGCAACTAAAAACTAATGAAAGAAATTACCTCTGTCATGATCTAGGGTTAACAGTTGTAGTCCTTGCTCTCAAAATTTGGAGGCACTACCTATACGCGTGCACTATGAGACTTTCACTAACCATCGAAGTGTCATGTATATGTTCTCTTGGTAAGCCTTGAATTTAGGACAACTAAAATGGCTAGAGTTCCTCAAGGAATATGATGTGCACTTTTGGTGTCATCCCAGGAAGGCAAATGTAAACGCAGATGCTTCAAGTCGTACATCATACCCTACTTAACTTTAATCACTTGCTTTCTATACCTCTGAAATTATGTGAGAAGTTCAAGAGGCTGGAGATCAAAGCTTTACTAGAGGAGGGGACGTCCATGTTGTTTCCAATGGAGGTACAAACCACACTCATCGAGGAGATTTGTGTTACCTAAGGGACTAATCATCAATTAGAGAGAATGAGGGAGGATGTGTTGGAAGGAAAGGAACTAGCATTCGTGGTCAATGAGGGTGGGACATTAAGGTTTCATAACCAGCTGTGTTCCCATTATAAAAGCGCTTAGAACAAAATTCTTGGATTAAGGCCATAACACTACTTATTTAATGCATCTTGGAGGAAATAATTTGTACAACGATCTCAAGTAGACCACTTTCTACCAAGCCGTCAATGGGCAAATAGAGTATACCATTCAAACATTAGAAGACATTCTTTGCTTGTGTTTTCAATTTTAAAAAAGCATGGGATGAGTGAAATCTCTATATTTCTCTATACCTCTGAAATATTCTCAAAACCTCCCAATCAGTCTAGTGAATCCCAAAAATCTCCATATTTCTCTTCTTCTTGTGGCATGAAATTAGTAAATAAAAATTCAACTATTGTTTCTCTAAATTTCCCTCCTAAATAAAAATAATAAAATTTAATTTTTTTCTATTATTTTGGAAAGTGAATAAAAATCCATGAAATATGCTCAATTGCTTCTAATAAGTCCAAAATCGCGCTCTCTTCTTCTTGCAATGGGGATAAGTGGTTTTTTTTTAAAAAAAAAAAAATATCTCTATACTTTTTAAACACTCACTCCCTGACACCGTCACACTCTCTCTCACCTTCGCTCTCTCTCTCTTTCACGCCCACACTCACTGCTGATAAACTCCATCACCTGCTGCCACCACCGCTGCTAGAGGTCATCGATCGAGCCCGCCATTTTTTACCACTCCCGCATTCTCCTTCTCCAACTCTCTCTCTCTCTCTCTATCTTTCGTCTCCCACTCCTTCCATTTTCTGTTCCTCTTTCTTGTGGCATTGTGCCATTATTCAGCTATGACACAACTTTGGCCGACAACTGGTGTCGTTCTAGACCACCGCCAAGAGCGTTCTCCACCACACTTTCTCTCCTCTTCTTGTTCTTTCATTGGTAAGCAAGTTGAGTGGAATGCTTGGGTTCTTGGTTTTCCAAAACCCTAAACATCTGAGTTATGACTTTGACATAATCTCCAAACCTTAATCAATCTTCCTACCATGTTTTTATGAATCACATTTTTAGATCTTGGGTTGATAGAAGGGGGAATGATCCCCTCTTAATCATCTATGTCTTGCGTATAAGGTGAGAATCCCACTTGTTATCTTTTATTATCTCTTAAAGACTTTGGTTGGCCTTCTTAGCGTGATAGTGCTATTAAGGGATATTTAGATATGATTAGGAGCTACTTATGTGGTTAACAATTAATGGGCATGATCTAAGACATGAAATATGAACATCAGCTAATTTCGGGATGTTTACCTTCAACAACTTTACTTTTGCAGAATTCCCCGAAATTATATATCTCTCTAAAAATATTGGAAAAATGCATGGACATATATTTAGCCTATTTTCAATTAAAAATTTTGGGCTTAAAATGATAGAGAAATAAATTTTCTCCCACAAGTGTGCATTTCTATTCTAAACCAGACCAATTGGAAAATCATGGAATTTAGGAGTACATTCTGTTAGTATTTTCTATTTATCATCAAATGAAATTTCTAGTACACATCTTGGGTTTCCATATAGTACACATCAAATGAAATATTGGAAAAATATATGGACATACATCAAATGTTTGAAATTAGTTTGAAGTTGAGTTTGACTGATAGGGTGAGCATTATTAAGGTATGTCTTACTATCCGGACTGTGTTGTTTTCAAATGTATATGTATTGCATAGGAAGGGCATTAAAGTAAGGCCGAACTTGGAAGATTTGCTTTAACCTTTTATTGGGTTTTGAAAAAAATGTTTACATATATTTAGCTAAACTTATTTTGGCAATATGAGCATTGAGGCTTTCAAATTTGAAGTACAACTTCTTCTTTATAGCAATTTTTCCCATTTATCTTGTATTTCATATGCAATACAATAGGAACACCCTTTAGGGTTTTTTTTTACTATGTACCGAGTAAGTCCAAAGTTTAATCATAAAATGAATTAGAATTTCCAGGGCATCATATGAAATGAATGACCAAAGTTGAAAAACATCCACAGCCAAAAATCCCGTAAAAAGAATAATCTAGAGCTTTACTAAACATACTTTTCAAAAGGACTATGATTCTGAGAAGAAGAGTGGATAAACAAGTGTTATAAAATAAGTTGCAACATAAGATCATTAACCCAAAATTGGACAAACATGTTTACTTGAAGCAAAAAAGTGCGAGTTGTTTCAATAACATCTTGTGTTTTTGTTGAACAACTCTATTCTATATATTCACAGGTATTAGGACAAGATTTTCTGAAAATAATTCATTTGTCCACAAAGTGCTATGTTAAGGCACCACTGTTAGATTCAGCACCTCCAACACTCTAGAAAAATTTGATTTTTAGATCAATAAGTTTTCAACCATACTTTAAAAGCCGTAGAATGTGCAATGCAATTCATATTTGCTTTTCATAGGACATATTCAAGTATAATTAGTGCGATCATCCACAAACAAATATAACAGTGAAAGTCTAAGTTAAAAATAAGTGAAGATTGCCAAACATCTGAGTATATCAAATATGACAGTGTACTATAGCACCATTCCACTTCATTAAAAGGTAATCAATCCCCAGTTGCAAGATATGAATTTATTACTAAACTTGGAAGTTGTATTAATAATTTGTTTTGCCTCAAGAAATCAAGGACTTTAGACCTACAATGACTTACATGAACCGGCCAGGTGTGCAAGAAGAGTGACAATGCTAATAATAGGGGAGCAAGCATGCAATGGCATCGTAGTAAATAAACATCATCTTCCACAAGGATTAGATCAATCTAACAGGCCTTATTACCTCAAGTTAGGCTAAACAAATCAAAATTTGAGAATGAAATTGAACTAATCTACCATCGACTTTAATTGGTAAATATTTAAGGAGTTAAGTCTGGCAAGCAATTATCAGATTAAAGAATAGATCAAGCACTTTCTCTTTAATTACAAAATTTCAAGACTGATAATCAAAGTATCATAATCCTCTCTCAAGGTAGAGTGAAATTTTTAAATCAAATCAATCATCAATTTTCATGGATGATCAATTCTTTTATATTCATTATGCACGTGATTATCATATTAGCTCTCTCAATCGGTAATTCTTTCTCAAGATATCATACAACCAAGTCAAATCTAGTGACTTTGAATTCAGATTTCATCATTCACTACTTCCCTAAATATCTAATATAAGCAAGAAGACAATCAAACTTTTTACAAGCAATTCACACTCTAGAAATGGTGAATTCGAAAGCATACCAAACAACCAATTCAAGAACACATATGATTGCATGTTTAAGATAAATTTCAAGATTTAAAACACCAAGTTGACATGAATTACATAATATAATATATCATCTAGAAAACAATGAATCTAATGAAGAAAAGACAAGAGAAGGGAAAGAATTGCTCACCCAGAATGCGTAGTTAAATCCGTCAATTGCAAACCTAATTCTACTTTCTCGCGAATCTCCCTCTTCTAGTTATTCTCCCTCGCTGTAAAATGGAGTTGATTCTAATCTAGATGGTAGAAAGGTAGGTGGACGGATGATAAAAACATCTCTTATATTGCCAAAATCGAAGTAGCAACATTAAATTGCGCAGAAAAATAGAGAGGGACCCTAAAGCAACCCTGCCACAGACATACCGTGGTGGGCTCTGTCTTGCTAAATTCCTCAACCTGGTCAACCCGGGTTGACTGTGAACACCAACCAGGGTTAACCTTACTATATCTAGATAAACATTAAACCGCACAGAAGAACGAAGTGGGACCTTGAAGAAACCCCGACACGGACATACCGTGGTGGGCTTTGCCTTGCTAAATTCCTCAAGCTATCCAACCTGGGTTAACCTTGCTATATCTTGATAAACCATGTTCTTTGGGGCTTTTGGGCTAGTTCTTGTAGGCTCTGGCCTCATTGCATAATTCCTTATCAATTTCTATATGCGCACTTAGGTTCTGTTCTCTTATTTAGTTTTTGTAAAATATCATTTTGTAAAATATCATTAACAACAATAAACCTGAGCATAAAATAGAAAAGGGGCACAAAATTACATAATTATGCACACTAATCCCTAAACATGATGACCAAATACTAATGAAATCCTATGCAAATATGCTTACTGCCCCATGCCTATACCTTTACTTGTCCTCAGCAAAGCTAACTTTAGATAGACCAAAAAAAGGAGATGAATCTAAGATTAACTCCTTCTTAGGCCAGGCAACTAACAGCACATCACAAGTAAGAATGGAAATAAATGGCAACCCCAAATAGAATATAAAACATTTTAAAATTAGGAGATGAATGACTTCGACGAAGTATGAAATCACAAGCCTGGTATCAAACTTAATCACCCCAAAAGAACCACAAAGCATCCCATGCAAGCACATGGAATCAAGTAGATCTAAACCAGTAGAGCCTTACTTTTGGAAAATATGGATCACTCTCCGTCATTGGTTAAAAATATAGCATAATTTCACTCAAGACTCATACAAAAGATGAAAACTACTATAGGCACAAATTTTCCAGCATTAGGATGCAATGTGTACATGATAATCAAGAGGACTTTGTTTATATTGACTGTAGGCTCCAAGGTAAAGGAAAAAGAGTGGATAAATGAATTTAGGCAATACGTAACTATTTAGCCAAGTGACTAGAGAACAACAATCCAAAGCCACCCAGTAACCATGAAGCTCATCGACACTCTAAATCCAAATAATATAATGAACATACCCCACGAATCAAGTACGAAATGAGTTGACAAAGAAGAGACACAAGCTATGTACATATCTAATACCAATCAACTTAATCATATACTTTTTATTTTTTTCCATTTTTTATTCTTTCCATTTTTTTCCTCTTCCTGGGCAAAAATTAAATGAGAATTTCATGTATTGAAATATATAGGACCGTTAAGTCTCAACTCGTAGTCTAACGCATATATATATGACCCGAACAAGATGGCAACAAATTCAAATGCTCTATATCACCAACGCTTCAACAAGCCAACATACCAAATAACCTTAAACTCAATTGTCCCAAAAACTACCTAATACATACATGAAATAATGCTCTATAGACTTGGCTTAAAGATAGAAGTATGTGTATGGCCGAAGGGTATATCAAGGAGACACAACGAAGATGGATATAAGCTTATAGGGACTAGCAGGGATAAAGATGTTGCAAAAGGGTACGCTATTAGGCTATGTGGCTAAAATATCCAAAAACAAAGAAATGTGTCCATCACATCATCAAATATACTTATACTAACATGGTTGTGAACAAGAATATAGGGAAGTTCTAGAGATATGACTTGAAAGAGTGATAGACATGAAAGAACAAAAGATGAATAGTGATGAATTAGTGCAAATAAAGCTGGAATGCTCATGGGATATCTACCAAATTCACAATTAGCTCATAAAATGAAAGGCATATACTAATATTAGTACCAAGGACTCTAAGGGGCGACATAGTTCTCAGTCAAGACAAGGGAAAAACAAGAGACATTCACAAAATCTTCATAAATTTTGGCACGAAAAGGGATTACACATCAAAAGTCAATTAAGCTTCTGAAAACCATCGTACCTAGCGAAAGCATCATCAAAGGCACTCACACTACAAGCGCACACATTTTGTAGTGAAGATTAAACATCGTTCCATAGAGAACAATATAATTTATCAAGTTTTGTCCTAAAGAAATGTAAATTGGAAAAAGTAGTCAACATGATGGTTTATCTAAAGTAGTAAATCATAATATAGCAAACTGAGAAATCTATCAATGAAAGACATCTACAGGATTATTTCGCCTATAATGAGTTAGATCCTTGAATTAAACATATAATCTTCTAAAATTTGGATGATTCAAAGGATGATAATCAAACAAAATTTAATCTTTTCTTTCGAAATAAACCGAATACTTAAACTAGCCTAATCACCACTCTTTTAATGGATTTTAATTAGTCCAAGATTAAGATCTTGTTTAACAATTTTTTCTCTCAACATGCAATCCTTTCTCAAAAACTACAAAGTTAAGTATAGTTTTGCCAATCCAATAGCGCGCTTCTTCTTTCGGTATTTCACCCTACTATCTAAACATAGGCAAGTAAATTGGCTAAAATTACTCACAATCAATCAAAATACAAGATAGATTGAATCAAACTAGACAAGATCAAACACACAATTTGATAAAGTTAGAAATCCAACATCATTGTTTGGCTACCAAATCCCTAGATTAAAAGAATAACTCACTCATTATTGTTGTATCACAACCCAAAGAATTAAACTATACATGAATCTAACTAGAACAAATCAAAAAACGAATTGAAGAAGTAGGGAGAGAAATATGCTTAGCAAGAATGGAGAAGTCTTCAAATGGTCCTTAAATCTTCAACCCTCCACTTGTAAATTCTTTCTCTTGAATCTTCTTTTGCTCCAAAATGATTAGAATTGATGAATTTTTGGATGAGATGAGAGACGGAATGGATGGTGATCAAATTGATGCAGCCAAAAAAGCCTTTAAAATAGAAGAAGATGAACATTCTCGACCACTCAATTAGAGAAAATGAAGAGTCTCAGCAGTTGCAGTAGTTGTAAGCCACCACGGGCCATGGCGCTCACCATGGGCTGAGCATGGTGAGCTCTAGTTCAGTTTTCTTTCTTCGTTCTTCTTTCTATAGACACATGGACCGGGGGCTTCTGTGATGAACCAAATATTATCCATTGAAGGGTCAACGCATGGCCAAAAAGGTATTAAAACCTGCAAAACACATCAAAGAGGCATAACAAATGTAAAACGGAAAACGGGGCGCAAATCAACCATTAAGGCACTCAATCCTCTAGGAAATACTAGCAAACGATCCCAAACAATGCACATTTTAAGTACTTATAAGCCAATATGAGACTTTAATGATAGATGGTGCTGACTAGCTTCATGATCTTTGGCACCCTCCATAAGTGTTTGCCCCATTGCCTTGTCCTAAATATGCAAAGAAGAATTTTCGGAGCTAACAATGCAAGTATTATCATTATCATGACACAATTATCGAATAGGTAATAAATTATACTATAAATTAGGAGCATTGTTGATCAACAAAGGCTGAACATTGGCTTCTAGATGCGCTTCTCCAACTTTCTGAAATTGGTAGTGTAGTTCCGTTAATGACATTAGTTGTTCCCTTATAAGGTAGTTTAGAGGTCAAAATAACTTTTGAGGTTGTCATATGGCTTGAGGCTACAAACTAGAATACCAAAGGACATCACTAGCCTCGCTGAACTGAAAAGAAAAAAGTGCATTAGAGTCAGGGCATGGAAGCAATGAGGACAAAAAGCATATGCATGCTCTAGGCTAAAACAAAGTTGACAAGTGATTTAATGTTAGTAGTAATAGTAGCAGATAGAACATAGCACAAACAATACTATTCTAATGAGAAGTAGATATACCTAATAACATCTGTACATTTTCTATTCTATTGAGTGTTCCGCTGGCTATTTTGCTAGTTGTTGCCTTGTTCAGCCCCTGAACTGCAACCTCATCCGCCATCTTCGTCCACTTTTGCAGCCCCGTAGACCAATTATTCTTGTGACCATGGTTGTTGTCAGAGGGTGCATGTGTCGTCATTGTTGGTGCTGCAGTTGAATTCGTGATTGTAAAAGTACAAAACGCTTAGTATGCAACATCATGGGTAGATTCTCATTCAAATACAGGACACATTGATCATATAAAATTAACTACAAGAAAGTAATATTACCATCAAGTTATCCAATAACAATGACTGGATTTTCATAGTCACCATCTAGTAGTCCAAATAAAGTATTTTGTAGGAATTTCTGATCAATATGCGGACTGATGATTACAGTAAGGGAGTTAGTTATTGCCTTGATTTCATGGTGGTGGCAATCGATGCCCTTGCTTTCTCAAATTTGTTAGTTGTCACTTCAATTCCACGCAGCGAACCATGCTAGCAGTCAAGAAGCATCCAGATTCATCATGAATAATGGGACTCAAAGGAGCGATGGCGCTATTCATAAACCCAAACAAACTGTGTGCAATCAAATATAAGGTATGAGAATATGTATTACTTGAACTCACAAAAAATCACTACAACAAAACAAATCTATAACAACACTCTATGAATGTTGTATTAGCATTATGAAATGTTGCATTAGCTTGATGCAATACTTTCTAAGAAATATACAACACTTATTCAAATTGTTGCATTGGTCTAACAAATGCAACATTTTTTTTGGATTAAATGCGACACTTTTTTTCATTCCACATTTAGGTGAACAAAAATTTTATTCTTGGAAGAAATAACTATAATTTCATAACCTCTTGCCATACACAGCTCCTCTTCGAATTGCAAACCAAGCTCATCTATATTTCAAGCCTTTGTTGCATACTTAACTTTTCAAGAAGTCACCCATCCTTTGACTTCTCCAAACTGAGCCCGCGTAATAGTTAGGGGTGAGCCGTTCCGGGTACCCATCCAAAAAGTTGGGAACCGATTTTAAAACTGGTCAAACAAGTTCCTAACTTTTGGGAACTGGAACCTGAAGTTCAGGTTCCGGTTCCAATTTCATGGAACCCGTCACGCCTAATGTTCAAATTTTAGTAAGAATGGAGTTTTAGGAAATGGTCACTCATCCTGAGAACTATACTTTTATTGATATATGTATTATTACTAATTCATTTAAATGTTAACTACCCATACTATAAGATGTTATATCTTTTTAATAATTTATAATTATTATAAGATATATATATATATAAATATATGTATATGTATATATATATATATATATATATATATATATATATATATATATATATATATATATACATATATATAGATATATACATATATATATACATACATATATATATAGATATATATATAGATATTATATATATATATATATATATATATATATATATATATATATATACACATATATATGCATATATACATATATATACACACATATATATATATATACATATATAATATATATATATATATATATATATATATATATATATATATATATATATATATATATATATATATATATAAACATCAAGACTAAATAGAGTAAAAAGTTACGTTTTTAATGATAAAAAAATCAATCTTTTCTCATCTCTATTATTTTTGTTTTGATTTCATTTTCTTAGACACATTGAAAATCATTTCTTTTTTCATCATGCCAATCTCACTTCCAACATGTATTTATCGAGTCTTCATTTTTGTATTTTCTTGTATTATCTATTTTGTAATTGTATCTAAAATGGCAAAAGAAGCAGTTCAGTCGTCCCATTTTAATCTCCCTAATCAACACTTATTTTGTCCCAAAATTGTCTTCCAAAAACTCATTAAATGAATGCTAAACAATATCATTTCTACCACACAAATTCTTTATTGGCTGACATATTTGTTTTTGGGGGTAAAATATGCAATTTTCCCTTTCAGGAATATAAAAAAGGGATGAATGCAGTGTGTATTTTATACTTTACCTAAGTTATATAAATATAGGCTAAGGACAGGATTTTTGTAACGAAAAAAAAAAATTATTTGGTTGCGCTCATTCAAAAAAAGTTTAAATATCTGACAGTAAATTATTTGTTAGCATACTCTAGGAGTTCATCTTTCATATATGAGCAAATATTAGTAACTATACTAATCAATGGTAGGTGTTCAATGATACATAACTATTTGATTAAACAGATTTTCTTTGAAGTTGTTTGGTAGTTTAATGACTGAACATGTTAAGTAATATCTCATATTCAATTTTGTTCTATTTTTTTATCGAACTGTGGTCCAATATAATCAATGATTCACGCTCTCTATAACGTCAATTTATCATTTTTCCTCGAACTATTATTATTTAGAACTTCTCTTTCGGTTGACCACAAAATCTTAAAATAAATTTGAGTTCCTTTTCTTTCATTTTCTTTGTATTTATATTGGATATAATATTTATTGATAATGATTAGAGAAAAGCTACTTATTTAACATTACAATGGAATTGAATGCCTCTAAGCACTAGAGGCATCTGTTATTAAAAATTTTTTATAAATAAATCTAATGTTTATTGATAATTTGTTAGAGCACAACCTACTTATTCAACTATAGTATGTTGTCTTTAAAGTGTAACATTTTAATGTAAATGTTATTTATTAAGTCTCATAAATGCGACACTTGTGACAACATACTTATAAATGCAACATCTATAAAATAGTGTTGCAATTCTACTTCATATCTGAACATTTTTAAGCAAGTGTTGCACTTTTGTCTCGCATTGCATCATTTTTCAATGAGTGCTGCATTTTTCACTTGAAATATTGTAATGTGTTATAAATATTGCATTAGAGGTCTAAATGCAACACTTGTTACCTATTGTTGCACTAGATAGTAAGTTGACCCAATATGCAATAATTATTGGAAGTGTTGCATGTTTAATATTGTATTAGACCTGTTATATATGTAGTGGTGAATATTGGACCAAACAAGGGCTAAATAGGTTTGGCATGACAATTTACATGTGTAATGCTTTTAAAGGCCCATCCAAGCTACTGTTTATTATACTCCAACATAAACACAATAGTACAAAAGTTACATAACAACACTCACAGTGACACAGTAGTAAAAGTTACAATAAAAAAAGCTAACTTGATGAAAGATACAACACAACAACAACAACATATGTATAATAAAAGACTCTTAGACTTCAATATCATAACAAATTAGCCCACATATAATGGACTAGTTCATTATTTAGCAGCTTCAGGCTTTAGATATGTGGCCATGCACCCAATTATCTGGTGGCTAGCGGCAGCGACCGTGAATACAGCGGTTAGAGCAGCACCGGAGGTGGCCAATAGGGCAGCGTGACCCAGGACGCAAGCAATGTTGTGCAGCCGCCATCATTGGACCTACATATATATGCATGCATTCTATCAATATTATACCACATTCACACAATAATAGGAGAACACATCTCTTTCTTTTTCAAGGAAGGAGGTTTGGAGACAAGAATAATAGGTAGAACATGGCTACATCTGAGTTTGCTATGGAGCAAAACATTAGAGGAAAATATACAAAAGTTTCAAAATTGTTTTGTGATTCAAGTAATTATGTCATGATCGAATCATATTGTCTAAAAGTAAAATTTAGGATGACTTATTTTAACAAAAATCTAGCTCAAGCATGTACTTTTATGTCATGTTGGCTGCCTATATATATGTCAACAATCATGTTCTCTTTAACTTATTTTTTTAAGAATTAGTTTGGTGTTCTTCAAAAAAAGTAATTTAGATTAGTTCAGCAACAAAACAAGTTTAATTTATTTCAGCAAAAATAAAATCAATTTAGTTCAATTCAGTAAAATTCAATTTTTTTTTTAAAAAAAAAGGGACCTATGCAATTGTATGAGTCTTTCTCACATTGGATGAAGCGAAGCATTCATGATGCAAATATTAAATAAATACATAGAGATAAGTGATAAAAATTTAAATAAAAGTGGACTCGCCCTGAGTAGCAATAAGAAACACAACAAAGAGGACGATGACAAAGAGGGCCTTAAAGTTTGCAAGTTTTGGCATGTTGAACATTTTCTTTTCTCACTTTCTCACTGTAGTACTTAGTTTTATTTTTCTGGATGTGGTGTGAGTTAAGTGGTGGAGGAAGCCAGTATTTATAGATAACAGCACATATAGCCGCCCGTGTAGACTAAGTCCATTGAGAAATTTTGTATTGTCATTTGTAATTAACACGGCAAATTAACGTAAGCAACCATATAATCCCAAACAAACTACCGTAATCACTCATATAATCTAAAAAATAGTTGCTGCTAGGCTTGGAAAATTAGTGAGTGTTTGTCCAAGTTTACAAAAGTATACGTGGACTCTGCTTCTGTTTCTTGCTTTACACGCAATAATGGCTTCGATGCTGATATAAACTATCCCTAAAGAATTTATATAATTCTTAAAGATTACTTATGTAAATTTTTTTTTTTCGCTCCTCTCATTCATAAATAATCTGTTGGAGATTTTTCTTCTCCCTCACTCGCAAAACAACTCTACCAGTAGAAATCACCTGTCACTGCTGACTGATTTGATTGTAGAATTCTAATTAACTCCACAAAACAAATCGAAGGCTCTACTTCATGTATGAATAAATTGGTTGTTGTTACTTCTCTTGTGCTATGCATGACTCTGCTAAATTCCTTGTAGATTTTTTATTTGTTGGGTTTTTGGATCTTCCTACAAGAGCCGAGCTAATATTATTGACCCATAAAATAGCATAACTCTCCCATAATAGATTTTTTTACATTCACAAGACTCGAATTCAGACCAAACCATTTAAGCAAAGTTGTGTTGGAGTCCCTTGTAGTTATATATAGCTCACATGACTTGATTTGGCTAGGTGCTTTGAAGACCTGTGTGATCAGATGCAAAACAAGGGCAGGTAGGTAACCATGCATGTGGAGGAGCTATTTGGATGGCAACCAGCATACAGACCTCACAAATGGATCATTCATTTTAGTCACTGGGATTGACTTCAAAATAGTTCATATAAGGTTTGATAAACTTAGTTTGCAAAGAAAATAATGTTGCTGAAAATATTCTGGTTAGGTTCTGATTTAGGTAGACCAAGGCTTCAAGAGGCACTAGACCGTTTCCCAATAAAAGCCCAAAAAAAGAAATTTGTTGGATCCAATAAGCCTCGAGGATTGAGCGGTTTGTCCCCAAACAGAAGCTCAATTAAACCTAAGTCCATTGAAGTCTTGAAAATAATTTCTATGCGCATGGCTTGTTATATGGGTCAGATCTAGCCAAGACTCCTAGATCTACAAGGAAAGGATAAAGATCTTTGAGGATGATTAAAATTGAGAAATAATCTATATCTACAAGATATGGAGTCCTAATTAAATTCCTTTCAGAGTACCGTCTTAAACCCCTATATAGACAAGTCATGACCAAACTCAAAGCTAGATGTTTTCCTATCTTTTTAAGAAAAGTCAAAGGAAGCAGTCCCTAAACTATTTATGAAAGATCGAATAAGGACTTCCAACTCTTAGCAAAAACTTTTCCTTGATGATTCAGAGAAAAGGGATCCTGAGCATAGACCTCTTAGATATTAAAGGAATAAAGATGAAGATTTCAGAGTGACCTTGAATTGTAAAAAGGCTTAACATGAGAAATCCTTGGAGAAGAGGCCTGGTCAAGACAGATCTCACTGAGAGGAAGGCCATGAAGAAAATTCATAGCATTAGAGCTCAAGCTCTATTAAAGCTATGTCGTCTCAACAACGTTCAAGAGAGAATGCAAGGAAGACCAATAACCAGGGTGCTCCAATGATTAGTCGCCCTCAAGTCAAGACAGCCTTTGGCACTAAGATTTAAAAGGCGGAACTTTCAAAGAAGATCAAAGCATGGAAGATGGGGCAATTTGATGGGACTAGTGACTCTCAGGAGCACCTTGGTGCTTATTTAATGAAGATCTATTGCAAATATCTTGTTTACAAGCGATAATGTGTCAATATTTTTCTGCTATCCTTAAAGGAGTAGCACAAGCCCGGTTCAATCGATTTCCCCTAACCATCTATCAAATCTTGGGATGATATTTTCTCCACATTTAGAAGCTACTTCGTTGGGAGTATAAGGATTCCGAAGTGAACTACATATTAATGAAGTTGGCACAAAGAGATCAGTAATCGCCAGATTAGTTTATGGAAAGATTTACTCATGAGAAACTCTTTATGGAAGACCTCCAACCAAATGTGGCCTTTGCTTCCTTCACTAACGGGGTCAGGCAAAAGGCTTACGCAAAAGGTCAATCATGGAATGGGCAGTCACCCTAAGAAAGAGGCCCTAAAGATGGTAGAAATGTCCATGTAGGTAGAGACAATCATGAAAGGACTAGGCCTCTTAACAAGGTTGATGGACTTAAATTTTTGCTAGCCTTTCTTCTCCGTTTTGATTCATTTCCCTCTCTTTTTTCTCTTGAATTAGTAGGGATTTGATTAAATTTGACTTCCTTCATGAATATTGGCTCATTAAGTTCATTTCTCTCACTTTTAGGTATTTTAACTCATTAATCAAGGGAAGAATGCTCATTTTGGAAGAAAGAACGATGCAAACATGAGGTCCGGGTGTGATAAAACAAAGGACGGGCAAAGAATAAGGGAAAATTAAGGAATCCAAGGAGAGAATGGTGGTCATCACTAGTAGTGGCCATCACCACCCGACCAACCCTGCAACTTAAGAAACAACAGGCCAAAAATCCAAGAGGTGGCCAATGGCTAGTCATGCTCGTGGCCATGGGTTATGACCATCCAGCAAAATCCAACCTACCCAGCCACTGCCACCCATTGCAAACCCAATCTGTGTTTCCCTCTGTCAATTGAACTCTTATTTACGAAGAATTTTTTTCCTAATTTCAGGATAATCTATCATTTTCATGTAATTTCTTATAAAATTCTAGGGTTAGGTTAAGTAAGAGAGGGTAGTGTCTAGTGAAAATTGTTGAGTTTTAGCTTGGAACTTAAAGGTTGATCTTTCATTTTCTTAATCTAATTATAGGTTTACTTTATTTCTCTCTCTTTTACTTAGTTATTTGATTGCTATTATGATTGAATTGGTTTGTGATATATTGCTTTGATTTCTTGATGATTCCCACTTGGATTGGGGATTGAGTACTATTATGCCTAAATAGGATTTAGTAGTACTTCCATTCAACTTAATCTGCTCAATCAGATTGAGTACTATTATGCCTTTGTCACCAAGTGTTCAATAAAATATTTGAAAGAGCATTTCTTCCTATATTTGAGGTTAATGCTCTCATTAAGGGATGGGTTAGCTAATGTGATTTAGAGATGAATAGTTGATCTTTGGCATAAAAATAACCCAAGGTTAGTTAAGTTAAAGGATTACTTGACTTTGTTCCTACCGCATAATCCCCATGAAAATAGCAGGATGACCTAATAAGGGGCTACCCTTGACCTTCAAAAGGATGCTTGGCCTAAAAGATAAAGATATGTTGCCGTCATCATACCATATGATGGGTTCACAGCATGCATTATATATGTATCCCAAGGGGATCATCAAATTATGTACAAGGTGGGGACCCCAAAGGGAAGGACTTTCAAGGTAATGGTAGCTTATACTATCATGGATTAATTTATGCCCACAACATTATTGTAGGGAGACCATTCTAGCTGATAATAGCTTTGTAGTGGGATTAAAGGAGATCAGATGAGTGTAAGGGAATATTATTGTAGCCACCTTGAAGGCCATAATTCCACACACAAAATATGAAATGGGAGAGGCCTCACAGACTAAGGCAAGTTGTGAAGTGGCTAGAAGTTAATGTGGCCTTAAACTCTAAGCTTAGCAATATAGATGGCAAGAACTATTGGCAGAGGTTAAGGGTTGGTGATAAGACATACCCATGTCTAAGACTTCTCTAGGACTTCACACAATGGAGAAGAAGCCTTTATTCCTATAGAAGTTGTTGTAACCATTCCGAAGGAATAAGATATGAGCCAACACAAAATGAAAGGGTATAAGTTGAAACCTTGGATTTACTATCAAAATCAAGCGAAGAGAAAAAGTTGTAGTAAAAACAGAACTCCACAAAGCAAGAATCACTAGGGGCTACATAGAAGCGTAAGTCATAGACCCCTAAAACCTAGTGATTGAGTCCTTAGAAGTGTGGAAGTAGTTAGAAAGCACTTAGAGAAGTTGGGTTTCGGGTGGATGGATCGCCTCTTTTCTTTTTGGGATGGAACTAGCAATAGGAGGAATCCTCAAGACCCGATGGGACATTGTTGGGTGAAGGAGTTTGGCAGTGGGAGCATTGTCTATGGATCCTTAGCCGGTTCCAACCATTTTTCAAAATAAAGAATTTTTGCAATCGATTTTTTTTTCCACATCCCAACATGAATTCTCACATTCTAATGACAAAGAATTGGCTATAAAAGATATGACATATGATATGAAAAACAATGTTCCTTTAAAGTAAGAGATTCAGATTAAGTGGGTCTGAGAGAGTAAAGGATGTGACTAAGCAAGTGAGGATAAGAGAGAGAGAGCGAGGATGAAGAGCAGTGACTGCAAGTGTAAAGAAGTAGCATAACGCAACACAGCTTAACTCAAAAGATATTAGGCACTTGAACTTATGGTTTAGTCAATTTCTAATTTAAGCAGATATAAGATAAGGAAAGGGAAATTAAAATGCCGTCAGATTATGAAAAAGCAAGAGAACCTCCCCATCGCCATTAACAAAGGGAACCTCAGTGTTAGCCGTACTCAACACAGTAAAGGTGAGTTCGTGTTGGATCACTTTTTCGCACAAAAGAGGCTAGTACAGGTGAAAGCCAACCTTTTGAAGGAAGAAAAAAGGTTCTCCTGTCTCTATGAAGAAAATGATAGCTAAAATTCCAAACTGCTACAAATTCCTTATACCCGCAGGTAGAGGTGATAACCTCATCATCTGTCACTCCTATCAACATGTTTCCCCCTTCTACTTCAGTTGATGTTGAGGAAATTAAGGGTATTTTCAAACTTGGATACAAACCCAACCCAGGGCTACTCGGAACCAAACCCACTTAAGGCACATTGTGTTCCATTTGATTGGACTCAGACTTTTTAATTTGGGTTGGGTCCTAAATCCACTACCATCCTTGGGAGAACGCTCAGCAATATTAAAAAAGGCATCACAAGCAATTCTCTCTCAACATCATTACTAATGCCAGAAAAAAATACCCTTAATTTCCTCAATGTTGACTGAAGTGGAAGGGGAAAACATGTTGGTGGGAGTGATAGATGATGGGGTTATCACCTCCACCTTTGGGTATATGAAATTTGCAGCAGTTGGGACTTTACAGCTATCATTTTCTTCATAAAGCCAAGAGAACTTTTCTCTTCCTTCAGAAGGTTAGCTCTCAGTTGCACTAGCCTCTTTAGTGTATAAAGCTAATCTACTACGAAATCACCCTTACTGTGTTGGGTATGGCTAATGCTTAGTTTCCCTTTCTCATTACTGATGGGGAGGTTCTCTTGCTTTTTCATTATCTGATGACATTTTAATTCCCTTTCCTTATCCTTCATATGCTCCTTTAGGTGCATTTTACGCTTAGGAGGAGACCTAGTTGTAAAGGGTCCAACGTTCTTCTTCACTAATTTCTCTTTCTTAGCGTTTGGTTACTGAAGGAGCTCAAATAGTCAACACAAGCTAATACCATGACAACAATGAATGAGAAGAAGAAACTAAAGTCAGAAGCCTTAGAAGCCACAAAGATGCAATAAGGATTTTCTAAGATTCATGAGCAGCTGAGAAGCTTAACATACACCCAAACCCCATTTCGATACTTGGTGCCATAGGGTTTGGTCGGGGGGATACTGTGGTTACTTACAACCTAAAGGATGTAGCTATTATGAGATCCTTGAAGCTGGTGCAGCTATATGAACTCAACTACACTAGATTTTCTATTATACAAGAGACAGAAAAGCTCATATGGAACAATGCAGGTGATGCAATTGAGGGAAAATTGGCAAGGCCCAATCATGTAGAGTCCCAACAGCCACTTGGTGAAGGAAAGAAAGGGAAGCCTCAAATCAACTTGAAATGCTCTCTAAAGATGGCATAAAGCCCTTTAAGGATTCTAGTACAGAGCTATTGAACTTTGGAATGTGGAGAATTAGGTATCTAGGTCCAAGCATTTCGCCTAACACCATTGAATATCATCAATGCATATAGACAAAGTTCTTTAAACTCACATCCAAGGTGACTAAAAGGCCTTTCCTCACTATAGAAAGCTTCTGGGACACCTTCATACAATTCACGACACTTTTGCATGAGTTTCTTGAAAATTCAACAGCCATTTTTCATATGAGGAAGAAAATCTGAGAGATTGGCTAAAAGGCTTGATGGAATAAACAAGATCTGAGTTAGTACTAGAAGTTTGGTTTCAAGCTCTAGGGTCTGCTGACTAAAAAACTCTTTTTAAAGAGAGTAAGACAAGTGAAAATGATGCAAATGGGCTAGGACTATATAATTCCAACCTGTTCTTAATGGGTTAGACAAATAAAGTTAGTGGCCAATAAAATTCAAAATTCCAAATTGAGCAAAATAAAACTAGATATACCATCAAATGTGAAATTTTCACTTAAAATTCATATCAAATTCCAGACACTAAATTCCATCATGTATGGGAAAAGGGTACGAAGTATAAAAGTATCGTTAATCACAAAGGGATTACACTACGAACTTACAAAGACCCAAAATCCAAAGTTATAGCTTTGCAAAAGCTGATCTAAATAAGGTTCATAAGAAGATTTGGGCGCTCTCACAGTCTTCCCATTCTGAGAAAGGGCAATCTTGTATTACATTGTGTCCAAGGCTTTCATATCATCTTCAATTGGTTCACGAAGCACAATTCCACTGGTACCCCTGGGTGGATGAGCCTTAATCTTTGTTGCCTCAATGGACATTTAGTGACAAAGTCCAACTTTCTTTTACCCTTTCCTAAAGATTCTAGGCCTTTAAATGAGGGGCTTGGAGAAGAGACATGGAAAATAGTTGGAGTAATGCGAGGACTGGATTTGCACTCCTGAAATGCCTCAATTTCCTCTTGAGAAGGACATATAAGCCTCACCACAATGGTCTTCCCAATGACAGATGAATTAGTTGGGGGGAGACAGCCACCCAGAGGAAGGGAAACGAGGTGCTAGACACCTCTAGAGTCACATAGACAGGAGTGGATGCACAGCGTACCTGGGGCCTTGATGAATTCGAGAAATTAGTCTCTTCTAAACCAGCACTCGAAATCCCAAGGATAAGAGTATCTAGAGCCTATTCATGAGATAATCTCCTATCAAGAGCCCTTGGACATCGACTTATCCATCAAAGACATTGACGAAGAGGCATGCCCTATTAGGTAGCCCAAGAAGTCTTATACTTCAAGAGATGGTGAAGGAATATAATAAAAGAAGCTTTCAGCAAAAACCTCCACCACCTCTATCTAAAATAGTCTCAATGGTTGGTGTTAATCCTAGAATGAAAGTGATTTGTTACTTGTTAATATAATATAACAAATCTAAAGACGTTCTTGGCGAGGAGAACTCAAAGGAAAGCTTCCAAAGTTCTAACCTTATATGCGCTTCTAGTTGAAAGAAATAGTTCAACCCAAGAAAATTCAAGGACAAAGATGACCAAGGTTCCTATTGAAGCAAGAGGCGGAGGCCCTATTAGACTCCAGAAATGTGTGGATTGAGGTGAAGCCATTTTTGGTTGAAAATGACAAAAAGAAGAGAAAACCCTGGAAAGTTTTGGATAGAACTGTAAAGTACATTTTGTCCTTTATTTATAGAGAAAACTCCTAAGAAGCTATTGTCATTGTGCCTAACAATTTGAGAAAAAAAGGAAAAAGTGCCAGAAATAATATAATAAAGACCAACATAAACACGCGCATTGAAGTAAAGAGAAGTGGATTCTTCATTAACTCTTGAATAAATTGCGAAGATTTATATTATAGAGAAAGCAAAAATTAAGTATATGAGGATGAGACGAAGAAAAAAAGAAGATCAATGATTGGAAGTATTGAAATTTCAAATTTATAAACCCCAAGTTTAAGGTTTATCATTGAGTACTTTGGGTATTATCCATTGGGAGTTGGGTTTCAAGTACTGGGATTTAGCTCAAGTGTTTCAAGTTGGGCTAACTGAAAAGGAAAGAAAGACAAACTAAATCAAGCTAATAAACATATGAAAAGAGGCTTGGAGTTATGATTTGGCCAATTGATGAACCAAGTAATCAAGATAAGTCCTAATCTACCTAACCTATACCGACAACTAGAGATGGTCGGTTGGACCATCGAAGGCCACCCAAGCCCTTTCTCAAGGGTCATGAGCTAGCCTGCTTACTCTAACCACCTATTTTTATGGGATTATCCTAATTAAACCACAGGATTAGGAACCCTCGAACCTAGCTAGGATCGGGGCTATTCTCATGTCCAAATCCCAACTATTCTCTCTCCCACACTAGCTAATTGACCTTACCTCTCAATACAAGTCTATCACCCAAAAATATAGATGAAAGCTCTCTTAAATATTTCATTGAATACTTGGCGGGTATGAGAGAAAACTCTAAATTGAAAGTATAAATTGGGTGTAGCAAGGCCTAATCCAAGAGTAAATAGCTATCAAAGGGCTAATCACAATCCAAGCCAACCAAATCTAGCTACCAATCATCACAAAAACACAATTGAACCTAACTACAACTAGGCTAACAAACAAGCAAATAAACATGAACTAAGGAGGATAGAGAATGAAACTAATCTAATCTAATATCCTAATTAAACATGGATTAACAATAAAAACTAAACGTTTAAGTCGAACAAAATCAAACACAAGAATTAAACTAACAAAATCTAAACAATAACAAAATATGAAATAGATATAAAGAGAAGAGAAAACTTAGTGATAAAAATCCACATGCTTGAATCCAAAATCCACTACAAGAAAATCTATTATCTGTAGCATCAAATTTTACCACAATATGCTAAAGTTTTGCTACAATAACCTTTGTGTGGCAATTTAAAACTTTGCCACAAAGATGCCACAGTAAGTGCGTTACAAAAAATTATCATGGCAAGTTTCAGTTTGCCACAAAATATGTAGCTTTTGTGGCAAAATTTAGTTTGCCACAGATACCAATTTGCTACAGTAGCTCACACTTCGTGGCAAGTCAAAGATTGCCACAATATACATCTGCTTCCAAAACATGATATTTGTGGCACTATATTTAGCTACAAACGCGCAGTTTGGTGCCAGATTGAAATATATTTTGTAATAACGCATTTTACTAGAAGAAATGTATACATTTTTGTACTGCATTTTTATGTAATTGAGTTTTATTTTAAATTGTATGGGCATATGATATAGTATATTTAATATTTGTCATTGATAATGAAATTAAAATATTGCACATAAATACGCTTAATAAACAAAAACAAATAAGCCAAATCAAAGACTTAACTTCAAAATTAAATTCAGATTAGAGATATAACTAGAAAGTTAAAATTTATTTCACGTAAATGAGATAAAATCACATAATACTATTCTTAATGAGTATGCTTTGGTCAATGTAAAATCTCTGTAATTCCTTAAAAGAAAGTATTCAAATTTGAGATGACTAAATCGTCTAACTATGAAAGAAAAAAGAAAAAAGAGGCCTTCATGAGCAACATTATTCTCTTCACCCCTTCGCGCTTGTCCGATGTTGCTCATTGAATTGGATATCTACACCAAAGACCAAGTAAATAAATAAATAAGCGCTAACATACACTTAGTATCTAGACTAGATATAAAAATTATGATACTCTATATTTCCATGAGCCTCAAACAAACAACAAAAGGTACGAACACTCTCTATGAATATGTTAACATGCGGTGCATGATATGCAACGTATGTCAAAAGCTGCTTACGTCTATGAATAAGTTGGTGCACCAGCCGTTGCTGCTCGTATTGTACAATGGCTGCTGCCAACACAATGCAATTGCTGTTGTCCGTGCAATGCAATTATTGCTGCCCAGACTGTGCAATGCTTCTGCATTATGAAAAATCTTATGAGAAAAGATGAGACCTTTAGCCTAATTAAAGAAACATAGAATAGTGGAGAGCAATCTATAAGAAATCAAGAAGCTGATAAATTAAAAATTTGACAATTAATCCAACGTGCCAGCATTCATCTTCTTTCTTCTACATTAATGGAAAAGCCTATTCTTCTCCATTTCCTTCAAGAACCCTCTAAATTGAGCTCTTTTAGCCTATTGAAGACCTAGACTCATGCATGATAGATTAAGAGAATGGAAAGAGTTAGTGAAAGATCAAATCAAGAGAGAAAGTCGAGTTACGTAGGAGATATAATTAAGTAGCTGACTAGGGTTACAAGAGAGTCATTACAATTAGACCTGTCAGTTCGGACGGGCGGGTTAAATACAGGTCAAGTGTGTTTCGGGTTCGGGTAAAATACGGTCGGGTGTATTTCGGGTTCGGGTAAAATACGGGCGGGTGTATTTCAGTTTTACGGATTTCGGGTCAACCCAACGGGTTTGGAGCGCCTTTTTAGTGAGTTATTTCTCTTTTTGTAAAAATCAAAATTTTTATTACTTAAAATTATCTGTATTTACTGAACAAACATTCTAATTATAATTTCATAAAAGAATTAAAAAATACTTAAACTTTTCCATATCACATATGAATGACATGAACCGGTAGACACTAAGTCATGTTTGAGTGGGTTGGTTCGTATATTAAATATCAATAATAGGTCGGCCATTCATGGGCCGACCCATCTAAAGGATAATAATGGGTTGGAGCGAATTGACCCATTATTAACCCATCTCATGATTCGATATTTTGTTAATTAACCTACCATTACCTTATCATGTATGCTTTATTAATGGGCCGATCCAAACACGAATACAAATGGTCTATTGTTCAACACATATATCTAGTTCGAGGCCAATTAGAAGGAAGCCAAATGAAAGAATATTATAGACGCCCAAAATATTACCATTATTTATTTATTATAACATCAAACTTTTAGATTATTATAGAGTAATATTATTTAAAATGCAATGAGATGTATTTAATTCACTAGAAATATAATGATATGACTTGCACATTTTTAATACTTGTGTTTTATTCTGAATTGATTTTTTAACACAAGATATTTCATGCCCATTTCAAAAAGTGTTCCATTTATAAGTTGTATATGACGTTATTTTATGAGAATACATTACTATTGTCTAATTTATAAAAGATGTAATAGTTATAAAACGTCTCTCTAAAGGATTCATTATGATGAAAAACTATCATTGTTAAAGGGAAAAAATTAAAGAAAAATAAAAACTAAGGATATAATATTCGGGTTGAGCGGACGGGTTCGGGTTCGGGACGGATTTGACCCAAAAATTTGCGAGTTTTTAGAGTTCAGTTTATTTCAGGTTCGGGTCGAGAAAATTGTGTTTAAAACCCAAAACTTTTGGACAGGTTCGGGTCGAGTTTTCGAATCAGGTCAATTTTTACCATATCTAATTACAATAATAGCATAAGAAAATATTTTTAAATTTACATGATCTAGTATGTATGTAAGAGTCCATTAAATCCAAAATTACAAAAGAAAAAGTCCTCAAGCATATTCAAACGTCAGCCAATCAACATATATAATATATAAAAGTAGCCTAAAGTAGTTGAATAATTTCACCTCTAAGTATGATTGCTCATTGATTCTTTATGTTAAATATTAACAATTAATCTACATGCCATCAAAGAGGACAAAATAAGGAATCAGTGAAGGAATACGAAATCATTTGCTCTTATTAGTATAGCAAAATCATTATCCAACCTAAATTAAAACCGTAGGTATCCTTAAGGTAGTGCGATTATTGCCCATCTTCCTACTACAACCGTGATAATGTAATCTTTATTTCTCAATGCTCAATCTCATCAAAGATCAGCAAGACAATCCAACTTTGGCATCGCATGACAGATTACCATACTCCACTATCCTCAATTCCTCATCATAAGCACTATTTGTGGAAGAGCTACGATAGGAAAAGATGCTTTTAATAACGCCGCGTCCTGTAATGAAACAAGGAAACAACAATGACATATTGAACTACTGAGAAGAATTGGTGCCGATTCTAAGAGTTGTCCTTTTAGAACATTTGAATCTCCCATGACTGACTACCATGTCCATAACTATACCACTGCTTTCGGAGGATTTCATCAAAAGTTACTAAGCACCAGAACTGATGCCTGGAAATGGATGACCAATTCTGACATCAAATTCATGTTTCACGAAGAGGTCATTTCTTCATTAGAGAATATGCATAAACCAAGAACCACTCTTAATTGGCATGGATGAACTTATACATTGCTTATACTGAGCATTTTCGATTATCAGAATGTTTGTCGCTAAACTGTACTTATCAAGTTACCATCCTCTATTTGCTCAACCTTGCTGATTCTTTAAGATGTTCTTCATCTAGTAGTGGATGTTGGCACAAAACCATGGGCTTCAAGTAAGATCTACAATAATGTAATGATGTGTAGATTTCATGCTTATCCAGTGAAGTAACTGCAAACACAAAACTACTTAGAAAATTGTAATGCAGGTTGCCCATGAGCGATTAGGTCTGAAGTTTTTGTAACTTTGTTGGGTAATCAAACATTATAGAATTGAACAGACCTTCTATAAATTACATCCGGAGTTGGCATTCATCTCCCATTAAGGTACCAGGTTATGTACATTAAGCGACTGCATATATTTGAGATCGGATGTCAGGCAATGCAAATAGCTTACAATTGATGGAGCACAATGACGATTTTGCTCGAGTGGATAATGTTTTCGCTGACATTAATCTCATATTGTCGATCTTCCCACATCCTCAAGGAAATTATTGTCAAAATTATGTTCAATTAAGAAGTTTTATTGAGAATTAGAGCAGAAACCAAACCCGTATCGCAGTTTTGGACAGTGTCAACTTCAATTAACTGTAACGTTCTGGAGTTACTCCTTCACCGCCTTCTCCTCCCACTTAGGGTTGGTGAGGCTCCGTCTCGCCTATCGACTCAAGACCAATGTCTCAATCGCCTCCCTCTAGCTTGCAATTCCCTAGATCCAAGCCATTTAATAATGACAATTTTTCTTCATTTGACAATAACGGTGAGAACTGATGGCCGCAGATAAATGGCGGTGGGTGGGTGGCCTCAATCCTGAAACCCACCTCAATATCTCTCATCCGCCCACTTTCACCCCCATTCCCTTCAGCATATTCGATCGAGAAACTGAAAAAGAGCTTTTTTTCTGTTTTTTTGGCTTTTTTTGATCTTTTTGGGGGGGGGGGGGGGGTGGGGGTTTGTGGGGTGATGCCGTGATGGTGGGTTAATTAGGGTAAAGAATCATCACGTGACTACTAATATACACCAATAGATAGATTGTAAAGGTTAAGAGACGCAAAGGCGCGTGACAAAACAAAATTAAATCCTAAATTTTTACTCCAACTGTGGCAATATTAAAAAAATGCCACAATTGATCGCATCTTCTGTGGCAAAATTCACTTTGCCACAATTATTTCAATCTTTTCTTATTTTTTGGCAATTTTAAATTTGCCACAATTAAATTGCTACAAAAATTTGTTTTTCTTGCAGTGATCCACCCAAACAAACCCTAATCTACCTAATTTGTTAACCCCCTAATGGCATTTTTAGTGGCAAAACCTAAGCAAAAACATGTCTCAAAAAAAGTCTCGAAAAAGTCCCCCAAAAAAGGCCCCAAAGTGGTCCTTTAAATAGAAATTAAGCTGAGAGAAAAAGAGCAAGAGGAGCAGGGGCTGAGATGACAGATGGCGGCCCAGCGACTGTTGGTCTTCGCCACCACAACCGCCCATCGGGTAGCCGACGGCTGGCCGTCGCCAGCCCCTGCCATCCTACAGGGGTGGCGACGGTTGGGGGGTGGCGCCACGGTTGCTCGTCGCCCCCTCTTACTTTGTGATCTTCATGCTTTCATGTTCCTTCTTTGCTCCTTTTTGCAGTATTTGCTCGATTGAATTTATTACTTACAAAAGTGAACAAAACAAGTAAAAATTTTAAAGATTATATTATTGTACGAGCTAAAAATTAGGCGATGTTGCATGAAAAAGTTTTAATATTTATAAACCCCAAGTGCAAGGTATGTCGTTGAGTACTTAGGGTGTCGTCCACAGGGAATTGGGTTTCCAACTACCAGAGTTCACTAGAGCGTCTCAATCTAGGCGAGATCAACGGTGAAAGGGGAGAACTAAACTATGCTACAAATACAGAAACAAGTGACTTGGAATTGTGATGTCACCAATGAATGTACCAACTAATAAAGACGAGTCCTAACCTACCCAAACCACACTATGAACAAGAGATGGTCGGTTGCACCATCAAAGACCACCCAAGCCCTCTCTCAAGGGTCATGAGCTAGTCTAACTCGTGTAACCACCTACTTTCGTGGGGTTAGGCGAATTAGACCACAAAACTAGCAACCCCGGACCTAGCTCGATTCGGATACTACTTTCGTGTCCCGAATTCGGCCATTCCTTCTCCCACACTAACAAATTGACCTCACCTCTCAGCATAAGTCAATCGCCCAAAAAATATGGATGAAAGCCCTCTCAGGCATTTCATCAAACAATTGGTGGGCATGAGGAAAACCTCTAGGTTCTAGGCATAGATTGGGTATGATTAGGCCTAATACAAGATCAATTAGCCATCAAGAGGCTAATCACAATCCAAGCCAACAAAATCTAACAACTAATCATCAAAAACGAATGAAAACCTAAACTAACAAATAAGAACATGAACACGAAGAACGAAACAAAGGCAATGAAATAAAACGAATTCAAACAACTAGATAACATGAATCAACAATGAAAACTAAACATATAAACTTAAGCAAAACGAATACAAGAATTAAACTAACAAAACATAAACAAGAACAATGAAATAAATAGAGAAAAGGAAGAGGGAAACTTATGCTTGAATTGATTGAAGAACTTGAAATCCACAAGCCAGAATCCCAAAATACAAACAACTGAAATCCTAATCTAATCCTCCTATTGAGGTTTTTATTGGATAAACCTAACCTAAACTAACCTAGAAAATCGCCCAAGGAGAAACCCCGAACGAACCCCCTCAAACAGACGCCCGACGAAGCTTAAATAGAAAACCCGAACAGACGGCGAAACCGGAGAGGTGGCACGACCGTGCCACATAGCACGGCCGTGCCATGTGGCACGGCCCCACCGTGCCACATTGCTGGCACGGTGGGCCGTTTCCCCAATTTTGCCCGGTTTTGTCCGTTTTCGCCGGTTTTCGCTGTGTTGTCCCGTCTTCGTCCCTTTTTGCGACGTTTGCTTGATTTTGAGTTATTTCCTACAAAACATAAATAAAACAAGTGAAAATCCTAAAGATTAAGTTATTATACGAGCGAAAAGTAGGTGAAAGAGGCACGTAAAATAGGTAAATTTACCGTTCAACACACCCCCACACCTATCTTTTGCTGGTCCTTGAGCAAAATAAAAGAAAAACTAAAGTAAACAACTAACTCACTTTCGTAGGAATCACGGTTGCATTTAGCGTATGCAACAAGCCCTTTAAACCCCTTGGTCACCCCAAGTGGACGAGTAAGGTCTCGTAGGAATCACTTTCGTGAGGGTTTGCAGAAGATATACCCACAAAATCTCAAAAAGGAAAAACAAAGAAAAGAGAAACAAAAATCGAAAGAAAAAAAAATGACAATATAAAATAGATACATCAGGGTGAACTGTACATGCTCGGATCAACCAAAACCCCCTAGTAACTCAAGTATCAGTCTGTACACAAGCATTATATGCATTTCAGGACACATCATCCCAAAGAATTGCATTCAGACATCAGCTTTTCACCCCACGACGCATGAAAACAATGAATCCATCCTGGTGCCTGTGTGCAAGTGTATCATCACCCTGAAACTAAGCCTACCAAAACCAAACTCAAGCCCACGCAGCTGACACAAGCTACCCTTATGAATGGTTAGCATGAAAAGTAAGCTTCCCCAGTAGCAGTATTGCCTCAAAGGGTAGCACCCAGTAGCGCATGCCTCAAAAGGGTACTTGTCATTTTCAACTGTTTTCTTCCCCACTTGTTTTTCTTTTCCATTATTTTTTTCCATCACAAACTCATGCCACGCCTCAAAGGGATTCACCCAGTAGCGTTTGAATTTGTTTGCCTTTTGCTTTTGTTTTGGAAAAAAAAAAAATGGGGTGCCAGCACATATAAAGGGAACTGCGCAGTAAATAGTGGGAGAGTCGATCGTGGAAGACTAAGAATTCAGAATGATGACAATACATGAATTCAGGACTGGATTGCAAAATTACGATGGACTGTTGGGGTTAGAACTGAGGTCTAAAACGACACACTGAGGATGAATATCCATCATGCACAATATACTTATATATGAGCTAATAGTCAAGGTATCAGGGATCAAGGCTGATCAAAAATAATACAAAGCTCCCTCAAATGCAAAAAGAAAAGAAAAATTTATACAAAAAGGGGAAAAAATGAAAAATTTATACAAAAAAAAATGAAAAATTTTCACAAAAATAAGAAGAAAAAGGGGAAGGGGAGATGACCCCACCCCCACACCTAAATCTCACAATGTCCTCATTGGGAGCCGTGAGTCATCACCAACACACAAAAATAAAGAAAACAAAATCAAACACAAGACAAACCAAATCGAAAAATATATACACAAGCTAACACACTCTCCCAAAAACACAATCGCACCCAAAACAGCAACACGATCACACATATATACAAACTGACACCACCAAAAACAAATATGGACAAATCAAACAACACCACCAATCACAACACAATAAAAACCACAAACACACAAAAATGGTGATCATAGCCAACAACGGCTCAGCAACATCCACATTTCACCACAAGATGATCACCAACCAAAAACACAATCCTAATATTCACAACTAAACAAAAACCAAAAGGAAGAAAACAAAAATAAAAAGAAGGGGGGAGAAGAGTGAGAACGAGTATACCAGGTCGGGTACTGAATGTACCCGAACTATTCCACGACGACATAAGAAGCATCAGCCACTCCTTGCCGCTCAAGATGCGAGTCGTCAGCTCGGATGCAGTCAAAGCTCGTAAGAGCTTATCATGCATTGCTGCATACAGCTCAGAATGGTGTGAGTAAGAGAACACTGATAAAGATGGAGCAAACAGAGTTAGTGTCCTCTCAAACTCACTAAACACCTGGGAGAAATCAGCAGAATAATCAAATGCAATAGTCAACGCGATTTCTCCAGGCATGCCCTCTAGGTACAGACGATAAGGATCAAGGAGGGGGTCATACCCTCTAAAAGTACCTAGAGACTCAGAACAGTCAACCACATTCCCCTCAAGTATCACATGAGGATCAATAAGTGACAAATCACAACACTTGGGGGAATGAGAGGGTGGTGAACATGGATAGGAAGCAGGGGATGTATCAAGAGGGTTGGGGGATACATGGACAGTAAGAGCAGGACTAGATGAAACTGCAGCCACAGCATCCATACAGGACTCCCCCTCGAGAATCTCGTCGAGATCATGCACCTCACTAAAAGTACCGTCTGACTCAAGACATAAATCATCCCCATCGATACTAATACCAACACAAAATGTCTTACCTACCTCGAACTCCGTCGACTGAGCTAAAGGGAAAGGTGGATCAGGATAGGTCATAATGTTGTCCTGAAAGGTGCTAGGTAGGGATGGAGCAACAAGAGGTAAAGCAGGCAAGGGAGGGTCGAGCACGTCCTCTAGTCTGGGCTCTAGAGGAGGAAAAGACGCACCATCATCACACAGACTGATATCAAGTCTAGGAGCACTAGAACTAGGGTCAATCTCGGGTGATAGGTCATACTCCCGCAGTTCATTAACATATTCAGCAAACTCAACTTGTTGCTTGTTCATGGCCTCTATCATATTAGAAATTCTAGCGAAACCATCAGCAGAAATATGATAGGGACAAGAAACACTGTCATGATCAGGGCAATGGCATATCTCACATGCAAGAGGTGTAATATTAGGAACGCAGGGGGATGGGATGGATGAAGTAAATTGACTAGTCTCAAATTCATAAGTATCCTTAGCCAACCACTCAAGTAATTCCCAAGCTTCATCAACATTTCGAGTACAAAAATCCCAATGCTCCAAAAGAGCACGGGTCTCACTATTCACACCCTCATCAACAACATGCAATATTTCCCGTTTTCCATATAAACATCCACAAGAAGCACATTGAGCAAGATAAGCATGTAAACGATCCCAATAACGGTAAAATAATTCTTGCTCACATTGGGGAAAATGGAAAATTGCCATTGAAATTTTTTTTTTTATGATTTTTTTTTTTTCAAAATAAAAGCCTAGTCTCGAATGCCTAAGTAAACCCCAATATTGGAAAACGCCAACTCCCCGGCAACGGCGCCAAAAACTTGTTGCAAGAAAAACAGAGTTTTAATATTTATAAACCCCAAGTGCAAGGTATGTCGTTGAGTACTTAGGGTGTCGTCCACAGGGAATTGGGTTTCCAACTACCAGAGTTCACTAGAGCGTCTCAATCTAGGCGAGATCAACGGTGAAAGGGGAGAACTAAACTATGCTACAAATACAGAAACAAGTGACTTGGAATTGTGATGTCACCAATGAATGTACCAACTAATAAAGACGAGTCCTAACCTACCCAAACCACACTATGAACAAGAGATGGTCGGTTGCACCATCAAAGACCACCCAAGCCCTCTCTCAAGGGTCATGAGCTAGTCTAACTCGTGTAACCACCTACTTTCGTGGGGTTAGGCGAATTAGACCACAAAACTAGCAACCTCGGACCTAGCTCGATTCGGATACTACTTTCGTGTCCCGAACTCGGCCATTCCTTCTCCCACACTAACAAATTGACCTCACCTCTCAGCATAAGTCAATCGCCCAAAAAATATGGATGAAAGCCCTCTCAGGCATTTCATCGAACACTTGGTGGGCGTGAAGGAAAACTCTAGGTTCTAGGCATAGATTGGGTATGATTAGGCCTAATACAAGATTAATTAGCCATCAAGAGGCTAATCACAATCCAAGCCAACAAAATCTAACAACTAATCATCAAAAACGAATGAAAACCTAAACTAACAAATAAGAACATGAACACGAAGAACGAAACAAAGGCAATGAAATAAAACGAATTCAAACAACTAGATAACATGAATCAACAATGAAAACTAAACATATAAACTTAAGCAAAACGAATACAAGAATTAAACTAACAAAACATAAACAAGAACAATGAAATAAATAGAGAAAAGGAAGAGGGAAACTTATGCTTGAATTGATTGAAGAACTTGAAATCCACAAGCCAGAATCCCAAAATACAAACAACTGAAATCCTAATCCAATCCTCCTATTGAGGTTTTTATTGGATAAACCTAACCTAAACTAACCTAGAAAATCGCTCAAGGAGAAACCCCGAACGAACCCCCTCAAACAGACGCCCGACGAAGCTTAAATAGAAAACCCGAACAGACGGCGAAACCGGAGAGGTGGCACGACCGTGCCATGTGGCACGGTCAGGCCGTGCCAAGTAGCACGGCCGTGCCATGTGGCACGGCCCCACCGTGCCACATTGCTGGCACGGTGGGCCGTTTCCCCAGTTTTGCCCGGTTTTGTCCGTTTTCGCCGGTTTTCGCTGTGTTGTCCCGTCTTCGTCCCTTTTTGCGACGTTTGCTTGATTTTGAGTTATTTCCTACAAAACATAAATAAAACAAGTGAAAATCCTAAAGATTAAGTTATTATACGAGCGAAAAGTAGGTGAAAGAGGCACGTAAAATAGCTAAATTTACCGTTCAACAGGCGAAAGGGATATATAAAATATGACAATTTAGCACCCAACAATCAAGACCCCAGTAGCCAAAGAGGCTCTGAAATTCAGACCCCTTTGAGGCCTTTAAAGGGACTTGACTTAACAAGGCACCCCTATGCCAGGAATGGTGCTGCCGTCAAAGAAGATCCTCTGGGTTAGACGTCAACTCTAGTCGAAGCATCCTCCATTCTGTTCTTCTCTATTCTTGTCCCTCTGGAGTCAGGCTAAGATTCTCTCTGCCATTCTCCTATCTTCTTCTCGTCTCTTTCACCTCCAGCTAGAGGCTCTTGATTCTTTCTTTAGGCTTTTCCAATTTCTCTACACTAGAGCGGACACCTCCCATATGGATCGAGGAGGTCAAGGCAGAGTTGGAGAAAGAGTGAACGGTTTCATATAGGGGAGAGCTTAGAAAACAAGAGCTTGGCCCGAGGTAGGTCTTGAGATGTGGGAGATGGTGTGAACACTAGGTATTTGCAAGGTGTATCTAGGGCATACAAAACCCAACGTTGGGGGAAAGTGTTTGAAGAGTGAAGATAGATTCATGATGGAAAGAGGAAGGAACAAACACATGCTAGATTGAAGAGGCGTGGTGTTATTATATTATAGTGGTTGTGTTAATTATTGCTAGGTCATGTTTTTTCCCGTCAATGTGGACTTGTTTTTCAGGTAAAATTATCGTATTTCTGCTTTTGTGCTGTGTATGTGTTCATATGTGTGTGTCATGTACTACGTAGTGTGGTGCTATCTTTAACATGTATAATATTGGGCTGGGTGCTATTTTACGCTCATGTATATTGTTGTCATTATGCTTCCATATTCATAGCAATATGTATAAGAAAGTAGGAGCTTTAGGAAAGCAGGGAGATCTTATTTGATCATTCATATTGATGTATATATGAGGCAACGTATGAATGATAGAGGGTGAGACTTTCTCTCCCAAAATTCAACCTATCTCTTGAATTGTTATGGTATCAAAGCCATGGCAGAAAAAAAGACATGACTAAAACTAAAAACACAAAGAAAATACCATCACCATTCAATTTGAACTCGAATGACAATCCTGAAAACATTATCACCCAAGTGCAATTGAAGGGTGATAATTATGAAGGATGGGCATGGGCCACACAGACCTCATTAAGAGCCAGAATGAAGTGGGGATTTCTTAAAGGACAGATTACTAAGTCAGATGACACTTCTCCTGAATTAGAGGAGCAGTGGATGATGCAATCTATGCTGGTCTCGTGGATTATGAGCACCATTGAACCCGTCTTGCATTCCACTATATCTTATATGGAAAACGCAGCTACTTTGCGGCAAGATGTAATGCCCCCAAATTGCTAATTACTTAATTCACGATACAATAGAAGACTTAATGATGGAAGGCGCTACCGCCATCCTGATAAAGACAAGGCTCACTGAAACTATTTAATCTTGCAACTCATGTTCACAATCACAATATCTGTTAAATTAATACACTCCAAGACCAAAGTTCATAATAGTTCAACTTTAATACAATCGACTTAATCATGCCATGTGCTAACTCACACTCCACACTACACAAGTATATTGAATATAGACCTAACTTGACCCTGAGGTCGATCCCAACATTCATGCTATGTTGAATCCACTGTGAGCATCTGATAACTTCCAAAAATCGCTTTCTAAATGGAGAAACATGTTATACTTCATCACCTAAAATGAAAAACATGAAAACAATGCAAAAATGTGAGCTAAAACTCAGTGCATGCACTCCTGTATTGTAAAATGAGCGTAGAAACACTGTTGATGGGTACCCGCCTTTGCAATTCATTTAGTTTGCAGTAACAATGAAAATGAAAGTAATATGAAACTGAATTGCTCATTATTATCTAGATGTGAACCCCTTACAAGGATATGATCTATACATAGGTGTACACCTGCCAATCCGATCAATAGTTGGCCTGAAGTCGCGTGGGTAAATGAAGAGCTGATGCTCTATAGATGATGACTGATGGGGTCGCAACCTAAATTGCAAATTGCTGTATAAACTGATTTATTGATAAACTCATTAAGAGTTGTAACTTGATAAACATGTTCTGCTTTCTGAAGATACAGGCAATGGACGTACCTTGAATCTTTAAAAACTGTCATCTGATTTGATAAATGTCAACTGTTTCATAAATGTCATCTGACTTGATAAATATGTTCTGACTTGATAACACTTATGCAAAATAGGGAACGATTACTAGGCCTCAACTCTATTTCACAAATGTCATTATAAGTATGTGTAGTCAGTAAATGATCCTTACTCACATAATTGAGTAAGTAAAAGTATGGGTAATAGAAATTGAGTAATTAAATGGTGTACATAACTTGGGTATTTCAATATAACTTCAAAACTGAATTAATAAAAATAATTACATCCGATATAAAGTAAATAAAAGTAAAATAGACCACAATGAGATAAATAAAATTACAAAGGAAAAGGCCTTGATGGTGACAAATGCAAGAATGGTTGTGGCCTTTTCTGAGATAGCTTGTTGATGCGGGTTTAAATCTAACTGATGTATAACTTGATTTAAGACAACAGCGAGTACACTAGATTGGCTTGATAAGTACCTTTGATACATTCTGAATTGAGTAAGTAATAAAGGTTTGAGGCGAAGAGAGATATATCTTGACTCAAAATAGTATAAACTGCAATAACTTGGTCTGATAAATTAGTTTTTGAGTTAAAAATTCTCCCCACTTCCCATATTCATTCACAAGTCCATTAAATACAGTTTTTCACCTCAAATAGATTATTGTTCCCAATGAAAGCTATTAAACTCCCCAAATTTGGTACTTTCTTTATAATATCCATAAGAGATTCAAAACTCATAATTAGGCTTCCAAAATGCATGTTTCTCTCCTTTTCTCTCATAAATCGAGCTGAAAATCCCAATAAAATCCATGACTATTTATTTCCCCCTTAAATGAATTTATTTGACCCAAAATATACAAAACGAGTGCATGATCAATCTCACTCAATCTTTATTATTGCTCTTTACACAATTACTCAAAATGCTTTCAAAAATCACCAAACTCAAAATACTCAAACAAAATTCACAAAATCTTATAGAAAATTCAAAAATAATATGCGAAATCTATAGTAAAGTTTTCAGAAGTTTCCTTCAAGTATACGCTATACAGAAATTGCAATAACAGCCTAATTTATACCAAAGCAGTCAATTCACTTCAAAAATTCATAACTTTAACCCTGGACCTCAAATGGAGACCTTAAATCCCAACATGGAAATATTAAGAAGTCTCGAAAAACTTTTATTTACAACATAAAACATAATTCCCACAACAGAGTTTTCAAAATGGGGTTAGAACACAAGTGTATCAGTTTTGGTTGAATCTGCACAGTTCTAGAAAAACAGCCATAACTTTTTTCACAGAACTCGGATTAAGGCGAATCAAAATATGTTTGAAAGCTAACACACTAACCTATCTTTGACCAAAAATCATAATTTTTCAATGGGCCAATCATCACCAGTTTAATCTCAAAATCACCCCTATTTTCTGCCATTTTCAGCCCTCATTGTTTTTGCTTTCTCCTATTTTTTTCACATAAAACCTCACTTGAAATCATTTCTAATCACCAAAAACATCATCACAATCATCAATAAGACTAAAGATTATAAAATCATATAACAAACAGTACTTCATCACTTGACTTAAGCTAACTTGGTCATGACAAAACCCTAACCTTAACATGCTTCAAGCTCAACCCGACCATGATCAACATCCCCAAAATTAATAAAATTTGTATGATAACATCTACTTTGATCTCAAAAGCATGAATCATAACTAAACAATCATAAAACTAAAAATACATCAAGATCAAGTTAGGGTTTTACCTCTTTGGGAGCTTAGGAGGAGAGAGTGTGAGGTTGTTTGAGGGTGAAGAAGGTTGCCTCGACTGATGGGGGACTAGGGTGCCACTGGGTGGCCGGAATAGCAGCAAGGGGGAAGGGGTAAGCCATGAGGTATGAGGGAGTGAGAAGAGAAGTGTGTGCGATCTTTTACTTGGCTAAGAATGAAAGAACCATTACTTTGCTCATTTTATCCTTCAAAAAGTGACTTTTTGTTAACTATGGTTAGATTTAAATCATGGTAATTAGTTAGCTTAGTCAAACAAGCTTGTTGGATTATGAATGGCTTGTACGGTTTGGGGCCCAGGAAAGGAAGTAAACCATATGCGATTAAATTTTCGTAACTCGAAATTAAATTTTTGCGAGGTTATAAAAATAATAGTAATAGTAGTAGTAGTAGTAATAATAATAATAGTAATAAATTGTTAAATTATAATTATCAAGGCCTACTATCGATTCACCTGAAATTTTACGATAACTGAAACCCGAAATGGAAAGTGGGATCCAAAATTGTAATTTGCTAAATAAATAAATTAGGTATATTTGAATTAATAAGCATGATTTGGTTAAATAAATAACCATGAAAATAAAGATGATTTAAATAAATAAGGGTTAGGGTCAGGATATTACATAAGATATAAAGGAACGATTCTCTATTGCAAATAGACCATGGGTTCAGCAATTGAAGGTTGGATTTGCTAAATGTAAACAGAAGGGGCTATCGATTGTCGCTCACTATGGCAAGTTAAAGCTTCTATGAGATAAGTTGATGGATCATGACCAATAACCACTTTGTAGTTGTAGTGGTTGCAAGTGTGAAATTTGTATGAAGATTGGGATGAAGAACAAGTCCACCAATTCCTCATGGGCCTTGATGGAAACTTGTATGGGATGGTTTGGTCGAGCTTGCTGGCAACCGACCCCTTGCCGTCATTAAACAGGGTCTACTAGACTCTAATGCAGGAACAATGAGTCATGGACATGGCTAGGACTAAGGATGAACATGGGGAATTCATGGCACTTATAGCCCAAGGCAGCTTCAAATCAAAGGGCCGAGGTGTGATGCGGGACAAGAGTGTGACATGCACACATTGCGAGTGGTCAGGGCATGAGGTGACAGATTGTATCCAACTCGTGGGTTATCCAGATAGGTGGGGCGATCGACCCCAGGACACAAAACCAGCTAGGCGATGCATAGGAAACATGATTGGAAGGCAAGGATGTGGTGGAGCACACCGGGCGAACATAGCACAGATCGTGCCAGGGACTAACTCGGGTGTGAACAGCGAGAAATTGGGAGTACCCGACCTTGATTCTACATAGTGGGCATCTCTTCTTGAGCAATTAATTTCTCATAAGGTTAATTCTGTCGAAAAGTTTACTGGCAAGAACGAGAATACTCCCTAGATTATTGATACAAGAGCTTCAAATCACATGACGGGAAGCTTGGAAATTTTGAATGACTTGGAAAAAATCACAACTTGCCCAGTGGGTATGCCAAATGGGAATCAGGTGCTTGCTACTAATAAGGACTCAATTGACCTTGATGATAATTTGGTTTTATCGAATGTCCTTTATGTGCTCGGACTATCTTGTAAGTTGATTTCTGTGTCGCAAATTATTGATGAAAGTGATTTTGTTGCGGCATTTTCTAAAATATATGTGTTTTACAGGACTGCACTTTGAACATGCTGATTGGTGTGGGTGAATGTAAAGATAGACCCCACTACTTTCGGAACAAGCCACATGTAAAAGGCTCATAAAGTGACTGGGATTGGCTCACTCGAGTTATGGCATGCAAGATTGGGTCATCCTTCGCTCAAAGTCATCAAGTTAGTATCCACAGTAGATGCTAGGAAAGGTAGTGATATTTTGAATAAACATTATGACATTTGTCATAGAGCAAAGCGCACTATAGACATTTTTCTAATCAATGACAACAAAGCTTCTGATTTATTTGAATTAATTCATTGTGATTTATGATGACCTTATCAAACTGCTTCATCTTGTGGTGCCTGCTATTTCTTGACAATTGTAGATGATTTTTCTCGGGAAACTTGGGTTATTTTGTTGGTTGATAAGAAGGAAGTGTCTCAGACTTTAAAGAATTTTTTTACTATGTTGATAGACAATTTAATAAACAGACTAAAGTTGTCAGAAGTGATAACAGGATAGAATTTAATTGCATGAAAAATTATTTGTTAGCACATAAGATAATTTTTCATACTTTCTGTACTGGAACACCCCAACAAAATGGACGGGTAGAAAGGAAGCATCAACATGTCTTGAATGTGGCTAGGGCCTTACGTTTCCAAGGAAATCTACCAATTGAGTTTTGGGGGGAATATGTTTTGACTACGGGATGTTTGATTAACTGGACCCCCTCCATGATCTTAGATGGTCAGACACCCTATGAAATTTTTTATGCGCATCCTCCTTCATATGAGCATCTTAGGGTGTTTGGGTCTTTATGCTATACTCATAATCAAAGGGTGCTAGGTGATAAATTCACAAGTAGAAGTTAGAAATGAATTTATATTGGCTATCCTTACGGAAAAAAGGGGTAGAGATTGTATGATTTGGAGACACAACAATTCTTTGTTTCGAGAGATATTGTGTTTTATAAAAACGACTTTTCGTTTGTTTCACCTTCAACTGAACCTAGTCAGATGGATCAAATGGCTCATGGTGGAGAAGATGTACACTGGGCAAATGACAATGAGCATGTGCAGGCAAGGGGAGTGTTGTAGATGAAATTGATAGTTCATGCTTGCCTCTTGTGGAATGGGCTGATGATACCCAGCAAAGAAGAACCTAATTGGGCGTGTCTGGGCCTGACTTTGAGGTGCCTCACATGGGAAGCACGGCCAAGCTAGACGAAGCCTAATCGGGCATGTTTGGACAGCCCAGGAATAAAGGTGCAAGGTCGTGTGTGTTATGGAAAAAACAGAGTTTTAATATTTATAAACCCCAAGTGTAAGGTGTATCATTGAGTACTTGGGGTGTTGTCCGTAGAGAGTTGTGTTTCCAACCATTAGGACTAACTAAAGCGTCTCGAGCTAGACAAGATCGAAGGGGATGGACGGTGAACTAAACTACCCTAACAAACATAGAAAAAAGCGACTTGGAGTTGTGATTTGACCAATGGACGAATCAACTAATCGAGATGAGTCCTAATCTATCCAAACTACATCATGAACGAGAGATGGTTGGTTGCATCATTAAAACTACCCAAGCCCTCTCTCAAGGGTCATGAGCTAGTCTAATTATTCTAACATCCTATTTTCATGGGATTAGTTCAACTAAACTACAAGATTGACAACCCTTAACCTACCTAGCGACGAGACTATTTTTATGTCCCAATTCCAACTATTCTCTCTACCCACACTAGACAATCGACCTCACCTCTCAACATAAGTCGATTGCCCCAAAACACAGATGAAAGCTCTCTCTAGCATTTCATCGAACACTTGATGGGTATGAAAGAAAACTCTAAATTCTAGGCGTAAACAAGGGAGGGTTGAGGCCGAAACAAGGTTAATTAGCCATCAAGGGCTAATCACAATCCAATCAACAAAGATTAACAACTAATTAAACACGAAAACATGAAAACCTAAACTAAACATAAACTAGCAAATAAGAACATAAACATGAACAAGAGAGGAATTAATCTAAACTAGCGCGAATGAAAACGAAAGGAAACACAAAATCATAATAAAAAATAAACATTCCAACTAAGCAAATCAAATACAAGAATTAAACTAACAAAATCAAAACAAGAACGAAAAAGTGAAATAAAGAGAGAGAGAAAGAGAGAAACTTATGCTTGAATTGATTGAAGAATTGGAAATCCACAAGCTTGAATCCCGAAATACCAACTACAATCCTAATCTAATCCTTCTATTGAGATTTTTATTGGCTAAAACCTAATCTAAACTACTTTAAGAATCGCCCTAGGAGGAGCCCAAATGACCCCCATCGAAAACGCCCGAAGAAGGGTTAAATAGAAAAATTGAGCGAACGGTAAACAGGGGGGACGGCACGACCGTGCCAGGGTGGCACGGTCCCACCGTGTCACTTCTCTGGCACGGTGGCTCGGCCCCCCTACTGTTCCTTCTTGCCTATTTTTGCTGTTTTTCTTCGCTTTGTCCTGTCTTCGCTCCTTTTCACGACATTTGTTCGATTTGAAGTTATTTCCTACAAAACATAAATAAAACAAGTAAAAATACTAAAGATTAAGTTATTATACGAGCTAAAAGTGGGTGAAAGAGGCACGTAAAATACGACAATTTATCACCTAACAAATACCCCCATACCTATCTTTTGCTCGTCCTCAAGTAAAACAAAAGAAAAATTAATCTAAGAATCTAACTCACTTTCGTAGAAATCACGGCTGCATTTAGCTATGCAACAAGCCCTTTGAACCCCTTGGCTCTCCCAAGTGGACGAGTGAGGTCTCGTGAGGGTTTGCAGTAGATATACCCACAAAATCTTGAAAAAGGGAAAAAAAAAGCGGACAAGGTGAAAGGGAAAACAAAGAAAAGAAAATAGATATACAAACAAAGCACAAATATGTGCATAAAGGGAAGAACTGTACACATTCTAATCAACCAAATCACCAATGCAACAAAGATATTAGCCTATATATAAATAGAGTGTACATATCAAGACTCTCTATCCACATACATGACATCAAAGTACCTACTTCCTACCCCACTGTACGTTAAAACTAAAATCCATCCTAATGCTCGGTGTGCAGGTGTATCATTATCTTAAGACTCAAGCTTCCCAGGATCGACTTAATCCCACTTGACTGACACAAACTACTTTATTGACTTAATAACATAGGAAGCAAGCTTTTCCAGTAGCAGTATTGCCTTAAAGGATAACACCCAGTAGCAGTATTGCTTCAAAGGGTAACGCCCAGTAGCGCATGCCTCAAGGGATACTTGTCATTCCTTGTTCTATGTTTTTCTTTTTCTCCCTTTTTTTCATTCTTTTTTTTTTTGGGATACGGACAAATATTAAAGTAACCGTGTCAAAAAACAGGTGGGAGAGTCAATCACAGAAGACTGAGACCCTAAGCTAATGATGATGATATAGATAAGGATAGAATTACATATCGATAATGAACAATTGGGGTTAAAATTAGGGCCTAGAATGACACGCTGAGGACGAAGATCTATCATGCACATCACATTCTTATACAAGCTAATAATCAAAGTAAAGGGGATTTAAGCTAATCAGAATAATACGAAGCTTTCCCAACGCCAAAAAGAAAAACTATACAAAATTGAAAAATTTTCACAAAAATATGCATAGGGTATATGACTTCCCACCCCCCACCTAAATCTCATAATGTACTCATTGGGAGCCAAGGAGTCACAACCACCAACAAAACACATATATATACAAAAGAAAAAAATCTACAAAAATAACTATACAAAAGCAAAATACAAATAAGAAAGGGCAAAAGCTATATATACAAAATAAAAAGAAAGAAAAAGATGGAACGAATTTACCATGTTAGGTGCTGGGTGCACCAAAACTACCACCTCCTTAAGACGGTGCAATGGGAGGTTGAAGGAGCATCAGCCACTCCTCCTCATCTCAAGATCTGAGCTACCAAATCAGATGCCGTCAAAGTTCGCATGAGCTTATCAAACACCTGCGCATGCAACTCAGATGAATGTAAGTAAGAGCACACAAATATGAATACACGTATAAGAATAAGTGCTCTCCTAAACATAGCAAATGCCTTGGAAAAATTAGGAAAATAATCGAATACGCTAGTCAATATAATTTTTTCAATCATGTCCCCTAGGTACAGATGAGCAAGGGAGGGGTCGTACCCCCTAAAGGTACCCGGGGACTTAGAACAGTCAACCTCATTCCCTTCAAGTATGGCATAAGAATCAATAAGTAATATATCACAACACTCAGGGGAAAGGGATGGTGGTGAGTAGGTGTTAAGCGATAAATTGTCCTATTTTACGTGCCTCTTTCACCCACTTTTAGCTCGTATAATAACTTAATCTTTAGGATTTGTACTCGTTTTATTTATATTTTGTAGAAAATAACTCCAAATCAAGCAAACGTCATGACAAGGAGCAAAGACGGGACAAAGCGAAGAAAAACATCGAAAACCGGCGAAAAACAGCAAAAACCGGCAAAAAGGGCTGAACCAGGGGCCGAACCATCATGCCAGAGGAATGGCACGGTGGGGCCGTGCCATGTGACACGGCCGTGCCACCCTGGCACGGTGTGACCGTGCCACATGGCACGCTTGTGCCCCCGGGGCCTGTCGTCCGGTTTCACGATTTTCTATTTAAGCCCTCTTCAGGCGTTTTTTCTGGGGGTGGTCGAGGAGGTCGTTTGGGGGTCTTTTGGGGGCTTTTCCTGGGGCAATTCTTAGAGTAGTTTAGGTTAGGTTTTAGCAAATAAAACCTCAACAGAAGGGTTAACTTAGCATTGAAGATTGTAATATTGGAATTTCAAGTTCCTTCATCAATTCAAGACTAAGTTTTTCTCCCCTTTCATCTCTTTAGTTTATGTGTTGTTCTTGTTTATGTTTTATTAGTTTTAATTCTTGTATTTGTTTTGTTTGCTTTTTATGTTTAGTTTTCATTGTTGATTCATGTTATTTAGCTGTTTAGATTTGTTTTATTTCATTCTCCTTATTTTGTTCTTTAAGTTTATGTTCTTGTTTGTTAGTTTAGGTTTTGTTGTGTTTGTGATGTTTAGTTGGTAGATTGTGTTGGCTTGGATTGTGATTAGTCTCTTGATGGTTAATTAGTCTTGTATTTGGCCTAACCATACTCAATCTATGCCTAGAACTTAGAGTTTTCCTTCACGCCCGCCAAGTGTTCGATGAAATGTTTGAGAAAGCTTTCATCCATATTTTTAGGCGATTGACTTATGCTGAGAGGTGAGGTCAATTAGCTAGCGTGGGAGAGGGAATAGCCGAGTTCGAGACATGAAAATAGTACCCGAATCGAGCTAGGTCCGGGGTTGCTAGTTTTGTGGTCTAATTGGGCTAACCCCATGAAAATAGGCGGTTAGGCTAATTAGACTAGCTTATGACCCTTGAGAGAGGGCTTGGCTGGTCTTTGATGGTGCAACCGATCATCTCTAGTTCGTGATGTAGTTTGGATAGGCTAGGACTCTTCTTGATTAGTTGGTTCATTCATTGGTCAAATCACAACTCCAAGTCGCTTTTTCTATGTTTGTTAGCGTAGTTTAGATTACCCTTTGTTTTCCTTCGATTTCGCCTGGCTCGAGGCGCTTTAGTTAGCCTTGGTAGTTGGAAACACAATTTCCTACGGACGACACCCCAAGTACTCAACGATACACCTTGCACTTAGGGTTTATAAATATTAAAACTCTATTTTTTCCCTAACAAGTTTTTAGCGCCGTTGCCGGGGAATTGACGCTTTCCAATATTAGAGCTTACTTGGGCATTTGAGACTAGGTTTTTATTTTGAAAAAAAAAAATTTTTGAAAATTGAAAAAAAAAAAATGTCTCTTTCCTACTTTCCTCAATATGAGCATGAATTCTTTTGGAGATACTACGATAGATTACAAGCTTTTCTTGCTCATTGCGATTTTTATATGGAGAAGTAGGAACTTTTGAATACAGTTTATGAGGGTGTAAATTGTGAGACCCGTGCTCTTTTAAAGTCTTAGGATTTCTGTGCTAAAGATGTTAATGAAGCATGTGATTTTCTTGATTAGTTAGCTTGGGATACTTATGAATTTGATGCTAGTTGTTCTGATTCTTGTACCCCACCCCCTTGCATCCCTGATTATGTCCCTCCTGTGTGCAAAATTTGCCATTGCTCTGATCGTGCCAATAATTCTTGTCCCTATTATATTTCTAATGAAGGCTTTGCTAGACTTAGCAATCTGATAGAGACAATGAATAAGCAACAAATTGAGTTTGCTAATAAAATACGAGAGTATGACCTATCACCCGAGACTGACCTTAGTTCTAGTGCTTCTAGACTTGATGTCAATCTGTGTGATAATGATGCGTCTTTCCCTCGTCTAGAGGCTGGATTAGAGGACGTACTCGACCCTCTCTTGACTACTTTACTCACCGTTGCCCCATCCTTTCCTAATACCCTTTGGGACAACACTGCATTTATCATGACCTTTCCTGCTACACCTTCCCCTTTAGCTCAATCGATAAAGTTCGAGGTAGTTGAGATCTTTGGTGTTAGCGTTAGTGTTGATGAGGATGATACTTGGTCTGAGTCAAGCGATGTTTCTATTAAGCCGCATGATTTTCATGAGACTCCCACAGGGATTTCATGCGTGGATGTTGTGGTTGCAGAACCAACTAGTCCTGATTTTGTTGATAATATATCTCCCAACTCTCTTGATACATTCCATGCTTCCTCTTCATATTCACTACCCTCCCATTCCACGAAGTGTTGTGATATGTTACTTATTGATTCTCATGTGATACTTGAGGGGACTGAGGTTGACCGTTGTAAGTCTCTAGGTACTTTTAGAGGGTATGACCCCTCCCTTGATCCTTATTGTCTGTACCTAGAGAGTATGCTCGGAAAAATCGTGTTGACTATTGCATTCGATTATTCTGCTGAATTCTCCAAGGCATTTGATGAGTTTAAGAGGGCACTAACTTTGCTTGCTCCATCCTTACCAGTGTTCTCTTATTCACACCATTCTGAGATGCATGCAGCAATGCATGATAAACTCTTACGAGCTTTGACGACATCCGAGTTGACGCCGCAAGTCCTGAGCGATGATGAGGAGTAGCTGATGCTCCTCAGGCCTCTATAGCACCATCCTAAGGAGGCGTAGTTCGGGTACAATCAGTACCCGACCTGGTATAATCGTTCTCACTCTCCCCCCTTTTCCTTTTATTTTTTTAAATTATTTTCTCTGTTTGTGTTTTTGTTTAGTTGTGGATATTAGGATTGTGTTTTTGTTGGTGATCATCTTGAGTTGAAATTTGGGATGTTCCTGAGCCATTGATGGCTGTGATCACCGTTTTTGTGTTTTTGTGGATATTTGTGTGTTGTGATTGGTGATGTTAATGGATTGGTCTATGTTTGTTTTTGGTGGTTAGTTTTGTATATATGTGTGGTATTGTTTTAATTTGGATTGTGTTTTTGGGGGAGTGTGTTAGCCTGTGTATATATGTGTCGATTTAGTATTCTTGTGTAATTTTGTTTTCTTTGTTTTTGTGGGTTTTGCGGTTGGTGATGACTCTCAGCTCCCAATGAGGACATTGTGAGATTTAGGTGTGGCGGTGGGGTCATCTCCCCTTTTATCCTTATTTTTGTGAAAAAAATTTTCGCTTTTGTGTAAATTTTTCAATTTTTCTCTTTTTTGTATAATTTTCCTTAATTTTTGAATTTAGAGGAGTTTTGTACTATTTTGATCAGCCTTGATCTCCGGTACCTTGGCTATTAGCTCGTATATAAGTATAATGTACATGATATATATTCGTCCCAAGTCTGTCATTTTAGGCCTCAATTTTAACTCCAACAGTCCATTGTAATTTTGCAATCCAGTCCTGATTATTGTATTATCATTACCTTGCATTCTTAGTCTTCCATAATCAGCTCTCCCACTTGTCTACTGCACAGTTCCCTTTGTATGTGCTTGCACACCTTTTCCAAAAACAAAAGCAAAAAACAAACAAAGTCATGCGCTACTGGGTGTATTCCTTTGAGGCATGGCAACAGTTTGGAATGAAAAAAAAAAAGGAGGAAAGAAAAAAAGTGGGGAAGAAAAGAGTTTGGAATGACAAGTACCCTCTTCGAGGCATGCGCTACTGTGTGCTACCCTTTGAGGCAATACTGCTACTGGGGAAGCTTGGTTTCCATGCTAGCAAAATCAATAAGGTAGCATGTGTCAGTTGAGTGGGATTGAGTTTGATTATGGTAAGCTAAAGTCTTAGGGTGATGATATACTTGCACACCAGGCACCAGGATGGATTCAATGTTTTCATACGTCGTGGGGTGAAAAGCTGATGTCTGGATGCCATTCTTTAGGATGATGTGTCCTGAAATGCATATAATGCTTGCGTATAGACTGATACTTGAGTTATTAGGGGGTTTTGGTTGATCCGAACGTGTACAGTTTACCCCGATGTATATATAATATGTTTTGTCATTTTTGGGTTTTCGATTTTTGTTTCTCTTTTGTTTGTTTTTTCTTTTTGAGATTTTGTGGGTATATCTTTTGCAAACCCTCACGAGACCTTACTTGTCCACTTGGGGGAACCAAGGGGTTTAAAGGGCTTATTGCATACGCTAAATGCAACCGTAATTCCTACGAAAGTGAGTTAGTTATTTAGTTTAGTTTTTCTTTTATTTTGCTCGAGGACGAGCAAAAGTTAGGTGTGGGGGTATTTGTTAAGCGATAAATTGTCCTATTTTACGTGCCTCTTTCACCCACTTTTAACTCGTATAATAACTTAAGCTTTAGGATTTTTACTCGTTTTATTTATATTTTGTAGGAAATGACTCCAAATCAAGCAAACGTCGCGAAAAGAAACGAAAACATGACAAAGCGAAGAAAAACAGCGAAAACCGGTGAAAAACAGTAAAAACCGGCAAAAGGGACGAACCAGGGGCCGAACCACCGTGCTAGAGGAATGGCACGGTGGGGCCGTGCTATGTGGCATGGTCGTGCCACCCTGGCATGGTCGTGCCCCTGGGGCCCGTTCAGTTTCGCGTTTTTCTATTTAAGCCCTCTTCAGGCGTTTTTTCAGGGGGTGGTCGAGGATGTCGTTTGGAGGTCGTTTGGGGGTCGTTCGGGGGCTTCTCCTGGGGCGATTCTTAGAGTAGTTTAGGTTAGGTTTTACCAAATAAAACCTCAAGAGGAGGATTAGCTTAGCATTGAAGATTGTAATATTGGATTCAACTTTTGGATTTCAAGTTCCTTCATCAATTCAAGACTAAGTTTTTCTCTCCTTTTATCTCTTTAGTTTATGTGTTGTTCTTGTTTATCTTTTGTCAGTTTTAATTCTTGTATTTGTTTTGTTTGGTTTTTATGTTTAGTTTCATTGTTGATTCATGTTATTTAGTTGTTTAGATTTGTTTTATTTCATTCTCTTTGTTTTGTTCTTCAAGTTTATGTTCTTGTTTGTTAGTTTAGGTTTTGTTGTGTTTGTGATGTTTAGTTGGTGCTTGGATTGTGTTCAGCCTCTTGATGGTTAATTAGTCTTGTATTTAGCCTAACCATACTCAATCTATACGTAGAACTTAGAGTTTTCCTTCACGCCCGCCAAGTGTTAGATGAAATACTTGAGAGAGCTTTCATTCATATTTTTGGGCGATTGACTTATGCTGAGAGGTGAGGTCAATTAGCTAGTGTGGGAGAGGAAATAGCCGAGTTCGGGACATGAAAATAGTACCCGAATCGAGCTAGGTTCAGGGTTGCTAGTTTTATAGTCTTATTGGGCTAACCCCATGAAAATAGGCGGTTAGACTAATTAGACTAGCTCATGATCCTTGAGAGAGGGCTTGGGTGGTCTTTGATGGTGCTACTGATCATCTCTAGTTCGTGATGTAGTTTGGGTAGGTTAGGATTTGTCTCAATTAGTTGGTTCATTCATTGGTCAAATCACAACTTCAAGTCGCTTTTCCTATGTTTGTTAGCGTAGTTTGGATTACCTTTTGTTTTCCTTTGATTTCGCCTAACTCGAGACGCTTTAGTTAGCCTTAGTAGTTGGAAACACAATTCCCTGTGGACGGCACTCCAAGTACTCAACGATACATCTTGTACTTGGGGTTTATAAATATTAAAACTCTGTTTTTTCGCTAACAGTAGGAAGAAGAAGTATGGAATGTATCAAGAGGCTTAGGGTATATATTATCAACAAAATCAGGATTAGCTGGCCCCACAATTACAACATCCACACATGAAATCCCTATGGGAGTTTCATGAAGATCACACTCCTCAATAAAAACGCCGCCTAACTTAAACCAAGTATCATCCTCACCAACACTAGCGCTTACACCAAGGGTCTCACCTATCTCAAACTCCATCGACTGAGCTAAAGGGGAAGGTTTATCAAGAAAGATCATGATAAACGTAGTGCTGTCCCTAAGGGTATTAAGAAAGGATGGAGCAACTATGAGTAAAGTAGTCAAGGGAGGATCGAGTACTTCCTCTAGTTCGGACTCTAGAGGAGGGAAAGACGCACCGTCATCGCACAGATTGACATCAAGTCTAGGAGAACTAGAACTAGGGTCAGTCTCAGATGATAGGTCATACTCCCGTATTTTATTAGCAAACTCAATTTGTTGCTCATTAATTGTCTCTATCATATTGGAAAGTCTAGCAAAGCCCTCATCAGAAATATAATAGGGACAAGAATTACTGTCATGATCAGATCAATGGCAAATTTCACACATCGGAGGAGCATAATCAGGGATGCAAGGGGGTGGGATGTATGAATTAGTGCAACTAATCTCATATTCACAAGTATCCTGAGCCAACCAATCAAGAAAATCCCAAACTTCATCAACATTTTTTGTACAAAAATTTCAATACTCTAAAAGAGTACGGGTCTCACAATTCACACCCTCATAAACTGTACTCAAAATTTTCCACTTTTCCAAATAAAAATCACAATGACCAAGAAAAGCATGTAATCTAATCTATCATAGTATCTCCAAAACAATTTATGCTCATATTGAGAAAAGTGGGAAAGAGACATTTTTTTTTCAATTATCAATTTTTTTTTTCAAAACAAAAGTTTAGTCTCGAATGCCCAAGTAAGCTCTAATATTGGAAAGCGCTAACTCCCCGGCAACGGCGTCAAAAACTTGTTATGGAAAAAATAGAGTTTTAATATTTATAAACCCCAAGTGTAAGGTGTGTCGTTGAGTACTTGGGGTGTTATTCGCAGAGAATTGTGTTTCCAATTATCAGGGCTAACTAAAGCGTCTCGAGCTAGGCAAGATCGAAGGGAATGGACGGTGAACTAAACTATGCTAACAAACATAGAAAAAAGTGACTTGGAGTTATGGTTTGACTAATGGACGAACCAACTAATCGAGACGAGTCCTAATCTATCCAAACTACATCATGAATGAGAGATAATCGGTTGCATCATTAAAACCACCCGAGCCCTCTTTCAAGGATCATGAGCTAGTCTAATTATTTTAACCTCCTATTTTTATGGGATTAGTTTAACTAAACTACAAGGTTGACAACCCTTAACCTAGCTAGCGACGAGACTATTTTCATGTCCCAATTCCAACTATTCTCTCTACCCACTCTAGACAATCGACCTCACCTCTTAGCATAAGTCGATTGCCCCAAAATACGGATGAAACACTTGGCGGGTATGAAAGAAAACTCTAAACTCTAGGCGTAAACAAGGGAGGATTGAGGCCGAAACAAGGTTAATTAGCCATCAAGGGCTAATCACAATCCAATCAACAAAGATTAACAACTAATTAAACACGAAAACATGAAAACCTAAACTAAATATAAACTAGCAAATAAGAACATAAACATGAACAAAAGAGGAATTAATCTAAACTAGCACGAATGAAAACTAAAGGAAACACAAAATCATAATAAAAACTAAACATTCCAACTAAGCAAATCAAATACAAGAATTAAACTAACAAAGTCAAAACAAGAACAAAAAAGTGAAATAAAGAGAGAGAAAGAGAGAAACTTACGCTTGAATTGATTGAAGAATTGGAAATCCACAAGCTTGAATCCCGAAATACCAACTACAATCCTAATCTAATCCTCCTATTGAGGTTTTTATTGGCCAAAACCTAATCTAAACTACTCTAAGAATCGGTCTAGGAGGAACCCGAATGACCCCAGAACAAAAACATCGAAGGAGGATTAAATAGAATTGCGCGACCAAACAGCGGCCCCACCGTGCCATTTTTTTGGCGCAGTGGTTCGGGCCCCCTGCTGTTCCTTCTTGCCTGTTTTTGCTGTTTTTCTTCGCTTTGTCCCGTCTTCACTCTTTTTCGTGACTTTTGTTCGATTTGAAGTTTTTCCTACAAAATATAAATAAAACAAGTAAAAATCCTAAAGATTAAGTTATTATATGAGCTAAAAGTGGGTGAAAAAGACACATAAAATACGACAATTTATCATCTAACATTGTGGAGACAAAGGTGTTGGGTCGCCTAACGATAATGCTGCTGGGCCGAGTGAACCAGCAAAAGATGGGCCCAACACAGAGACACATGATATAGTGCAGATTCTGACCTATACAGTGCAACTTGCTCTTGATGATTTATTGGGACAGGGACATCAGAAGAGGGAGCCCTCAGTCTGATTATGCAACTATGTTACAGATACTACTCGAAAGATGAGTCCATTTGATCATTTACCCACAACACAGTGTCTTCCAGGTGTGCCTTATTCTATAACACACTATGTAGGTTGTGACCAATTTTCTACATGACATAAATTTTCTTGTAACTATTACTTTAGGATATGAGCCTGCGACTTTTTTAGAAGCTATCAAGGATTTAAAAAAATGGAGGGATGCTATGCAATGAGAAATTTAGGCTCTTGAGGATAACAAGACATGGGACATTTCTTATTTGCCATCGGATAAAAAGGCTCTTGGATGCAAATGGGTCTACAAAATCAAACACAACTCTTATGAAACCATGGAACAGTATAGAGCACACTTAGTTATTCTCGGCAATCATCATGTAGAAGGATTTGACTTTACAAAAACATTTGCACCCAGGCAAAAATGGTAAATGTTAGGGTCTTCCTAGAAATAGGGGCAGTTCGGTAATGAGAATTACATCAGATGGATGTTCATAATGCCTTCCTGTATGGGGATCTTCAGGAAGAAGTCTACATGAAAATGCCACCTGGATTTCAGGTATCATCTTCAAAGAAAGTTTGTCATCTCCGCAAATCTCTATATGGGTTGAAATAAGCCGCTCGATGTTGGTTTGCCAAGCTATCAACAACATTGAAGGGCTATGGATTGCAACAATCATACTAAGATTACTCGTTATTCACTTTGCAAACTAGCCATATTCGACTCAATGTCTTGGTTTATGTGGATGATTTGATTATTTCAGGTAATGATCATGAGGCTATTATGAAGTTTAAGTCCTATCTGAGTGATTGTTTTCACATGAAGGATTTGAGAGTTTTGAAATATTTCTTGGGTGTTGAAGTCGCTAGAAATCCTCATGGAATATTTTTGTGTCAACGAAAATATTCATTGGATATTCTTTCAGAGGCAGGTTTGTTAGGTGCCAAACCCGCCAATGTCCCTTTAGAACAACAACTTTGGTTAGCTTTAGTTGATGGGAAATTTCTTAATGATCTGCAGTGCTATTGTAGACTTGTGGGCCATCTCATTGATCTTTACTTCACCCGTCCAAAGTTATCATATTGTGTTCATGTTCTTTCTCAGTTCATGTAACAACCGAACGAAGCACATAGGGATGCGGCATTGAGGCTGGTACGATATTTGAAAGGGAATCCATGGCAAGGGATATTCCTTGGACGTGACTATGACCTCCACTTCTGTGGTTGGTGTGATTCTAATCGGGCAGGTTGTCTGTCTCTCACTAGGTGGTTTGTCTCTTTTGGGCATTCTCCTATTTCTTGGAAGACTAAGAAACAACACACCGTGTCATGTTCTTCAGCAGAAGCAAAGCATCGCTCTATGGCTATGGCCACTTGTGAACTTAAATGCCTAAAGGAGATTCTGTTGTCTCTTGGAGTAGAACACCGACAACCTATGCAATTATGTTGTAATAATCAAGCGGATTTGAATATTGCCTGGAATCCTGTTTTTCATGAATGGGCCAAGCACATCGAAGTTGACTGTCATTTTGCTTGAGATGAGTTGGTCAATGGCGTTATTCGTACGGTTTTTGTTCCTACTCATGCACCGCTGATAGATATTTTCACTGAGACGTTGGGCTGATCACAATTTGAGTATCTCCTTCACAAGTTGGGCATTCAAGACCTTCAGACACCAACTTGAGAGCGGGTACCTCGTGGTGTGGTGCTGTCTTTGGCATGTATGATATTGGGTTGGGTGCTAGTTTAGCCTCATGTATATTGTTGTCATTATGCTTCTATATTGATAGCAATATGTATATGAAAGCAGGAGCTTTAGGAAAGCAAGGAGATTTTATTTGATTATTTATATTGATGTATATATGAGACATTGTATGAATGGAAGAGGGTGAGACTTTCTCTCCCAAAATTCAACCTATCTCTTGAATTGTTACTGCATTTTGTGCTATGCTTTCGTTCTCAGTAATTAGTACCAACCGTGGGCAAGTCTAGCAACACTTACAAGTAACATCCCTAGTTTTTGCAACTTTACTCCAACACCCCTTTATTCCACTTTTGTTGCAACAAAATTCTTTGGTTGTCTTTCCTATTTCTAGGGGGTAAAATGATGGACTATGAACTATAAAAATGTTTGAAGCAAAGTTAAAAATAGACTAAAGGTTTAATTGTAAAATTTGCAGTTGACCATCCAAAAACTATAAAAGAGCATTTAAATATCTAAAGAAGTTTAGCATGATGGTAAACACAGCTTATGACTGTAAGACCCAAGCTGCTGTTTATTATACGCATCAAAGTTGCATAACAACTTTCACAGTATCACGATAGCAAAAGTTACAATAACAAGCTAACTTGATGAAAGATGCAACAGAATGATAACGACAAGATACGTATAAAATTAGCCCACATATAATGGACTTCAGTTGATTATTTAGCAGCTTCAGGCTTTAGATATGTGGCTATTCATATTTTGGTGCAGCTCCATAGTTGCTAGTTAGGTTAGCAAGCACAAAAGCCGGAGCGACGTGGTGGATTGCTGTTTTCGGTGCAACCTATCCTCGTAGGCAAACACTATGCTGTCGCCATTGTTAAAATTGCATATAATAAATGCACTTTATCAATATTACAGTACATCCGTACAATAATAGGAGAAAATATTTATTTCTTTTCAAGGAAGAAGGGTTGAAGATAGGGATCAATAAGTAGATTATGGATATAACAAAATAAATACCCTCAAATTATAGCCTGTTTGGCGCTATTTCTTAAATATAGATCACTGTTGTCTAATGCCTCACAAAATGTAGATTATTGCCGTCGAAACATTGCATTGCAAGGCATAATTACTTAAACCAGAACCGTTCCTATAACTCCAGTTTTTTCCTTTCCTAATTCCACTGAAATGGATCCCACTGAATTTGATACACCCATCAAATTTGACATAAATCCCATAAAAATACTAATTCATTCAAAGGAGGCGGATTATTTTATGAATGTACTATAATACTGAAGGAGTGCATGCATATATGTACGCAGGTCCAATGATGGCGTTAGCATAGTGTTTGCCTATTGGGATAGCTTGCACCGAAAACAACAATCCACCATGCGGCTATATGTCTAAATCCTGATGCTGCTAGAAAATGAATTAAATTCCATTATATGTGGGCTAACAGATACGATATTGAAGTCTAAGAGTCTTTTATTGTACATGTGTTGTCAGTTGTACCTTTCATCAAGTCTTTGTAATTATGTTTATGTTGGAGTACACTAAAGAGCAACTTGATCTTTAAAAGTGTTACACTTGTAAATTGTGTTTGCCATGCAAAATCTATTTAAATATTTAGATGCTTTGATTAGTAGGAGCTTTTGTAATTTTTGGGTGGTCGATGGCAAATTTCAAAGTCGATCATCAATCATTTTTAGCTTTGGCTCAAACTTTTTAGCATTTGGTAGTCCATTTAGAACCCAAATAGGTAATGAAAAAGAGTTTTAAGTCAGTATGATAGCCAAAGGTATGGAATTGAAAACCAGTAGTCAATTGGTTCGCTAGTAAGGGACAACGAGAAAAAAAGTGATAAAAGCTTGTTCAAATTAATAATACACCAAATTTTCCAATGATTTCTTTATAGCTGTTCCTATGCACGTTATATTCTATCATTAGATTTTCAATTTGTTATCACTTTTGTAATGATTATTCTAGTTGTAACAAAATTAATGTTGAGTATTAGTTGTTATTCATATAGAGACGAAAATTTGCACGTTTTGCCTACATTGTCAACTTTTTGAATCATTCTGGGCATGTTTCTTGTTGGCGTGACCTGAAATTGGTCATCTAATATAGCTGAATAAAATTCATAAATAGAAAAACCAAATAAAATCCATAAACCCCCGAAATCCGACGAGTGTTGTATTTTGTAGCATCTGGCCGTGTAATGCTGCTTGTCAGCTGGGAACTTTTATGTCTGCATCTATGGAGGATTTGATATGGTTACTACTTCTTGGAGCACAAAGAAATTGATTTTGGACCGATTAAGACTTCATTCCCAGTGGTTGTTTTAGAGCTATCATGGGCAGCCAATGCAATCCGTACCAGTATATGCAAGCACCAATGAAATATCCTTCCTTAACCTTAAAATGAGCCCATGCATGGTCTACTACACCCTGCAAATAGCGAAAAATATGCTGCACTTTGCATGCATAAAGTGAGAAACAAGATCAAAAATAGAAGATATATTTGGTCCGGTCATTGTTAGATCCTACACGCCCTTACCATAATGCCATATCCAGTTGAATGAAGCAATAATTTGTTGTCAGTTAGTGATACTGTAGCCCTAGAAGGAAGGGGTGTGCAAATAAGTTTGTATTTTTGAATGTGAAATTTAGTGAGCAAATTCTGAACGTATTTATATCATGTAAGAAAAAGTCTGACTGGAGTTCAAACAACTTGTACCCCATAAAATAATGAAGATCACTAAGGTTCATTACGTGAAACTATGCAGACAACAATTTGATAATGTGATCAAGAAGGGGTACACAATTACTTATAAACAATATCATTTGCATAAAATATATAAAACAAACAAAAGTATGGACATACGACGAACAAAGCAGGAGGAATAAGTTCTACTATAGGCAAAGCCAAGAGACAACAAATACTTACTGGATTGCTTGTTTCTGATTATAGAGAGATTTATACAACTTGTGGACATGGAAGGATAATCTCGGTGAACAAAACACTCGTTGGTCATGTTAACATCCTCAGAGAGATCACCGTGCAAAAAGGTATTTCCAAGTTCATCTCCTGAATGACCACCCATGTGTACAAGCAAAAGGGGCTATAGCATGAATAGTGAGAGGCTTCACAACTAGTTAAAAGAGTCGTGTTAATCCAGACTTGCTAACTGATCAAACCAATTGACAACTAATCTAGCCTTGCGCTGTTCAATTGTTCCATCAGTGTGGCATTTTTTTCCTATTTACAAGTCAAGACATCCATATCACTATGTTCAAGAACTAAATGGCAATTCTTATTTTGGATAAGCGCATTAAATTCCTTTGCCATAGCTTGCTTCGACGTACATCTTTTGATGATTGAATATAGGAAGAGGGTTTAAATCATGTTGTTCCATAATAGGTAAGGACAGTATTTAATTGCGTGGGTTTAAACACTCATGACTCGGACCAAGACTGCATGGGTTGCACGTTGGTGTACGAGGTGGGTCCGAACATATGCAGTTGGGCCAAGCCGCCAAGGAAGTGGGAGCATCCATCGTCCATGTGGCAGCGGAGGGAGTAATCAATGCGCTGGTGTTCTGAGGTCGAGTAAAATGGGGATGAGAGGATGAGCTTATATTAATATCCATGCGAGTGACAGAGCGGGCCTACAAACTGGGTCAGGCGATCGGGAGGGAGATAGGTTGGATTGCACATGCAAAGGGACCAACATGCTTACAAAAGGTGACTGAAGAGCATGCAAATTGAAAGCAATAACAAGTTAGAGGAGACATGTGCATGAGAGTCCTTAAGATCAATTATTGGCATGAAAAATGTCCTCATGAAATAAGACATGCCAGCTCTCATAAACGCAACTGCTAGCGGAGTTTACACATTGATAACCTTCATTATTCAGAGCAAATTCTAAAAAGGTACACCATTTTAATCAAGCCTTCATTTTACTTACGTGTTGCACCTTGGAAATTCTGATTCATTTTATGATTAATCTTTTGACTTAATTAGTTGATGTAGCTTAAAAACCCTAAAGAGCATCACTACCATATTTCATAGAAGATACAAGGCAAAGTGGAAAGTTTACTACATAACAAAGTTGTGCTCCAAATTGAAAGGATAGCCAAATTATGCTTAACTAAACAAGTCCAAACATTAATTTTATTCCGAGCTAAATAAAAAGATCCAATTAAATCTTTTAAGTTTGGTCTCACTATAATGTGCTTCCCTATGCAATACATCTGTATCTAAAGACAAAACAATTCAAACGGTGAGATAAAACCTAATAGCGTCGATCCCTAATAACGCAACTTCAAATTCATTTCAAACATTTTAGTGGGAGAGGGAAGGGTTCTCAAACAATTTCGAATGCAAATGAGGTTCTCAACCAACCAACCGTTGAACCAATTCATTTACTTTCTAATCAAACCATTAGTTAAGTTCATTTCATCTCATTAGCAGCAACGCCAACGGAGGTCTCATTTCTTTCTGCCGAACTAATTCATGGGACACCACCGTATGGTATCCATGACCTAGCATACACATGTCTACCATAGGACTTACTCGAAAAAACTTGCATGCACTACATGGAGAGACTATCATGGCCCCATTATCAAATAGAGGCACAGAGAATAATTCAAGTTTTCTCACATAAAATCCCTTTTTTCCTTTTTGGTATCCTATATTGGAAAACTATTTAGGATACATCCAAAACACATTAAGAAAAAGAACCATAGGTATAGACATTACCTCAATAAAATACGAATACCCAAGCTTGAGCTCAATCCTAAAGTACTGGGCCTAAACGATAAACTAGTGTGTCATGATATGGGCAAACCCAACATGAATCTACAACCTAAATAACCCAAGAAACCCTAACGTTACAATTTCATAACTAAACCCCTAATTGTTTATTTCAAAGAACTAGGTACTTTTTAATAATTATTTAATAATTAGATAATTATTAAAAAATCTTTGAACTAATTAGAATTTATATGCCGTTTCAGATCAGTTTTCTAACCCCAAATTATAGAGGGCATAACTTGACTAACTTCTACCATACTGGGTTGTGGAAGAAAAATAAGGAAAATGAAAGATATCTACTGCAACTTTCATTTTATGATCAATAGCAAATAATAACACAATTTACCCAAAAATTGCATGTTTTTCCAATTGGTTAGTTTCAGGTTAATACAGCACACTTGCAGGAGAAAGTTTATTTATTCATCATTTTTGGTTCAAGTTTACTAATTAAAAATTCCTAGTATAGTAGCCATATAAATATGCATCCCTAAATTGTTTCATGATTTTTGGATAGGTATACAATCTCGGGTAATTTTGCAAAATAGAATCATTGCAGGTTAACATCATTGTCTTAACAGATGTTCATATTTCATGTTAAGAATCATACATAAACATCCCTTAATACCACCATCATGATAAGAATTCTAACGAAACATTTCAAGAGAAAATAAAAGATAACTAGTAGGGTTCTTACCTTATAGGTGAGAGATGAATGATTAAGAGGGAATTATTTCTCCATTAACCTAAGATCTAAAACTCTAATTTATAAAAACATGTTACGAAAATTTAGTAAGGTTTCTACCATATCAAATCCAAAACTAAGAAGTTTAGGGTTTGGAAAACAAAAAATGAGAGCATTGCACTCAACTTACTTATGAAGAAGAAAGAAGAGGAGAAAGAGTGTGATGAAGCTGATGACCCTTAGCATTGGCCCTGGGTGACATCAGTGGTCGGCTGGAGTGGTGTTGGTGGTTGGATGGTGGCACAACACATCAATTGAAAGGAATGGAGTGTGGAAGATGGTGGAGGAGAAATAGAGAGAGAGAGAGAGAGAGAGTTAACGCAAGAGGGGGTGACCAATAGTGGTGGGTCTAATCGGCAACCTTTAGCGGCAACACTAGTTTGGTAGTGGTAGTCGGTGATGAAGTTGGTTGAGGTTGACCATAAGTATGGAAAAGAGAGAGAGAGAGAGAGAGAGAGAGAGAGAGCTGGTGAGAGCGAGGGTTTGAGCATTGAAATGTGGTCATCACCAATGAAGCTGGCCACCCCTAATGTGGTCAAGGTACATTGTCTATCCATTCTTTCCTGTAATTATTTTATTTGATTATGGTGCTAGCCATTCCTGCATTGCATTTGGCGTAGTTGAAAATTTTAAATTGGTCCCTCTCTAAAAAAATCATAGAAAAATACATGGACACAAATTAGCCTATTCTGCTAAGAGTTTTGGATTAAAAATTTTGGGCTTGAAATGATGGAGAAATAAATTTTCTCCTGCAAGTGCACAATTCTAACTTGAACCTGATAAATTGGAAAATCATGGAATTTAGGGATACGTTCTATTATTATTTTGTATTTTTTATAAAATGAAATTTGTATTAGACATCTTGGCTTTCCATATCATACTTTTATATCCTGATACGATATCTTTAAGTCAAGTTATACACTATGCAACTTGGGTTAGAAAACTAATCTAAAACTGCATATAAGTCATAATTAGTTTAAAGATTGATCGATGCTTATTTAATTAGAAAATAATTATTAAAATTTATCTAGGTGCTTTGAAATAAAAAATTAGGGATTTAGTTATGGAATTGTAACCTTAGGTTTCTTAGTTTATTTAGGTTGTAAAATCCATCATCGATTAGCTCATATCATGACACACTATTTTGCCTTCTAGGCCCAACACTGTACGAACGACCTCAACCCACTCATGCTTCATTGAAGTAATATTTAATGCCCTAACTCCCTTCTGATGCATTTTCTTCCTGTGTTTTGGGTGTTTTCTAAAATTGTTTTGCAAAACGTTATGCCATGGGAATTTTATATGGGAAAACTTGAACTCTTCCATGTGCCTCAATTTGATTTTAAAACTGTGATAACTATTATGATGTACTTATTTCTTAAATGAACAACTCATGTGTCAAATGAATGTTTGAAATGGTTTTAGCTTTGGCTACATTTGGTGGGGCTTTGCAAAGGCCAAATTGAATATTGTTCATAAAATATTAATAGATAAAAGCAAAAGATTATGCTGAGTTTCGGGAGGGTAACTCTTGAGATTGGGGAAAGGCATAATAATCGAGACATGTTTGTCTCCCCGGGCAACGCATGGGAGTTTTCTTTAGGTACGCCTTGTGGTAGACTGTCGTATGCCAAGTCATGGGTACCATAGGGTGGTGTCCCATCAATTAGTTCGGCGAAAGGCCACGAGAACCCCCTTGGATCACTCGACAATTAAACAAAATGAACTTATTTATTGGTTTGATTAAAAGGTACAAAGAAACTATTTCAAGGGTTGGTTGGTTGGGAACCTTACCTGTTTTTGAAATTGTATGAAAACCCTTTTCTCTCCAAAAGAAATGTTTGAAATTAGTTTGAAGTTGAGTTTGATTGTCAGGGTGGACATTATTAAGCATTGTCCTACTATTCAAACTATTTTGTTTTCAAGTATAGATGTATTGCATGGGGGAGGGCATTAAAGTGATGCCGAACTTGGAAGATTTGCTTTGACCTTTTATTGAGCCTTGAATAAAATGTGGACATGTTTAGCTAAACGTATTTTGGCTATATGAGCATTAAGCCTTTTGAATTTGAACTGTGGCTTTGTTATATAGTAAAATTTCCCCTTTACCTTTTATTTCATATGAAATATGATAATAACAGCCTATATGGTTTTTCCATTGTTTCGACTAACTCTAAAGACTAATCACAAAATGAATTAGAATTTTTAGTGCGTCAGATAGAGTGAGTGACCAAGGTTGGAAAACAATAACAACCCAAAATCCCTTAAAAAGAATAGTCTGGAGCTTTACTAAACATACTTTCAAAAGGAATATGATTCCAATAGCAGGAGTGTGTGGTAAACAATTTATAACATAAATTGGAGCATAAGCTCATCAAGAAAAAATTGGCCATACATGTTTACTTGAAGCAAAAAGTGTGAGCTATTTCAACATCATGTGTTTTTATTCAACCACTTTATTCTATTCAGGGAATCAGAGCAAGATTTTCTAAAAATAAGGCTTTTGTCCACAAAGTGCTATTTTAAGAGGCCATTGTCAGATTAAGTACCTCCAACACTCTAAAAAAGTTTGATTTTCAGATCAAGACGTTTTCAGCCATACTTTGAAAGTTGTAGAATATGCAATACAATTCATATTTGTTTTTCACAGGACATATCCAAGTATAATAAGTGCAATCATCCACAAACAAACATATCAGCGAAAGCCTGAGATAAAAATAAGTGAAGATTGCCAAACATCCAAGTACATCCAATATAACAGTGTACTACATATAGCGATGTTCCACATCATTAAAAGTAATCGATAGGCTATATCCCACTTGCTAGACATGCATTTATTACTAAACTTAGAAGTTGCATTAATAATTTGTTTTGCCACAGGAAATCAAGGATTTTAGACCCACAATGACTTACATGACTAGGCCGAGCCGAATGTGTACGAAGACTAGCAAGGCCAATGATAGGGGAATTAGTACACGTTGGCATTGTAGCAAATAAATGTCGTCTCCCACCAATTGCACGTCAGAAACTCGGCTCCTTTGAGCCCTGTTTCGGGCAACTCACGGTGGCTGGGGTCTATTCTGCCCACATTTTACGGGCGCCACCTTCTTCTCCGGTCATATTTTGTCGCCCATCTTCGCCGACCCTATTAAAGTCCGACGCAAATTTGACGACGGTGAAAGCGACCAATCCCGTCGACCCTTGCTGCTGACCGGCGACCCACTGGTGCAGTGCGGCATTAGGCATTTCTTATGGTTCGTTCTCTATTCTGTATTTACTATTGTTATTCCTATTATTATTATTATTATTATTAGTATCATTATTATTATAGTTACTATTATTATTATCATTATCATCATCATCATCATTATTATTTAGGGTTGTTTTTTTTGTGCCTTTTGATTTGGTGCATTTGATTTGAGTGGTAGTGCTTCTAGCTAGGTTTGGTAGCTCTGTACAGTATTTGGCTATTTATGTCATCTTACGTTTATCTTAGTACTTACTATTATACTGGTCTCTATTATTATCGTATTATTTGTATTATTTATTAGTAGTAACCCTATATTTATTTACTAGTTCCTTTGCAATTTTTCATAATTTTATTGTTGTGGTTGTTATGATGGTTGTATTCTTATTACTATTACTATTACTACTACTACTAGCACTACTATTATTATTGTTATTATTATTATTATTATTATTATTATTAGTACTAGTAGTAGGAGTATTGTATTGGTGGTGTTTTTGAGTGTTGTTCCTAGGTGGTGTTGGGTGTTGGTTAGCATAAGCTAGTGGTGAGCAATGTAATAACTCAGGACTTTCTTCTGGGGGGAAATGTGGTTAGGAGAGGAAGTAGATTTATGAAGTTACATCTAGCATCCTAGAATATTTGGTCACTTACTGGAAAGTTGATAGAATTTGTTAAAGCTTTGCATAGGCGTAAGATTAGCATAGGTTGTGTTCAAGAGAAAAGGTGGGTGGGAGCCAAACCTAGAGAAATTGACGTGTACAAATTGTGATATTCATAGTCAAATAGGACTAGGAATGGAGTAGGTATATTGGTTGATAAGAAGTTGGGTGATCTAGTTGTTAGAGTGAGGCGCAAGAGCGATTGCATTATGGCTATTAAGATCGTAATGGGATTAGAAATCCTAAATGTGGTTAATGTTTACACACCTTATATAGGTTTGGTAGAGGACATTAAGAAGTAATTTTGGGAGGATTTGGATCTAGTTCAGAATATAGCGCAGAGCAAGAAACTTTTCATAGAATGAAATTTTAATGGTCATATTGGTGTGAAAGTAGACGAGTACGATACGACACATGGAGGTTTCAGTTATGAAGAAAGAAACAATTAATGAAGGGGTTTCTATTCTGGACTTTGCGGTTGCCCATGAATTATTGGTTGTAAACTCTTATTTTAAGAAGAAGGAGAATCACTTGGTGACCTTTAAAAGTAGTATCACAAAAACCCAAATTGATTACATAAGAGTGAGTAATAGGAGGTCGTGTAAGGATTGTAAAATGATACCAAGTGACTGGGAACTCAGCATAGATTACGATTGATAGATGTAGAGTTCAAATGTTTGAAGTGGAAGAAGAGTAATACTGGGGATCCTGGAGTTAATTGCTGGAATCTTACTAAGCAGAACGCTAGGAAGTTAACAGAGGGGGTTGCCGAGGAAGGGAATTGGAAGTAGGTAGATGATGCAGATGCCATATGGGAGGCAATGGCAGATTGTATCCGGAGGTCGACTAAGGATATCTTAGCTATATCTAGCAAAGGAGGTAGCAAAACGAAAGGAGCTTGATGGTAGAACAAAAGGGAGTCTTAAAGAGAAAAAAGAGGTGTATGCTGGTTTGATTAACAGTGGAACGGATGAAGAGAAGAAGCTTTGTTGAGTTACGTATAAGGCAACAAATTAAAAAAGGTAGCTAAGAAAGCCATTGCTGTAGCTAAGAGTATGTAATATGATAGGTTATATCAAAAACTAGAGACTAAGAAATGAGCAAAGGAGGTCTTTAAGCTGGCGAGGGATAGGAAAGAAGAACTAGGGATTTGGGTGATGTGAGGTGCTTCAAATTAAGATGAAGATGGTAAGGTGTTGGTCGAAGAGATAGAAATCAAGGATAGATGGCAAATGTACTTTTCCAAGCTTCTCAACGGTGAAGGGTTATAGGATTTTCGAAGTAGGGAATGAGAGAGTAGTAAGAGGCAATATGACCCTCATTTTTGTAAACCTATCAGCGAGGATGAGACTAAAGAGGCCCTAAAGATGATGTCCAATGGAAAGCCCAAGAGATCAGACCAAATACCAGTGGAATTAAGGAATTAAGTCTAGCAAGCAATTACCTGATTAAAGAATAGGTCAACCAGTTTATCTTTAATCAAGAAATTCCAAGGCCGATAATCGAGGCATTATAACCCTCTTTCAAGGTGGAGTGAAATGTCTGATGAACCTCTATTTTGTCCCATTTTTAGCCCCTATTTGACCCTTTTTCTCCTCCATTTTCATGTTAAATTGTGTCAAGGAAGAGTCAAATCGGCTTCCTTTTGCATACCTTTAATGCATATAACATCTTTCGATATTTTCAGGAACTTTATTGAAGAAAAGGAAAGATGAACAACATTTAGAAGAAAGGAGTGCCAAGAAGGCGAGAAAAGTTGCAGAAAAGCGTCGCACAGAAGTCCCACGGAACCGGGCCCACGAAGTACGGCTGACCCCCCGGGAACCGGCACACTTGGCCGGGCAGCCAAGTGGCACGGCCTGGCCGTGCCACGTGGCACGGTTGGGCCGTGCCAAGTGGCACTTCCGTGCCATTTGTGCCGTCCCGGGGTGTTTCGGGCAGTGTTTTGGCACGGTTCCATCGTGCCCCGAGGCACGACCGTGCCGCCCCCGTTCCGCGACGCGACTTAAATTCTCCTTTGGGGCTGTTTTGGGGGACAGTCAGTTTTCCATTTAGTTTTACGCTTGGTTTACGTTTAGTTCTCTCTCAGTATTCTCTCTAGGCGATTCTTATGTTAACTTTAGTTTAATTCTTGTTCTTGACAATTGTTCTTGGATTGAAGATTATTTTCATTCAATTAATTCCAGGTTCTCGTTCTTATCTCTTCTCTCTCTTGTCCTCTTGTTTTAGAATTCAATCATCATGACACTTTGGTTGAATGTTGCGATTATTGCGTTTAGTATGATTGTAGGCTAAATCCTCAACTTAGGTTGGGATTAATGCCGAGTATGTATGATTGAATTGTAAACTAGCCCAATTCTTGCTCCCCCTTTGTTTTGTAATTGCGAATTCTACTATGCACGCCACATGCTCGACGAAATGCTCGAAAGAGTATTCGTCCATTTTTATTGGGGTTTAGGGGAGCGTTGAGAGACGAAACCTTTACCTAGTGCGACTTAGTACACAATTAAGGTATTGACATGAAAATAGTCAAGCTTTAATTGGGATTTGAGATTGTAGATCTCGTAATCCTTCAACCTTTAGTCTCATGAAAATAGACGACTTTGGTTCTGGAATTAGTCTTCGACCCTTGAGAGAGGGAGGAGATGGGCTAAATTGACAATCTATCCATTCGTATTACATTCATGGGAATGCTTAATTGGGTTAGTAATTAATTCATCTGCGTATTCGTGTTATTAATTCCAACCTAGGTGCTTTTTATTCTGCTGTTTACTAAAACCCTGAGTTATCGCTATCTTTCGTAGTTTAGCTTCCAACCGCGACTTGATTGCCTAGCTTGAGTTAGTCCAATTAGTTCTAGTAGTTGAAACCAAGTTCCCTGTGGATTCGACCCGTACTTGCCGGTTGCTAGCTACAGCTACGCCGTGCACTTGCGGTTAAGTAAAACTGCTAACAAGTTTTTGGCGCCGTTGCCGGGGAACTTGCGCCTTTCAATATTAGAACCGATTAGCGTACTCTAGACTAAGCTTTTTCTTTTTCTTTTTCTTTTTATCCCTTCTTGTTTCCCCCTCCCTCTATCGTGCTTGAAACTGTTTACGCCTTTGGTAGTGTTGGTTTTGTATGCGCAGGCGTAATCAAAGGGACCAACCACTTGCTCCCTTTGACCCAGAAATCGAAGCCACCGTTAGAAGGCAAAGCGGTGCAAGGAAAAGGCAACAAGCACAAGTTCTAATGGCTGAGCAGAATCATCGAGTATTGCGAGACTACGCCCTGCCACAAGCCTCGGGCGCTACATCTTCCATGGTAAGCCCCGCTATCGGGGCTAACAACTTTGAGCTCAGCCCCGCGCTGATCACGTTTGTGGAGAGGGAGCAGTTCAGTGGGCACCCCGCGGAGAACCCCAACGTGCACCTTCGCAGATTTCTAGCGAAGTGTGACACCATCAAGTTGAACGGGGTGTCCACTGATGCGATCCGGCTGCAGCTCTTTCCATTCTCACTGCGGGATAGAGTCAGTGACTGGCTTCAGAACGAGGAACCCAACTCGTTCACCATTTGGGAAGTACTCTCCAAGGCGTTCCTCAGCAAGTACTTCCCACCTGGCAAGACTGCCAAGTTGAGGACGGACATCACCTCCTTTGCCCAGCAGGATGGTGAGTCATTATATGAGGCATGGGAGAGGTTCAAGGACCTCCAACGCCAGTGCCCCCACTATGGAGTTCCCGACTGGCTCCTAATCCAGACCTTCTACAATGGGTTGGAGCGGTCGGTGAAGATTTCTGTTGATGCTGCAGCAGGGGGTGCTCTTATGGGCAAATCTATTGAAGCGGCAAAGGCGTTGTTGGAGGAGATGGCTTCCAACAACTATCATTGGTCGAGTGAGAGGGCCACCCCCAAGAGGGGCAGTGGCAGGCATGAGATTGACGCTGTGACGCTCCTAGCGAGCAGGGTGGACGCCCTCGCACAACGCCTGGAGAAAGTGACCACCTCATCAGCTACTTCTGTGGGGCCGTCCATGGGGATCTATGCTGTCTGTGAGGCCTGCGGTGTACAGGGCCACACTGCCGTTGAGTGCTACAATGCTCCCCCTAGCATTGAGCACGTCAACGCTATCATACCTACACCCAACCTCCTCAAAATAACCCCCACCCCACCTCCTACAATCAGGGTTGGAATAGTCGTCCGAACCCCCTCTATAAACATCCCAACCCCCATCCCCAGAACTCCATGCAACCACCAGGTTTCCACAACCGAGCTCCCTACACTGCACCCCCTCCACCTCCTGAATCTACATCTCACCTGGAGAGTCTTATGGAGTGCTTCATAGCGACCCAGACTACTACCAATGAGACTCTTAAGAAGTCCATCCATCAGCTGACCTCCAGGGTCGATACCATGGCCGCCCATCAGAAAACGATGGACACACAGATTGCTCAGATTGCCCAATAGGTGAACCACCTGTCTCGACCTCAGGGGCAACTTCCAGGACAGACCGAGGTCAACCCCCGCCGTCAAGTCAACGCTATATCTACTGTGGGCGAGGGGTTTGAGGAGAGCCCAGTAATGGTTCTCCAGGAGGTGGTTTCGGTTCCTGATTCTGCCGGAACCGAGGGAAGGGAGAAGAATGAGGATCTGAGCCCTGTTGAGGAGACACACCCTCCACCTACCGCTCGCCCTTACCACTCTCGCATGCCTTACCCTCAGCGATTGGCATGGTCCGAGCTATGTCAGCTTGAGCCTAGATTCGAGCGTTTCTTGAAAATCTTACGCCGAATCTATGCCAGTAGCCCATTCTTGGAAGCTCTCAAGAGTGCCCCTGCACAATTTCAATTTTTGCGAGAGCTCCTATCCAAGAAGGGCACATCTAGGGAAGCTTTTGTAGCTTCCGTTGGCGGATCCTGCAGCGCGCTCTTACAAAGGTGGTCGCCATCCAAGCTGCAGGATCCCGGCAGTTTCGCCATCCCATGCTGCATAGGGGATGTGCAGATTGAGAGAGCCCTTTGTGATCTGGGCGCCAGTGTGAGCATCATGTCGCTCTCTCTCTGCAAGAAGCTGCAATTATGGGACCCCACACCCACCAGCATTACTATTCAGCTTGCAGACTGCTCCATCCGGCGGCCTGTGGGCATTTTAGAGGATGTCCCAGTCCAGGTGGGCAAGTTCCTGGTCCCCTACGATTTCGTCGTCCTTGATATGGACGATGACGATCCACCCCCCTTCCTCCTGGGTCGCCCATTCCTCGCGACCGCAGGGGCGGTGATCGACGTGCAAACGGACACCCTATCCTTCACCATGTGTGGGGAGTGGATGGATTTCTATTTTCCACCACCCACTTCATCTCCCGCCCCTAGTGCGCAGTCTGCGCTTGCGGCCCCTACTGTCTCCACTCCTCGAGCTGTCGTGAGAGTGGAACTTCATGATTGGGGTGGCGGATCCCATCTGCGGCCGTCCGCTCTGCCTCCCCTATCTCCACCGCCTATTGCTGCTACTGGCGGACCTCCTCAGGCAACTCTGATGCCTGACGTTAGCCATGGGGAAGTGCTGGCTTACTCGTCATTTCCTTCTTCCATCCCCACATCTCCCTACATCACGCGAGCATCATATTCCTGAGATAACGGTCAAGCTTAGGACCTAAAACAAGCGCTTCTTGGGAGGCAACCCAAGGTATTTATTGCTTTTGAAAAAAAAAACCAAAAAAAAAAACCAAAAAAAAAAAAAAGCGAGTGTGTGTGTGTGTCTCCCACCCTTTCCCCCCTTTTCCCTACCCTTGTTTCTTTTCTGCGTCCTTTTCATTGAGGACAATGAAAATCTCAAGCATGGGGGAGTGTGAGCTCGTCGCTTTCTGGTAACATTGTGGGGGTAGGTGGTTGATATCACTTGCATTTGCATCATTCAGATAGGATTTCATGTCATGCACTTTGTCGTTTTTGCCTTTTTATTTTTATTCGAGCATATAGTTTAGAGCTAGTAGAATCAGGTTTTGCATAACAAAAGGAGTAATGATCGAGTCGGGCGTTCGTAAGCTTTCCAGGTACTATCTCTTACCCTTCTCTTCATCATCCTTTATATCTTTATTGCTTTCTCAGCTAGTTTTATTGCTTTGGGGAAAAAAAAAAACAAAAAAAAGTAATACGGTTTGCGAAAACCCCTCTTGTGATGAAATTGAAAGGGGTGATGATTGATCGATCATGTTTGGTTGTGTGTTGAGGTGTGACTTGTCTTGTTGTGCGTTTTTCTTGCAAATTGGTTTGTCTTTGTCATTCATTATCTCCTTGCCATGTGTTGCATGATAACTACCCCTGAGATTCATATGGTTTGACCTGATTGAACTTGACAAATGGGACATACTCTAGAGTAAGTCACTTGACTGTGGTAGGTCTACCTGTGAGATTTTGAGCCTGACGACTATTCATTACATATAATCTCCATTTCCTTTCATGTGTGACCCCTCCATGATCCATATCTAGAACTTGGTCTTGTTCTCCTTGAAACTGCATTTAGCAATTGCATGTGTCGACATGATTGAGGCGATCTTTGTTCATGTAGCCACATTAGCTAGAAAGCCACCCGTTGTTGCATGCTATCCCTTTGCTAGCCCTTTGAGCCTTCCCCCCGGTCGTTGTTGTTGCACCACATTAATTACACACTTGACCTATGCATTCTTCCTTCATCCTTGTCAAGGTCTAGTGGGGCGACACTTCCACAATGTAGTTGGGCATGTTTGGGGTAATTAACTGTCACTTCGGGTACAATATCAATGGCTCATTTGGGGAAATTGTGAATTAGTTTTTGTTTCCTCCAACGCTGTCCATATGCGTCCGTTTTTGCTTCTCAAAAAAAAAAAAAAAAAAGGAAGGGAAGAGAACAATGAGCAGCTGCAAATAAAATGGGTAGCATGGAAACTTTTCGCGGTAAGCTTGTTTGGTCCCCTCTCAGAGGTTTTTGCGAGCTTTGCGACTCGATTCGCAAGTATGGTGTGAAGTTGTGTCCTTAAGTTGAATTGTGGAAGTGTTCGTGCTCCCTAGTCTTTGACTAATAGCTCCATTTTCCCAAATTATTCCACTTCTCACCTTTGACCTTAGCCCATTATATCCCTATTGCAAGCCCTCATGATTGACACATTGCATATTGCATTCTCGTGGTGGAGAGTAGAGAACTTTACCAAGCGTATGGTAGTTGCCTGATTGGTTGGAGTATTGAGCGTGCCCTTGTTACATATTTCAAACACATTAAAAAGAGTGTTCCACTTTACCCTCAAGTGAGGTCCTACCAGTCTTACTTACTCACCATTTGTTGAGGAAGGTTATGTCATACTATGTGTTTCAATATTGGGGTGTGTTGTGTGCTTCATTTGGGCAAGGTGATTCATGGATGACATTGCATACATTTTCATTGAGATTATCTGCCACACCTTGACTTGACCACCTTCTATGCATGATTAGCGTGATTCATCGGCCCTCCATCCTTTCCCTTGAAGAGGGTGTGTTTAGAGGTCCATCATCCTCCCTGATCTTTCATAGCATAGTCTTGCTTGAGGACAAGCAAGAGATAAGCATGGGGGTGTGATGAACCTCTATTTTATCCCATTTTTAACCCCTATTTGACCCTTTTTCTCCTCCGTTTTCATGTTAAATTGTGTCAAGGAAGGGTCAAATCGGCTTCCTTTTGCATACCTTTAATGCATATAACATCTTTCGATATTTTCAGGAACTTTATTGAAGAAAAGGAAAGATGAACAACATTTAGAAGAAAGGAGTGCCAAGAAGGCGAGAAAAGTTGCAGAAAAGCGTCGCACAGAAGTCCCACGGAACCGGGCCCACGAAGTACGGCTGACCCCCCGGGAACCGGCACACTTGGCCGGGCAGCCAAGTGGCACGACCGTGCCATGTGGCACGGTTGGGCCGTGCCAAGTGGCACTCCCGTGCCATTTGTGCCGTCCCGGGGTGTTTCGGGCAGTGTTTTGGCACGGTTCCACCGTGCCCCGAGGCACGACCGTGCCGCCCCCGTTCCGCGACGCGACTTAAATTCTCCTTCGGGGCTGTTTTGGGGGACAGTCAGTTTTCCATTTAGTTTTACGCTTGGTTTACGTTTAGTTCTCTCTCAGTATTCTCTCTAGGCGATTCTTAGGTTAACTTTAGTTTAATTCTTGTTCTTGAGAATTGTTCTTGGATTGAAGATTATTTTCATTCAATTAATTCCAGGTTCTCGTTCTTATCTCTTCTCTCTCTTGTCTTCTTGTTTTAGAATTCAATCATCATGACACTTTGGTTGAATGTTGCGATTATTGCGTTTAGTATGATTGTAGGCTAAATCCTCAACTTAGGTTGGGATTAATGCCGAGTATGTATGATTGAATTGTAAACTAGCCCAATTCTTGCTCCCCCTTTGTTTTGTAATTGCGAATTCTACTCTGCACGCCACATGCTCGACGAAATGCTCGAAAGAGTATTCGTCCATTTTTATTGGGGTTTAGGGGAGCGTTGAGAGACGAAACCTTTACCTAGTGCGACTTAGTACACAATTAAGGTATTGACATGAAAATAGTCAAGCTTTTATTGGGATTTGAGATTGTAGATCTCGTAATCCTTCAACCTTTAGTCTCATGAAAATAGACGACTTTGGTTCTGGAATTAGTCTTCGACCCTTAAGAGAGGGAGGAGATGGGCTAAATTGACAATCTATCCATTCGTATTACGTTCATGGGAATGCTTAATTGGGTTAGTAATTAATTCATCTGCGTATTCGTGTTATTAATTCCAACCTAGGTGCTTTTTATTCTGCTGTTTACTAAAACCCTGAGTTATCACTATCTCTCGTAGTTTAGCTTCCAACCACGACTTGATTGCCTAGCTTGAGTTAGTCCAATTAGTTCTAGTAGTTGAAACCAAGTTCCCTGTGGATTCGACCCGTACTTGCCGGTTGCTAGCTACAGCTACGCCGTGCACTTGCGGTTAAGTAAAACTGCTAACAATGTCCAAATCAAATCAATCATCATGGATTCTTAATTCTTTTATACTCATTATGCACGCGATTATCATTTTAGCTCTCCTGATCAGTTATTCGTTCTTAAAATATCATACAACCAAGTCAAATTTGGTAACTCCGACATCAAATTTCACCTTTCAATACTTCCCCTAATATCTAATACAAGCAAGAAGGCGATCAAACTTCTTAAAAGCAGTTAAACTCCAGACTTGATAAACTAAACCCAACAATTCAAAAGCACACATATAGTTACAATTTCAACAAATCCCAAGATTTAAAACCACAAATCAATATGAATTACATAATATAAGCTATCAATCTAGAAAGTAATAAATCTAATAAAGAAAAGAGAAAAGAATGGGAACAATTGTCCAGCTAGAAAGCATGGTTGGATCCATCGATTGCAAACCCGATCCCACCTCCTCGCGAACTCCCTCTTATACTTGCTCTCGCTCATTCTAAAATGGACTCTAACTTTAATCTAGATGGTAGAATATAAGTTGGATGGATGATGAAAATGTGAATATCACTAAAATTGAAGTAGCAAGCATCAAATCACGTAGAAAACCAAAGAGGCGCCCCAAAAGAACCTTGCCACAGACAGTCAAATTCACCATGGGCATATCATGGTGGGCTCTGCCTTGCTAAATTCCTCAAGCTGGTCAACCGGGGTTGAATGTGATGCTAACCCGGGTTAACCTTGCTATACTTGGATAAACCATGTTCATTAGGGGTTTTAGGGAAGTTCTTCTGGCTCTTGGCTCTTTGCATAATTTCTTATCAATTTTTACAAGCGCACCCGGGTTTTCTTAGTTATTTTCTCCAAAATACTATTAACAACCCTAAACTTGAGCACTTAATAGAAAAGGTGTACAAATTCACATAATTATGCTCATTAATCCCCAAAAGTGAAACCCAAACACTCAAGAAATCCTATGTAAATATGACATTCAACACTCCTCCATGCTTAAATCTTTGCTTGCCCTTAAGCAAAGCTAAACTTTAGACAGATCAAAAAGGGGAGATGTATCTAAGATAAACTCTTCCTTAAGCGATGTAACTAACAATGCATCACAACCAAGAATGGAATGCAATGGTAGCCCCAAATGGTGCACAAAAGATTTCAAAATCAGAACAAGATGAATGTTTTCGAAGAACTGTGAAACCACAGACATGATATCAAACTTGATCACCTCTTAGAGAACCATAAAGCATCTTATATAAGCACATGGAATCGAGTACAGCTAAATGAACTGATAAAACCTCACTTTTGGGAAATATACATCACTCTCCCTCATATGTTAAAAATATAGCATAGGTTCACTCAAGACTCATTGAAAAGATGCAAACTACCATAACCTTATCAAGACTCTCAAATTTTCTACCACTAGGTTGTAATGTGTACATGACAATGAAGTCAACTTTATTTGGATTGAATGAAGGCTCAAAGGTAAAGAGAAAAGGCTGGACAAATAAATTTGGGTGATTTGGAGCTATCTAACGAAATGACTCAAGAACAATAAATAGGGCGCCTAGTAATGATGAAGCTCACCAGCACTCCAAACCCTAATAATAGAATGAATATACCCTATGAATCAAGTAGGAAATGAGTCAACAAAGAAAGAACACAAGCTAAGTACACATCCAATGCCAATCAAATTAATCACATTTTTAAAATTATTTTTTTTTTATTTTCCATTATTTTCTCTTTTTTAGGGAAAAATTAAATGAGAATTTCATCTACTAAAATGCATAGGACCATTAAGTATCAACTCGCAGCCTAACGCATATATATACGACCTGAACAAGAGGGGAGCAAATTTAGATGCTCAATATTACTAATCCCTTAACAAGCGAACTTACCAAACAACCTTAAACCCCAAAAGTACTTGATACATACATGAAATAATGCTCCATAGGCTTGGCTTAAAAGCAGAAATATGTGTATGAGCAAAGGATATATGAAGGATACACAACAAAGACAAATATAAGCTTAAAGGGACAAGAAAATGGGAAAAACATGTAAGACCAGGGTAGGCTCTTGGAGTATGTGGCTAAAACGTCCAAAAACAAAGAAATGTGTCTATCACATCGTCAAATATACTCATACTAATGTGGTTGTGAACTAGAATTTAGGCAAGTTCAAGATGCAACTTGGAAGAGTGACACATATGAAAGAACACACGACGAATAGTGATGAATTAGTGCAAGTAAGGTTGGAATTCTTGTGAGATATCTATCAAATTCTCAATTAGCTCATAAAATGAAAGAGACGTGCCAACATTAGTGCCATGGAGTCCAAGAGGTGGCATAGTTCTCAATCAAGATAAGGGCAGAACAAGAGATATTCACAAAATCTTCACAAAATTTCATGCCAAAGGGGATTACACATCAAAAGTCAATCAAGCTCATGAAAACCATCATACCCAGCAAAAGCATCATCGGAGGCACTCACACAGCAAGTGCACAGGTTTTGCAGTAAGGATTAAATATCATTCTACAGAGACCAATGTAATCTATCAAGTTTTATCCTAATAAAATGCTAATCGGAATAATTAGTGAACATAATGATTTACCTAAACTATTGAATCACTATATATCGAAATGATAATTCTATCAATGAAAGACATGTAGAGATTTGTTTTGCCTATAATGAGTGATATCCTTGAATTAAACATGTGCTCTTCTCAAGTTTGCATGATTCATGATAAGCAAACAAAAGTCAATATTTTCTTTCAAAATAAACTGAATTACTTAAACTAGCCTAATCACCATTCTTTCAAAGGATTTTAATTTAGTCAAAATTAGTGTTTGGTTAGAGGGGAAATTATTTTCCCATAAAATAATTTTTCAATTTTATGTTGTTAGGCGCAATAAACGATGGAAAACTATTTTCTAAAAACATGATTTTTCCCTAAATGGAGGAAAGTGAATTCCTTTTTGAAAAGATAGGAAGTTAATTTTCTTCCTTCAATTTTTTGACAATGTGGCCAATTGAAATTTAGGTGCACAATTCGATTTCAACAGTTTGGATCGAAACTTGACTATTCAATGGAAAGATTAAAATAAACTCAAATCTAAATTATGAGCTTAAATTTCTTTCATTTGGTTGATGTTTATCTTTGCAACGATAATTTGGTTGACATTTTTTTTCCATTAAAATAATTCAGTTGACTTGCTATTAGAACAATTTCAACAGTTTGGATCAAAAGTTGATCATAGGATATGAATGATTAAAATAGGCTCAACTCCAGATTTTGAGTACACCGTTCCTTCATTTGGTAAACATTTTTCTCTACTATGATAATTCAATCGATATTTTTCATCATTTAGACAATTTAGTTGATGTTTTCGTTGCTAAACAATTTCAACCGTTTAGGTTAAAACATGATTATCCAAGGGGAAATATTAAAAAAAAAATACTCAAATATGAATGTTAAGCTCAAAATTCCTTCATTTGATCAACATTTATCTCTACTATGACTATTCAATCAATATTTTTTACAATTTAAATAATTCAGTCGACATTTTCTTTATTTCCATGGAAAATGATTTATTTGTACCAAACAACGAAAAATGTGACATGAAAATCAATTTTCCTTGAAAAAGCATTTTACACAGAAAATGATTTTTTGGAAAAACCATTTTCTTGCTACCAAACACAACCTAAGTTTAACATCTTGATTACCCGTTTTTCCTCTCAACATCCAATCATCTCTCAAAAATTACAAAAATAAGTCCAGTTTTGCCGATCTGATAGCAGACTTCTCCTTTCGGTATTTCATCCTACCATCAAAACATATGGAAGTAAATTGGCCAAAATTACTCACAATCAATCAAAATACCAAATAGATTGAATCAAACTAAACAAAATCAAGCACAAGATTTGATAAAGTTAGAAATCCAACATCATTGTTTGGCTAGTAAATCCCTAGGTTAGAAGGAGTACTCGCATATTATTATTGTAACATAATCAAAAGAGCTTAAACTATACATGAATCTAACTAGAACAAATCTAAAAGGAATTCAAGAAGTAGGGAGAGAAATATGCTTACCAAAAATGGAGAATTCTTCAAATGTTCTTTCAATTTTCAACCCTCCACTTGCAAATTCTTTCCCTTGAATCTTCTTTTGCTCCAAAATGATTAGAATGGATGAATTTTTGGATGAGATGAGGGATGGAATGGATGGTAATCAAATTGAAGGAGTCAAAGAAGCCTTTAAAATAGAAGAACTCAAACATTCTCGGCCATACAACTAGAAAAAATGAAGAGTCTCAACAGTTGCATCACTTACAGGCCACCACGGACCATGGCGCTCACCATGGGCTGACCATGGTAGGCTCTGGTCCAATTTTCTCTCTTCGTTCTTCTCTCTATAGACACATAGGCGGAGGGAGCTTCTGTGGTGAGCTAAATATTATTCATTGAAGGGTCAACATAGGGTCAAAAAGATATCAAAACCTACAAAACACATCAAAGAAGCATAAGAAATGTAAGACAGAAAAGGGGCACAAATCAACCATTAAGGCAGCCAATTCCCTAGGAAATACTAGCAAATGACCCCAAACAATTCATATTTTAAGCACTTATCAGCCAATATGAGACTTTAATGAATGGATGGTGCTGACTAGCTTCATAATCGTTGGCACCCTCCATAAGTGTTTGCCCCATTGCCTTGTCCTAAATATGCAAAGAAGAATTTTCAGAGCTAACAATGCAAGTATTATCATTATCATGACACAATTGTCGAACAGGTAATAAATTGTACTATAAATTAGGAGCATTATTGATCGACAAAGGCTGAACATTGGTTTCTAGATGCGCTTCTCCAACTTTGAAATTGGCAGTGTAGTTCCATTAATGATATTAGTTGTTCCCTTATAAGGAAGTTTAGAGGTCAAAATAACTTTTGAGGTTGTCACATGGCTTGAGGCTACAAAACTAGAATACCAAGGGACATCATTAGTCTCGCTGAACTAAAACAAAAAAGTGCATTAGGAGTCAGGGCGTGGAATCAATGAGGACAAAAAGCATCAAAACAAAGTTGACAAGTGACTTATGTAGCATTTGGTTGAAAGTAATGCAATCACTATGCAATAAAATCAACCATATAATACAATTGTTAGTGTAGTAAAATGGGATAATAATTACATTACAATGTTTGGTTACAAAGTTTTTACAAGTATAATGGAATGAATTTTTCTACAAACAATACTTAATTTTACACTTAACGTGAAGTATTTGCAATCCAATTCGCATTTTATTTTTGCCTATTTTAATTATTTGTAACTTTGTTGTTAATTATTATCCAATATGTTATTATCATGATTATGATATTTCACATGAGACTTACTTCATTCTATTTCTTCTGGATTATAATAATATAATATTATTGAAGTTTACCAAGTACAGAGAAGATGATGATGATGATGATGATGATGATGATGATGATGTGTGTGTGTGTGTGTGTGTGTGAGAGAGAGAGAGAGAGAGAGAGAGAGAGAGAGAGAGATGATGTCTAGAACATACAAAAATACAGTTATAATAATACGATTATAATTTAGGTTAAACTTTATCTAATATGGAGAGGAGAGAGAGGGATGAGGGGCTTCAAACCTTTAAAAAAATAGTGTCAAAGTAATAAAAGAGGGGAAGTAGAGGAGAAACAATGGAGAGAAGAGGGAGAAAGTTCTTAAATATAATAGCTTATAGTTGGGTAGACTTTAATTCAAAGGTATGCAATTACAATTGTTTAGGAAAAATTAAGTAATTGTAGTTGCATAGATTGAGGTAACTATGGTTACAATGCAATCTTGATTACATTTCTTAATGGCAACCAAATATGGTAATGGAATCATAATTTTCATTTTGATTACATTACCACTTTAATACGATTATGATTTAGGTTAAACTTTATCTAATATGGAGAGGAGAGAGAGGGATGAGGGGCTTCAAACCTTTAAAAAAATAGTGTCAAAGAAATAAAAAGGGGAAGTAGAGGAGAAACAATGGAGAGAAGAGGGAGAAAGTTTCCAAATATAATAGCTTACAGGTGGGTAGACTTTAATTCAAAGGTATCCAATTACAATTGTTTAGGAAAAGTTAAATAATTGTAGTTGCATAGATTGAGGTAACTATGATTACAATGCAATCTTGATTACATTTCTTAATGGCAACCAAATGTGGTAATGGAATCACAATTTTCATTTTGATTACATTACCATATACAACCAAATAAGCCATTAATGTCAATACTAACAGTAGCAGATAGAACATAGCACGAACAATACTATTCTAATGAGAAGTAGATATACCTAATAACATCTGTACATTCTCTATTCTATTGAGTGGTTTGCTAGCTATTTTGCTCATTATTGCCTTGTTCACCCCCTGAACTACAACCTCATCTGCCATCTTCGTCCACTTTTGCCGCCCCACAGACCAATTATTTTTGCTACCATGGTTGTTGTCAGAGGGTGCATTTGTTGTCATTGTTGGTGCTGCAGTTGAATTACTGATTGTAAAAGTACAAAATGCTCGGTACGCAGACTGATGATTACAGTAAGGGAGTTAATTATTACCTTGATTTCATGAAGGTGGCAATCGATGCAATGGGCTCCTTGCTTTCTCAAATTTGTTAGTTGCCACTTCAATTCCAAGCAGCGAACCATGCTAGCAGTCATGAATAATGGGACGCAAAGGAGCGATGGCGCCATTCATAAATCCAAACAAACTGTGTGCGATCAAATTGGGTTTTCCAATTTAAATAATGTTGAGGCTTGATCAGCATGCCACATGGAGAAACGAGGCCTGACAAAGGAGGAAGACCCAGCTTAAGGTTACAGCTTGAAACTTGGAATAGCAACCCGACCAAATCAAGCATACCGCCGGGAAAAGCCTCGTCCATTTGAACGCATTAGCGGACCACGTACAGCAGTTGGCCCATTAGTGATCTGTGTAATGATCCAATATTTATTAAACCTATTTATCATACTAATTTACATGCTGCAGCAACATTAGGTCAAACTTATTAGTCACACAATAATATGTAATAACAAGTTTTTGATACATGTTTGCTCAAATTTTAAAACGGGCCCAAAGTAGGCTGAGCTGACCCTGGCACATTTGTTCAAATGAAAATCCAGCCCTAACTCCCTTTGTTAACCGACCTTAATCTTACACAATATGTTGCCCACCTCTACTAGCGTCCCTAAGTTTTACAATTTTGCTCATTCTTTTACTCCACTTTTGTTACTATCAAATTCTTTGGTTAATTTCCTAATTGCGTAGGGTTTAATGAGGGACTATGAATCACTAAAAAAGTTTGAAGCTAAGCAAAGCTAAGAATGAATTGAAGTGTATAATTTTCCGTCAACCACCAAAAACTAAAAAAAATAAAATTATCCTACCAAGCAAAGCACCTAAATTAAGGGGTGTTTGGTTCAATTTTGTTCGACTAAAGTGGAATGTGGAATGATTTTAAGCGGTCTAAAAATTATTTTTAATCCTTTATTCTATTTGTTTGGTTCAATTTAAGAATGAATTCAACAAAAGCTAAAAATCATACCTAAATGTATGGTTTTATACAAACCCAATGATTCAAAGAGGTTTAGTACATAAATCCATAACTTGTGAGTTTATTATTCCATTTGAAATATGATTCCAGAAAACAAAATACTCCAATCAAATATAAGGTATGAGAATATGTATTACTTGATGATGAACCTCTATTTTGTCCTATTTTTAGCCCCTATTTGACTCATTTTCTCCTGCATTTTCACGTTCAATCGTGTTAAGGAAGAGTCAAATCAGCCTCTTTTAGCGTATTTTTTACTTATATAGCATCTTTCGGTATTTTCAGGGTCTTTATCGAAGAAACGAAAAGATGAACGATATTTAGCAGAAAGGAATGCCAAGGAGGCGAGTTAAGCCGTGAAAAAACGTCGGACGGAAGTCCCGATGAACCGAAACGACGATTGCCAACCGGGCCATGAGAACCGATGAAGCAAGGCTGGCCAGCCAAGTGGCACGGCCATGTGGGACGCTGCTTCATGGGTTCTGGGCCAGTTGGTCCAGAATTTTGGCATGGTCCCCCCGTGCCTCTTGGCACGGCCGGGCCGTACCGGTTCCGCGTCGCGACTTAAATTTCCCTTCAGGGTTATGTTGGGCTCATTGAGTTTCCATTCAATTTTCTCTTCCCAGAACTCGTTTTAGGCGACTTTTAGGTTTTCGTGTAGAATTCTTACTTTTGCTTTTGAATTACGCTATTGGGTTGGAGATTTCTCCGTTTTAATTCGTTCGATTAATTTTAGGTTCTTTTCTCTCAATTCTCTATCCTCTCTTGCTATTGATTATTTTGAGGTTTGTCATGTCTATTCAATTGAATGTTATGGTTGTTGGTGAAAAGATGATTGTAGGCTAAATCCTCCAACTTAGGTTGGGATTAACGCGGAATATGTGTGGTTGAATCATGAATCGGCCCAATCTTCGCTTCCCTTTGTTTTGTAATTGTGAATTCTACTATGCACGCCACGTGCTCAATGAAATGCTTGAAAGAGCATTCATCTTCCTTATTAAGGTTTAGAGGAGCGTTAAGAGATGAAGCCTTTACCTAGTGCGACTTAGTGGACGATTAGGGTTTTAATATGAAAATAATTAAGATCCTAATTAGGATTTGATATTGTAGACCTTCTAATCCTTCAACTTCTAGTCCCGTGAGAATAGGCGACTACAGTTTTAGGATTAGTCTTCGACCCTTGAGAGTGGGAGGAGATGAACTTAATTAACAATCTATCCATTCGTGATGCATGCTTGGGAATGTTTGGTAGGGCTAGTAACTGATTCACTAGCATACTTGTGCTGGTAATTCTAACCTAGGTGCTTACCCTCTGCTGTTCGTTTCACTATTTTTAGTTGTCATCATTCTCCTAGTTTAATTTTGAAAGTCCAATTGTGATTGCCTAACTTGAGTAGTTAAAGTAATTCTAGTAGTTGGAAGTAAGTTCCTTATGGACACGACTCGTACTTGCCGGTTGCTAGCTACAGTTACGCCGTGCACTTGTGGCATTTTTAACTCAATAAGTTTTTGGCGCTGTTGCCGGGGAACTTGTGCCTTTTAATATTGGAACGGATTTGGGTACTCTAGACTGGGCTTTTCTTTTTCTTTTTGCACCTTCTCGTTCTTCCTTATTCTTACTTGAAACTGTTTACGCCGGGGTAGTGTTTGCTTTGTATGCACAGGAGGAGCCAAGGGATTCAAAACCTTGTCCAACTCGACCCTAAAATCGAGGCAACCGCACGACAGCGAGGCGGAGAAGCAAGAAGAAGGAAGCGGGTGGAAATTGCGATGGCTGAGCAAGGCCAAAGAGTGCTGCGAGATTATGCCCTGCCACAAGCATCGGGCATAACCTCCTCCATTGTTAGCCCCACAATCAAGGCTAATAATTTCAAGCTCAGTCTCGCCTTAGTGATGTTTGTGGAGCGAGATCAATTCAGCGGGCACCCCTCGGACAACCCTAACGTGCACCTTCATAAATTTTTTGCAAAGTGTGACACCATTAAGCTCAACGGGGTGTCCATCGACGCAATCCGCCTGCGGCTCTTTCCTTTCTCTCTAAAGGATAGAGCCAGCGACTGGATGCAGAACGAGAAGCCCAACTCGTTCACCACCTGAGAGCTTCTTTCCAAGGCATTCCTCAGCAAGTACTTCTCACCTGGCAAGATTGCCAAGCTGAGGACAGACATCACATCCTTCGCCCAGCAGGATGGGGAGTCCCTTTACAAGGCCTGGGAGAGGGTCAAAGACCTCTAGCGACAATGCCCCACCACGGAGTTCATGACTGGCTCCTAATCCAAACCTTCTACAACGGGTTTGAGCGGTCAGTGAAGATTTCAGTTGATGCTGCAGCAAGGGGTGCTCTAATAGACAAGTCAATCGAAGCGGCGAGGGCCTTGTTGGAAGAAATGGCTTCCAACAACTATCACTGGTCAAGTGAGAGGGTCGCCACCAAGAGAGGCGGTGGCAGACATGAGGTGGATGCTGTGACGCTCCTAGCCAGCAGGGTGGACGCCCTCGCACAGCGACTGGATAAAGTGGCTACCTCTTCAGTCACTTCTGCAGGGCCATCAATAGGGGCCTATACATACTGTGAAGCCTATGGTATATAGGGACATACCTCTGTTGAGTGTTACAATGCTCTCCCTAGCATTGAACACATCAACGCTTTCCACAATTACAACCCACCACCATAAAATAACCCCCAACCCGCCGCCTATAGCCAAGGTTGGAAGAGTCGCCCGAACCCTCTCTACAAAAATCCCAACCCTCATCCCCAGAGTTCTATCAAGCTACCTGGTTTCCACAACAGAATTCCCTACAATCCACCCCCTCCACCTCCTGAACCCACGTCCCACCTAGAGAGTCTCATGGAGCGCTTCATAATAGCCCAAACCAAGACCGACGAGACTCTTCGTGAGTCAATCAACCTACTGACCTCCAGGGTCGATGCTATGGTCGCCCACCAGAAGACGATGGACACTCAAATCGCCTAGATCGCCCAACATGTGAGCCACCTGTCCCGACCTCAGGGGCATCTGCCAAGCCACCCCGAGACTAACCCTCGAGGTGACGTCAATGCCATTTCCACGATGGGAGAGGGGTTAGAGGAGAGCCTGGTGATGGTTCTCCAGGAGGTAGTTCCATTTCCTGATTTTGCACGAATAGAGGGGAAGAAGAGAAACGAGAATCTAAGTTCTGCTGGGGGGACTAGGCCTCCACCTCCCGCTCGCACTTACCAGCCCTAGTGCCTTTCCCTCAGCGCCTGGCATGGTCCAAGCTATCCCAACTTGAACCTAGATTCGTGCGATTCTTGGAGACCCTACGCCGAATCTATGTCAGTAGCCCTTTCCTGCAAGCTCTCAAGGATGTACCTGCCCATTTGAAGTTTTTGAGAGAGCTCCTGTCCAAGAAGGGAGACCCTAGGGATGCTTCAGTGGCCCCCTATTGGAGAATCCTGTAGCACACTTCTACAGAAGTGGTCGCCTTCCAAGCTGCAGAATCCGGGCAGTTTCTCTATCCTATGTTGCATAGGGGATACATAGATTGAGAGAACCCTCTACGATCTGGGCGCCAATGTAAGCCTCGTACCACTCTCTCTCTACAAGAATCTATAACTACAGGACCTCACTCCTACCAGCATGACTATTCAGCTAGCAGACTGTTCCATCAGGCAGCCTGTAGGCATTTTGGAGGATGTTCTTCTTCAGGTGGGCACGTTCCTCGTTCCATGTGATTTTGTCATCCTTGACATGAACGAGGACTTCTCGGCCCCCCATCTTAGGTCCCCATTCCTTGCGACTGCGGGGGTAGTGATTGACGTAGCGACTGGCACCATGACCTTCACTATGTGTGGAGAACGGATTGTGTTCTGCTTTCCTTCGCCCACACCACCTCCCAACCCTGGTGCCCATTCCGCTCCTATAGGCCCTACTCTCTCTACTCCTCCTCCACCTGTCCCGGGTGTGGAGCTTACTGATTGGGGTGGCAGACCCCATATGAGGACGACAGCCTTACCCCTTCAACTCTCATTGACTACTCCTACATTCAGAGGGCCTCCTTGGGAGACAGACATTTTATGGGCAACGCTGATTTCTGATTTCAGCCCTGGGGAGGTGTTGGATGTACAGCCATTTGATATTTCAACTACCCCACCTCCCCCCGTCTCTTCGTCATATCTCTCCTGAGGTGAGGGTCAAGCTTAGGACCTAAAACAAGTGCTTCTTGAGAGACAACCCAAGGCATTTATCGCTTTTAAAAAAAAAAAAAAAAACCTAGTGTGTCACCACCGCCCTTTTCCTCCCCTTTCACCCTTTGATCCTTGCATTACCCCTTCCCTTGTTCTTTTTCTGCGTCTTTTTCATTGAGGACAATAAAAATCTTAAGTATGGGAGGGTGCGCTTATTACTCTTTGGGTGAAATTGCAGATCCTAGGATTGGTGTTAAGCCATTAATCATGCAACGTTTTATTAATTATTTTGATTATCTTTTACACATTATTGGGTCTCATGTACTTTATTTTATATATTTTCCAGGTTAGGCATTAATAAAACAAAAAGGAGAAGACAAGAAGTCGAAACTTCGATTTTACACGATTTGCTGAAAAGACGGTCCAATAATAATTTATGGAAAATATTATTACCATAATTATTTAATTGGACTAGGGTTTCAAGAATTGGAATAAGGCTAGAGGTCTTGAGGGAGAAGAAGTCTAAGGAAGAGAGGAAGGAAACCCTAATATACTAAACCTAACCTCCCTCACTTCCTATTTATCAACCCACGCCTTCATCATCTTGAGGACACCACCTTCATCATCAGTCACGGCAGCCTCCTCCTTCATCACCTTCTTCTTCCACGCCTCTCATCTCCTCACGCCAACACCAACGTCTCCCTCCTCACCATAAACCTCATCATCACCATCTCCTCATCATCCCATCATCACGCCTCATGCTGCTGCTTCTTCTTCCTCAACTTAGATCATCACCATCATCATGATCGTACACCTAAACCCACACCTCACGTTACTATATTGTCAAGTTCTTCTTGTTCTTATTTGTTATTTTTATTTTGTTTAATTAGTTAAACTCTTTATATTATTAAACATGAAATTTTTGCTAAACTATTGTGATTTTATTTTTAATATGTGTGAGTAATTTCCCTATGCTTAGTGTAATCTTCTTGAAGCCATGCTAAATTTACTATTTTGAAACAAGTCTTATGCTTTATTGTCTAGTTGATTCATATTCATGATTCTATAGCGATTAGTGTTTATTGTTTATGATATTCGTGTTAAATTAATTAGAATGCATGCTAGTTAGTTTAATACAATGTCGATTGAAAGTTTAGAAGACTATAATACGTAAAAATTATAGTCTTTTATGCTTAGGTATCACCCTAATTAATCATGGATGGCTCAAACCCATCTCTTTTAATTAGGTACTTGCTTTAGATCTTTGTTAAATCGATTTGTTGGTAAATTGATTACAAAGTATTAAATAATATTTTTCTAATTCTTAATGCTCTAGCTTGATTAAATTCTTGCGTTGGTGTGAGAATTATCAAAACTAGCAGGGTTTATATTAGGGCTGGACCTAATTAAACTAGAATCTAAGGAAAAACAGGGAAGAACCGCTGGTGGATGTCTTCTACAGTTTAACTCATGAATGAAATTAACTTGTGTGTTAATGATAAATATTAATTTGCATGGTGGATTGAGATTATGCTAAGAATCCTTCATAAATTTGGCAACTTTTGATTATTATTTGTTGCTTAGAGTTAATTTGATTAGTTTGTTAATTGTTGTTCTATTTTTATTAGCTTCAATATAATTTCAATCGACCCCTCCAAAAGTATAGTCTTTTATGAGTGTCTAGGTAATTTTAGATAGTTTAGATTTTGATTTTTAGAGTGGTTATAATTTTAGAATTGATTTATATTCAGTTTTAGTATTTACTTACTGATTTGTCAGAAATTAGACTTAAAATAGTTATTTTTGTTCTTTTTCGACTTCTATTAGTTCTTAGGGTTTATATAGTGTCCTAGTCTGCCTATATTTAATTTCGTAATTTTTGGAAGTTATTTCATAATTTTTCAGAATTATTTTGAGAAATTGATAAGTGCAGGTTTTTAGGTTATTAATTCTGAAAATTTCAATTTTTAATTTTAATTTACAATTATTAGGTTTGGTTAAGTTCAGAAAATTGTGTCCTAAAATCAATGTAATTTTCGTGACTAATTTCGTATTTATATTAAGGTAGATTATTTTATTTCTAATTTCAGATTTATGATTCTGCTTGATATTCTGTGCTAATTTTCTGATCTGATTTTTCAGATACAATTTAGAATTTATAAGCTTATAGACCTGAAGAATAATATTTTAGGTTACTGTTTGACAATTTTAGTATTTATTTTCTGACTATTATTCGCTGTTATTAATCTTTAATTAGAATTTCAGTACTATTTTGTTTTTATTTTTCTAAATTATTTAGAGAATCTTTTTACTATTTTATTTCCAGAACATGAGCTAGAATATTTAGGAGCATCATTGGGTATTTTTCTGGATTTTTATTCATTAGATTTTAATTATTTTAGAATTATTAAAATTAGACTTAATAAATTGGATTAGTAAAATCATTTAGGATTAAGCTAGCCTTTTACAACAATCTTTCCTCGTGGATCGATCCCTACTTTCCTATGCTATAAAAAGTGTTTTAATAACCGAAGTAGTGGTTAAATTTGTAACTCTCGACAAGCTTTACAATTGGGTCGGCTAACGTCACTTGCATTCGCATCATATAGATAAGACTTCATGTAGTTTCACTAAGTTGTTTTTACATTTTTCGTTTATTAGAGCATGTAGTGTGGAGAATATAGTTTAGATTTTGCATCTCAAAAGGAGAAGTGATCGAGTTGGGCGTCCTTAAGATTTTCAGGTACTACTTCTTGCCCTTCTCTTCATTTCCCCTTACATCCTTTACCGCTTTCTTAGTTAGATTTATTGTTTTTTAATAAATGTGTGTGAAAACCCCTCTTGTAAAAAGAACACAAGGGGTGATGATTGATTGATCTGATTGAGTTGTGTGCTGAAGTATGGCCTGTTATGGTATGAACTTTTGTGCATTGCGCTCTAACATCGCCATCTGTATTTCCCCTACCCTATGTTGTATGTCATATTGCCCTTGAGATTCACGTGACTTGGCTTGATTAACCTCGATAAGTGGGACATACCTTGAAGTAAATTGTTGGATTGTGATAGACTCACCTGTGAGACTTTGAGCCTGACGACTATTCATTATATGTAGTCTTGTACTTTCCTTCATGTGTGACTCATCCAGGATTGCATATCTAGAACTTGGTCTTGTTCTCTTTGAAATTGCATTCAACATGTTCATGTGTTAATATGATTGAGGTAACTTTTGTTCTATTTAGCCACACGAACCAAAAAGCCACCCATTGATATGTACTACCCTCTTTGCCAGCCATTTGTGCCTTTCCCCTTATCCTTGTTGTTGCCCCCTACATACTACACACTTGACCTATCGATATTCTCCATATCCTTGTCAAGGTATAGTGGAGCGACACTTCCATGTTGAGTTGGGTCTGCTTCGAAGGTTAGCTCACCTTGGGTACATTATTAGTGGCTTGATTGGGAGGATTCGTAATTCAAGTTTGTGTCCCCCATGCCATTTACATGCCTTTCTCCTTTCAAAGAAAAGAAATAGAAATGAATGAAAAAGGAGGAAGCAAAGGAAAAGAAAAGAAAAATGGAGAAGAAAAAAATAGGAAAAAAATGAAAAAGTTGTGAATAAGGTGTTTGGCATGGGAGTGTGACAATGAGATTGCTAAATTCCTCCCTTAAGGTTTTTGTGGGGTTTGTTGCTCAAATTTTCAATTGTGGTATGAAGTTATTGTTCCGACATTAGTTATGGAAGTGTTTTTACTTCCTAGTCTTTTGACTATTAGCTCCACTCTTCCCAAATTTATTCCACTTCTCACCCTTTACCTTTGACCCAATTACATCCCTTTATAAGTTCTCATGATTTACACATTGCACTCTGCATTAGGCGGTGGAGAATTGAGAAGTCTACCAAACTTATGGTAGTTGCTTGATTGGGTAGAGTATTGAGTGCACCCTTGTTACATATTCTGAACACATTGAGGGGAGTGTTCCACTTTGTCCTAAAGTGAGATTCTACCAGTCCTGCTTACTCACCACTCATCAAGGAAGGTCCTGTCTTGTTATGTGCTTCGATACTAGCGCATTTGATGCATTGTATTTGGGTATGGGATTCATGGAAGGAAGCATGTTTGCTATATTTAAATTGTTTGACACGTTGACTTGGCCACCTTTAATGCACAGTTTATCTTGGATTATTGATTATTCGTCCCTTGCCTGAAGAGGGTGTTTTGCGAGGTTCACCCTCTTCCCTGATCTCTCATAGCATAGTCTTGCTTGGGGACAAGCAAGAGATAAGCATGAGGGCGTGGTGAACCTCTATTTTGTCCCATTTTTGACCCCTATTTGACTCATTTTCTCCCGCGTTTTCACGTTCGATCGTGTTAAGGAAGAGTCAAATCGACCTCCTTTAGCATACTTTTTACTTATATAGCATCTTTGGGTATTTTCAGGGTCTTTATCAAAGAAACGGAAAGATGAACGATATTTAGCAGAAAGGAGTGCCCAGGAGGCGAGTTAAGCCGCGAAAAAGCGTCACACGGAAGTCCCGACGAACCAAAACGACGATTGCCAACCGGGCCATGAGAACTGATGAAGCAAGGCCGGCCAGCCAAGTGGCACGGCCAAGTGGCGCACCGTCCTGCTTTGTGGGTTCTGGGCCGGTTGTTCCAGAATTTTGGCACGGTCCCACCGTACCTCTTGGTACGACCGTGCCGCACTCGTTCCGCGTCGCGACTTAAATTTCCCTTCAGGGTTATTTTGGGCTCATTGAGTCTCCATTCAGTTTTCTTTTCCCGGAACTCGTTTTAGGTGACTTTTAAGTTTTCGTGTAGAATTCTTACTTTTACTTTTGAATTACGCTATTGGATTGAAGATTTCTCCATTTTAATTCATTCGATTAATTTCAGGTCCTTTTCTCTCAATTCTCCCTCCTCTCTTGTTTTGATTATTTTGAGGTTTGTCATGTCTATTCAATTGAATGTTGTGGTTATTGGTGAAAAGATGGTTATGGGCTAAATCCTCCAACTTAGGTTGGGATTAACGCCGAATACGTATGGTTGAGCCATGAATTGGCCCAATCCCCGCTTCCTCTTTGTTTTGTAATTGCGAATTCTACTATGCACACCACATGCTCGATGAAATGCTCGAAAGAGCATTCATCCTCCTTATTAAGGTTTAAGGGAGCGTTGAGAGATGAAATCTTTACGTAGTGCGACCTAATGGACGATTAGAAGTTTAATATGAAAATAATTAAGATCCTAATTGGGATTTGAGATTGTAGACCTTGTAATCCTTCAACTTCTAGTCCCATGAGAATAGGCGACTATAGTTCTAGGATTAGTCTTCAACCCTTGAGAGAAGCAGGAGATGGACTTAATTGATAATCTATCCATTCGTGATGCATGCTTGGGAATGTTTGGTAGGGCTAGTAACTGATTCACTAGCATACTTATACTGTTAATTCCAACCTAGGTGCTTACTCTTCTGCTGTTTGTTTCACCTTTTTTAGTTGTCATCATTCTCCTAGTTTAATTCCGAAACTCCAATTGTAATTGCCTAGCTTGAGTAGTTAAATTGGTTCTAGTAGTTGGAAGTAAGTCCCTCGTGGACACGACCCGTACTTGCCGGTGGCTAGCTACAGTTACGCGGTGCACTTGTGGTATTTTTAACTCAACACTTGAACTCCAAAAAATCACTACAACAAAACAAATTAACATACTCTATGAATGTTGTATCAGCACTATGAAATGTTGCATTAGCTTGATGCAACACTTTCTCAGAAATACACAATACTTACTCAAATTGTTGCATTGCTCTAATAAATGCAATATTTTTTTGAATTAAATGCAACACTTTTTTTCATTCCACATTTAGGTGAATGAAAATTTTATTCTTGCAAAAAATAATTATAATTTCAGAACCTCTTGTACCCATACACAGTTCCTCTTCGAATTGCTAACAAAGCTCATCTAAATTTCAAGCCTTTGTTGCATACTTAACTTTTCAAGAAATCACCCATCCTTTGACTTCTTCAAACTGAGCCCATGTAACAGTTAGGGGTGAGTGGTTCCGAGTACCCATCCAAAAAGTGGAAAATTGAAACGAAAACCGGTCAAACAGGTTCCTAACTTTTGAAAACCGGAACTAGAACATTAGGTTTCGGTTCCAATTTCGGGGAACCCATCATGCCTAATGTTCAAATTTTAGTAAGAATGGAGTTTTAGGAACTGGTCACTTATCGTCCAAACTGTACTTTATTGATATATGTATTATTACTAATTCATTTAAATGTTAACTACCCATACTATAAGATTTTATATTTTTTAATAATTTATAATTATTATAAGATATATATATATATATATATATATATATATGTGTATATATATATATATATATGTATATATATATATATATACATATATATATATATATGTGTGTGTATATATATATATATATTTATATATATGTATAAACATCAAGACTAAATAGAGTAAAAAGTTACTTTTTTAATGATAAAAAATCAATCTTTTCTCATCTCTATTATTTTTGTTTTGCCTTCATTTTTTTAGACACATCGAAAATCATTTCTTTTTCCGTCATGCCAATCTCACTTCTGATATGTGTTTATCGAGCGTTCATTTTTGTATTTTCTTGTATTATCTATTTCGTAATTGTATCTGAAATGGCAAAAGAAGTACTTCAGTCATCCCATTTTTATCTCCCTAATCAAAACTTATTTTGTCCCAAAATTATCTTCCAAAAACTCATTAAATGAATGCTAAACAATATCATTTCTACCGCACTAATTCTTTATTGGCTGACATTGTTTTTTGGTAAAATATGCATTTTTCCCTTTTAGGAATATAAAAAAGTGGATGAATGCAGTATGTATTTTATACTTTACGTAGGTTATATAAATATAGGTTAAGGACAGAATTTTTGTAACCAAAAAAAAAATTATTTGGTTGCATTCACTCAAAACAAGTTTAAATATCTTATAGTGAATTATTTTGTTTAGCATATTCTAGGTGTTCATTTTTCATATATGAGTAAATATTAGTAACTATACTAAGCAATGATAGGTGTTCAATGATACATAACCGTTTGATTAAACAAATTTTCTATGAAGTTGTTTGGCACTTCAATGAATATTGAACATGTTAAGTAATATCTCATATTCAATTTTGTTCTATTTTTTTATCGAATTGTGGTCCAATATAATCGACGATCCTTGTGCCGTTCTCTATAATGTCAATTTATCATATTTTCTTGAGCTAATATTATTTAGGACTTGTCTTTCGGTTGACCACAAAATCTTAAAATCAAGTTGAGTTCCTTTTCTTTTGTTTTCTTTGTATTTATATTAGATATAATATTTATTGATAATGATTAGAGAAAAACTACTTATTTAACATTACAATTGAATTGAATGCCTCTGAGCACTAGAGACACGTGTTATTAAAAATTTCTTGTAAATAATGTCTAATGTTTATTGATAATTTCTTAGAGAACACCCTACTTGTTCAACCATAGTTGTCTTTAAAGTGATGTAAATGTTACTTATTCTCATAAATGCAACAATTGTGACAACATGCTTATAAATGCAACACTCATAAAATAGTGTTGCTATTCTACTTCATATCTCAACATTTTTAAGCAACCGTTGCACCTTTGTCTCGCATTGCATCATTTTCCAATTAGTGTTGCATTTTTCACTTAAATATTGTAATGTGTTATAAATGTTGCATTAGATGTCTAAATGCAACAGTTGTTACCTGTGGTTGCACTAGATATTAAGTGACCCAATATGCAATAATTATTGAAAGTGTTGCATGTTTAATATTGCATTAGACCTGTTATTTAGTAGTGAATGTTGGACCAAATGGGGGCTAAATAGGTTTGGCATGATGATTAACATAGTTTACGTGTGTAATGCTTTTGAAGGCCCATCCAAGCTGCTGTTTATTGTACTCCAACATAAACACAATAGTACAAAAGTCACATAACAACACTCACAGTGACACAGTAGTAAAAGTTACAATAACAAAAGCTGACTTGATGAAATTTACAACACAACAACAACAACATATGTATAATAAAAGACTCTTAGATTTCAATATCATGACAAATTAGCCCACATATAATGGACTACTTCATTATTTAGCAGCTTCGGGCTTTAGATATGTGGCCATGCACCCAATTACTGGGAGCCTAGCGGCAGCGACCGTGAAAACAACGGTGAGTGCAGCATTGGAAGTTACGGTTGCAGGGAAACCCACTAGGCCTACATCTTGCAGCCGCCAACATTGGACCTACATATATATGCATGCATTCTATCAATATTATACCACATTCACATAATAATAGGAGAACACGTTTCTTTCTTTTTCAAGGAGGGAGGTTTGGAGACAAGAATAATAAGTAGGTCATGGTTCAACGGAGCCAGGATTCTAAGTAAGGGGGGCGAGATTGGAAAAATTAAAGGCCACTTCCAAAAAAAAAAAAAAAACAGAAAAGGCAAAACGAAGAGTCAAACCAAGGACCTCCCACCCAAAATAAGGGGCAACCACCAACCTGCTATGCACTCCTATGATGTGTATTTATGAACTAATTAATATATATCTATTTTTCTTACTCATAAAAATATCCCACATTTAATTTTTTTTGTTCCCAAAAAGCTGGGGTCTCAATTCCCTAGCATGGCTCCGCCTATGGTTATGGATACATTTGAGTTTGCTATGGAGCAAAACATTAGAGGGAAATATACAAAAGTTTCAAGATTGCTTTGTGATTCAAGTAATTATGCCATGATCGAATCATATTGTCTAAAAGTAAAATTTAGGATGACTGCTTTTAACAAAAATCTAGCTCAAGCATGTACTTTTATGCCATGTTGACTGTCTATATATATGTCAACAACCATGTTCTCTTCAACTTATTTTTTTAAGAATTAGCTTAGTGCTGTTCAAAAAAAAGTAATTTAGATTAGTTAAGCAACAAAATAAGTTTAATTTAGTTCAACAAAAATAAAATCAATTTAGTTCAATTCAGCAAAATTCAATTTTTTTTTTTTTAAAAGGGACCTATGCAATTGTATGGATCATTCTCACATTGGATGAAGTGAAGCATTCATGATGCAAATATTAAATAAAAGTGGACTTGCCCTGAGTAGCAATAAGAAACACAACAAAGAGGACGATGACAAAGAGGGCCTTCAAATTTGCAAGTTTTGCCATGTTGAACATTTTCTTTTCTCACTTTCTCACTCTAGTGCTTAGTTTTATTTTTCTGGATGTGGTGTGAGTTAAAGTGGTGGAGGAAGCCAGTATTTATAGATAACAACACATACAGCAGCGTAATCAATATACAGCCGCCCGTGTAGACTAAGTCCATTGAGAAATTTTGTATTGTCATTTGTAATTAACGTGGCAACCTAACGTAATCACTCATATAATCTAAAAAATACTTGCTGCTAGACGACTTGGAAAATTAGTGAGTGTTTGTCCAAGTTTACAAAACTATACGTGGACTCTGCTTCTGTTTCTTGCTTCACACACAATAATATCTTGGATGCTTATGTAAACTTTTTTTTCGCTCCTCTCATTCATAAACAATCTGTTGGAGATTTTTCTTCTCCCTCACTCCCAAAACAACTCCACCAGTAAAAATCACCTGTCACTTACTGACTGATTTGACTGTAGAATTCTAATTAACTCCACAAAACAAATCAAAGACTTTACTTCATGTATGAATAATTTGGTGGTTGTTACTTCTCCTGTGCTATGTATGACTCTGCTAAATTTTCTACTGTGCTTCTGTCCCAACGCCATCATATATGCTGAACCACTACCATTAGTTAGAGCTGGGAAAGTTTGACTCGACACGGTAGCCTAATCCGAATCGAACCTGAAGTTACTGAGAGAAACCCGAATGAACCGAATCGATTTCGATCCAAAGTCGACACGATTTAACCGTTTAGTTGAAAAACAAGTCATTTTTCAATTTTTAGTAAATCTAAATTATTTGCAAGGCGAACACAAAATTGACCCGGATCAACCCAAAACAATCCGTTTACCCAACTCAACCCTTAGTTCTCTGAGAAAATAAAGGGGTTATTTTTTTATGGTTGGGGTTTTGGGGGGGGGGGGGGGAAGAGGAAACCGAAAATAAAAAGGAGGGTCAACTTTATAATTTGGGACTATCATATATTATCAAGACACAATCATGGTTAAGACCTGAGTGTCTTGGCATGTATAGGGAAGAAGGATTGCTCTTGATTTGCAGCCTGTTATTTGTGTAGGTGATGTCTGGCTCCGTCTTTCCAGAGTTTTTGCGTCTGTTTCTATCTTTTCCATAATTATTTGTAAATTAAATTTGATGAGTCATCAGTTACCACTTCTGGAGGGCTTGGAATTTCTTTGTGAATTGGAGCTAACTCTATCAAGGTTTCTGTGGTTTTTTTTTTTTTTTTTTTGGGGCCATTAGAATAATTCTCTTTATTCAAAGCTTATGTGACAAGATTCCTTGTAGATTTTTGACTTGTTGGGTTTCTGGACTTTCTTACAGGAGTCGACCTATTATTGACCCATAAAATAGTATAACTCTCCCATAATAGATTTTTTTACATTCACAAGACTCGAATCCGAGGCCAAACCATCACTACAACAAAAGTAGGCTTTGGCAACGACTATATGGCAACAGTTTGTAAAATCATTGCAATAGATAGTTTATGCAACATTATTTTAAATGTTGTCTAAAGTTTTAACTATTGCAACATTTGTACAAAACTGTTGTTGTAGACATGTTAGGCATCATTAGTAAACCGTTGCATTAGCCTATACATTATTTATATTTTTTTTTTAAAGAAATGATTTTTTTTTTGGGGTGCCAAAACATTTTTGGGAATCCCGGGAAGCTCCAAATTTTCCCCCCAAAATTTCATTAAAAAAAAAGGAAAATAGGAAAGCAGTACAAGCCCTAATCTAGGTAGTTCCTTCGAACGCCCAAAACAAATCTCCTTCCCAAACCTTCGAACTCCATGTTCTTCCCAGACCTTCGAACACCATATCCTTCCCAGACCTCAACGCCACTGGCTTCGATACTAGCAACGACACTCCAACGCCATCATCCGCCGGCGACTGCAGTACCTGCTATTTTAGTCATCACCGGCGGCATCCTGTAGCAGCGTGAGAGGTTCTGAGGTCGGCCCCGATTCAAGCCATCGTCAAGTTGGTGTTTTATTCAGCTGGTAACTACCTTTGCTCTCTTGAAATTAGTTAATTTGGTGTCTGATTTGTATGCTTTACACGACCCTTCTCACTCTCTCCCCCCATCTCTGACCAATATAGCTTTGCTTAGGCCAATGGGCAAAACTCAGAGTTGGTGGTTTTGTATTGTTTAGGTTGGGTTAGTGAAGTATGCTTAACCCTAATTATCTTTGGTTTGGTGATTTTGAGAAAGCTGTTTAATTAATTTTTCCTCTTCGCTTTGCCACTCTTGTTCTTAGTTCATTTCTGTTGCTGTTTGTTCGTCCTTCTTTTGACTTATTTGCCCTCTTTTCGATTTTAGAGCATGAGGTAACGGGTATATGGGAGTATCAAGATTCAATATTTGTGTGTTTATACTAATTTTATGCGGTTAAAATTTGTGTTCTTCAAGTTGTTTTTCTTTATCAAAAAAACTGAGTTGTGTGTCTGATTTGTGTGTCTGATGCCCAATTTTGTTGATGTTTTATATGTCTCTCTTCAGAGTTCAACCTTAGGGTGCAAACAGATAAATGCAGTTCGGTAGTAAGTGGAGTAAACTGAGGCCTGTGACCAACATCTATCAATTGAAAAATAAGTGCATAAAACAACTTACTATCATTGCACTATTTTAGCTAAGAAGCTCGATGTGCAATAGATGCTTAGCTTGTGTACTAGGACAGCAAATGATGTGAAAGTTATAGCATGGTGGCGTGGGAGGGTGACTGTATGATGTGCATCCATACACATCATACAGTCATATGTTCTGCAATGAATTGGGCTATATTTGCCAAGTCTATGTCAGAAAGACTATGCCAAGTGATGAGAAGGCTACCATGTGAAGTCTAAGATTCCTCTTATGATAAGCTTTTTAAATGCGTATAGATTGCACATTTTGTTGTTGAAATGTAACATGATGAGAACGTTTTGCCCATCAAAAGTGTAACATTGATTCTCATTTTGTGCCAAGGTCAGTTGTTACATGAAATATGGGTCTTTGTAAATGTTGGTATTCCCTCAAAGGAGGCTGTTTTATGGTTCGATCCTCTTATTTTGATTTCTCAAACCGGCTCAGGATCGATAGGCCAATTTACTAGTGCAGAAACGAGTGAACCTGCTCTTCCAAGAGCAGAGCCACTTCATCTTCATTTACAGATTACTATTCATAGAAACTCTCTAATCGTGACGGGGGATGAGAAAAGGGAAGTCAGGGTCTAAGACAGCCATTGTTGAGAACTATGCATTTTGATGTTGTATTAGAAAAATCACATATAATTATCCAAGTAATACGGGAGCATAGGTACTTGCACCATCCAATGCTGATTCATTACTATGCTACTAGTTGGCAGAATTAAGTATGATAGAATTAAAGTTATGTGATAATCAAACATTGCATTTGGTCTTTGTTGGGATGAGTTAGTACTCTGTTAATTGTCAAGCAAAAGAACTTCATTTATGATTGAAAATTGAAGCCTAATTGGTTATATTCACAGACACACCCCCTGGAACCGCCTTCTGTGTAAATGAGCGAACCGCCAATAGCATTGACAAGGTATACATAATGTAGTTATGACTTGCCACACTATAAAATCCTTACTCCCAGACTCCAATTTATTTATTTATTTATTTTTGGAAAAGCCCCAATTTAATATCCTATATTGATGGCTGTTGTAAATTACTAATGTGTGCAGTTGTGTGTGTAATAACTTAGATTTGTCCCAGTATCATACAAAAGCATGCATTAATCTTGATCATTCTATTTTCTCTCTCTTTCTTTGTTATTTCTTTCATGATATTAGGCTTAATTTGCTTCAAATTTCATGGTCTGCATTTACATTGCGTGATCCTCACAGTTTGACCGTGAATGTGATTATCAATTATCGATATGAAGATGATGTACTTGGTTGAATAATGATGGAAGTTCAAAATGGAAACTTGTCTGTTCATATTGACATAAGTGTGTACTTTTTTAAGTAAAAGAATAATAATGATCTACGCCTGACTTATTTTTCTTCATTTGTGTATGATAGAAAACTTATGTAATTAAAATTATAGACTGCCAGACAACATGCACACTGCTGGACCTGTGAGTTTTGGAAGAATCTATCAGAAGCTGGTAAGAAAAGAAATATGATATGCCTTATTTAATATTCCTCGCTATTTAATATCTTCCATACTTGCAGATCATTAACTTTGCACCACATCAGTAAGAAATCCCTCCCCCTTTGATTATCTCCTCCCCTAATCCAATTTTGTGACTTGAAGCTGAAAATGTTGGTATGGTGCTTGTTGTAAAAGTACCACTTGCGAATTTGTTGGACATACTTGAGATGGGGGAAAACTGGTTGTATTCCTCTTAACATCACCAATGATCATCATATCTGCCATATTGAGATGGGGGAATACTATTTGGTTTGGTTTGATTTTTGTCCTTTTCGGTCTTCTGGGCTTGTTATTATGCAATTTAAGCCTTTGTGTGCCTGTGTTGTATATCATCTAGAGTCGCTCTGTATGGTCATATGAGCCAACTATTTCTTAGCTAAGGTTGTTTATAGTTGGGATGTATACCCAAGTACTCCGGACGTGTGGTCCGTGGAGTTGTACTTTTCATTGTTTCTTTGTTTTACTGCTGAACTGCACTGGTTGATATGCTCCGGCAAGTGGCCCGTACAGCTGTAAACTCTGGCGGGTAGCCGTTGAGTTGGTTGGTTTTATTGCTGCTTTTAATTACAGGGAATTTAATGTAAGGCTTTAAGGCTGGAAAATGGTCAGTTGTCAGGGGAAATTTTGTCCGTTTCGCCCCAGAATTTAAAGGGAAATGATAACACTCCTAGTCCTAGGGTTGGGGGTGTTACATGAACCTACCTCTTGTATTGCTTGCTATATTTTTCTTTTAAGCTTGGCACAGGGTTGATGATATTCAAAGTTATGGTCTTTTAGTTATTTGGCAATTTTAAGAAAACTAATAATGGATCTTTATCCCTTATTTGCAGGTGGACTTTTGTATTGGCAATGATCTATATATTAGGTGGACTTTTGCTTTGGCTATTATCTATTTTGTGGTACGTGATAGCTTAAAGAACCATTCATCTCATTCTAGCTTGATATGAAACTTGTTGATTTTTTCTTCTTTTGGGGTGTTTAATGCCTATCTGATTTTATATATTGTGCAGATATTTTCGTCATCCATTCCCTCCACAAGTGAGAGTTCTTATTATGAAGGCCGCTATCCTCGAAGATGTTTGTTTGTTTTACCCCCTTTTGTAATTTGGGAAAAAATCATTGTATACGTACAGTGATTCAAGGGGCGGAAAAATTGTTGCCTCCTTTTCTTATTTTTGGAAAATTAATTTTATACATATTTTTGGACTTTTGGTATATGGACGGTAATTCAAGGAATTTGGTTTACATTATTTTGGATTTCATTAATTAATGGTTCATTTATATATGTGGTGTTGATGCTTTATCAAAGGTGACATCAAACTTTCATTTACAAACCACATTTGGTGGTATGTTGTGTACACAAGGGGATCCAATGAAAGTATAGATTGTATGAATTGAAGCATTTAAAAGCCAGGCATTTGGTTTATATTTTTGCAAAACGTTGCAATAGGTGAAAGATATGTATTGCTTAGTATCTATTCAATCTGTTGCCATAGACGAAAGATACATTGCCATAGTATTTATTCAAAAGTGTTGCAATAGCTAGGCATATGGCAACAATTTCCGTGACTTTATGCAACAATTACAAAAACTGTTGCCTAAGAATCAGAAAGTGTTGCCGTAGGTCTAATGCAACCCCCATTAAAGGCAACGGTTAAAAAATTGTTGCAATAGACCTGTGGCAACTCTTTCATTTGCTATCGTAACAGTTTTGCATGTTGCTAAAGCCCACTTTTGTTGTAGTGTCATTAAAACAAAGTTGTATTAGAGTCCCGTGTAGTTATATTTAGCTCACATGACTTGATTTGGCTAGGTGCTCTGAAGACCTAAGTGTACATAATCAGATGCAAAACAAAAGCAAAGTAGGCAACCATGCATATGGAGGAGCAAGTTGGATTGCAACTAACATATAGACCTCATAAATGGGTCATTCATTTGAGTCACTGGGATTGATTCCAAAATAGTTCATATTAGGCTTGATAAACTTATTTTGCAAAGAAAATAACTTTGCTGAAAATTTTCAGGGTAGGTTTTGATATGGGTAGACAAAAGCTTCCCGAGGCATTGGGTCGTAGCTCAATAAAAGCCCGGAAAAGAGATTCGTCAAATCAAATAAGCCTCAAGGATTGGGTAGCAGTTTGTTACCAAACAGAAGCTCAATTAAACATAAGTCGACCAAAGTCTTAAAAATAATTTCTAGGTGCATAGCTGGCTTGTTATATGCGTCAAAAATCTAGCCAAGATCTTCTAGACCTACAAGGCAAGGATAAAGATCTTTGAGTATGAATAAAATTAGGAAATAATCTATATCTAAAATATATGAGATCCTAGTTAAATTCCTGTAAGAGAACCATCTTAAACCCTTATATAGACAAATCATGACCAAACTCAAAGCTAGATGCTTTCCTATCTTTTCAAGAAATGTCAAAGAAAGTAAAACTGTTTATGAAAGACAGAATAAGGACTTCCAAAACTCAGCAAGAACTTTTCCCTATGATTTAGAGAAAATGAATCCTCAAAATAGACCTCTTAGATATTAGAGGAATAAAGATGAAGACTTGAGAGTGACTTTGAATTGTAAAAGGGCTAACATGAGAAATCATTGCAGAAGAGGCCTGGTCAAGATGGGTCAGATGAAGGCCATGAAGAAAGTTCATAGCATTAGAGCTCAAGTTCCATTAAAGTTGTGCCATCTCAGCAACATTCAAGAGAGAATGCAAGGAACACCCACAACTAGGGTGCTCCAATGAATAGTCGCCCTCAGATCAAGACACCTTTTGATACTAAGATTTAGAAGGCAGAACTTTCAGAGAAGATCAACGTACATAAGATGGGGCAGTCTAATGGGACTAGTGACTCTTAGGAGCACCTTGATGCTTCTTTAACCATGATATACCCACAAATATTTTCTTTATGAGCTATGATGTGTAGATATTTTTATGTTATCCTTAAAGGAGCAGCACATGCTTGGTTCAATAGGTTTGCCCTAACATCTATCAAATCTTGGGATGATATTTTCTCCATGTTTAGAAGCTACTTTACCGGGAGTAGAAAGATTCCAAAGTCAACTATAGATTAATGAAGTTGGCACAAAGAGATCAGTAATTGCTAGATTAGTATGTGGAAAGATTTACTCATAAGGAACTCTTCATAAAAGACCTCCAACCAAATGTGGCCTTAACTTCCTTCACTGACGGGGTTAGGCAAAAAGGCTTGTGCGAAAAGTCAATCATGGAATGGCTACTCACCTGAAAAGAGGCCCTGAAGATGGTAGAAATGTACATGTAGTTGGAGACAATCATGAAAGGACTAGGCCTCTCAAAGAGATTGGTGGACCTAAATTTTTGCTAACCTTTCCTCTCCTTTTTTGATTCATTTCCCTCTCTTTTTTCTCTTGAATTAGTAGGGATTTGATCAAATTTGACTTCCTTCTTCCATATTGGCTCATTAGGTTCATTTCTCTCACTTTTAGGTGTTTTAATTCTTCAATCAAGAGAAGGACGTCGCTCAATTTCAAAGATGGAACGATGCAAACATAAGGTCTGGGTGTGATAGAACAAAGCAGGAGCAAAGAATAAGCAAAAATTGAGGAATCCAAGGAGAGAATGGCCATGGGCCATGGTGATGGAGACCATCATGACCACTCTCGTACCTCCCCTTCTCAGCTCAAGGAAGACCCCAACAAGCTTAAAGAGGCTAAAAAGTTTGCTATCCTCTGCAAAAAGGCCGTGACTATATCGGAGGAATTCATACATGGCCCCCTCACGCCATGCCCGGTTTTTGTCACTTGTTTACAATAACACGTAATGGACCCACATGCTGAAGGACCTTACATTATTCAAGCCTAGAAACTTAGCTTTCTTTCAAGACCAACCACGTTCAATTTGGATATCATTTGGTTGGTAAAATCTAGTTCACAAGTATATGGTATCCGAGGGCAGGGCAGTTTGGGCAGTCTGTACTCTTTGGGCCATAACTTTTGATTGGCTGGTCCAATCTTAGCAAACTTACATTCCCTGGAAAATAGACTTCCTGAGCTTTCCAACAGCCCCGAGAACATCGAATTTGGCCCAGTATTCTGAGAGATATGGCTCCTGGAAGGTGAGGCTGCTGCAAATGTGAATGCAATTATTGCAATCCATGTGAACTTGGTATTTTACTCTTCATGTCGGCTGCTTCCTCCTCCAATTCCGTGTGACTCTTTTTCTAGCAAACTTTGAATGTGTGAGATAAAGGATTCATGCATCCATTTGAGCTTCTACACCCTTTTCACACCAAACATCTAAGAGACACACCTTTTCACTCCTTGGTACATCCACATGAAGGGCTAGCTACAATGTACTTAGGTTTCTTTGTTTTCTGCACTTTTTTTTGTTTACTTCGTACCTTTTCATAATGTAAGGCCTTTAGTATAAATAGGCCATAGCTTGAGGTTGTAAGCATTCACTTCCAACTTGAAATACAAGCAATACAAAGCAAGCATTTGAGTGTTCTCTCAATTGTGTTCTAAAGCCTAGTTCTATATCTTGAGTGTGGCAACCTCAAGTGGTGTTCTAGGTCCCTTCCCTCATCTAGGTGGTGATTAACTTCTGTATCCTAGATTGAGTTAGGGGATTGCCCAAGTTATTTGGCTTGAGTGGCTCCAATTGGATTATCTCTAGTCAAATACTTGAACTATCCTTTTCTCATTTTTTTTACTTTGTTCTTATCCCTCAAAAACCAAAAACACATCTTGTCTTGGTCATTTGTGCTCACTTATATATCATTTGGTATCAGAGCCAAGGTTGTCAAGTGACCAAGAACCATCCAAATACATCCCAAAAGCCAAAACACAAAAATACACAAATCAACAAAACCGTGAGAAAACAAAGATAGAGCATTGGCACGGTGCCCCCGTACTTCCAGACACGACCGTGCCACGTCTCTTTCTGCCTTCAGTTTCATCCAGAATATTGGCACGGTGCCACCGTGCTTATAGGCACGACCGTGCCCCTCCTCTTCCCTGCAAAAACAGCCTTCCTTCAAACCTAAACACGGTAAAATGTCTTCTAGCCGTACCCCAGAACGAGTTGATGAGTTGGAAGCGCAAGTAAAATTCCTCCAAACCCAAATTGCCCAACTTATAGAAGAGAAAAGGAGATGGACCTGAAACCCTTCTCACTCACGCAATCATGTATACTCGCATGAATCCGAGAGAGAAGAGAGGAGCTATATTGTCAACTCAAGTGATGAAGAAACCCCTAGAAGAAGAAGGCAAGGGAATGGCCTTGGCGACTTTAGAGTCGACATTCCCGAATTTGAAGGCCAAATGGATCCCGATCATTTCCTTGATTGGCTTCAAACCGTGGAACCTGTCTTTGAGTATAAAGAGGTGCCAGATGACAAGAAAGTGAAGCTAGTAGCCCTAAAGCTCCGGAAGTACGCTTCCATATGGTGGGCCAACCTTGTCGCTAAGAAAGCGAGAAATGGTAAAGGAAAGATTAGAACTTAGGCCAAGATGAAAGACAAACTTAAGGCCGAGTTCCTTCCCTCCCATTACATCCAAGACAACTACTTCAAGTTGTATTACCTCAAGCAAGGCTCCAAGAGCGTTGAGAAATACACCCGGGAGTTTGAGCAACTCCTTCTCAAGTGCGATTTGAGAGAAGATGATGCACAAACCATGGTAAGATACCTAAGTGGTCTTGATGATTCCATTGCCCATGTCATTGAACTACATCCCTACTCCTCCCTAGATGACTTGAGTTCTCTTGCCTACAAGGTAGAGCAACAAAAGAAATCTAAGGGAAAAGACACCCTTCCAAAACCCCTTCCCGTCCTTACTCAACTCAAAAACCTCCCTACTTTTCCCCTAAAACACAAAACTCTGCACAAACCAAAAGTGCCCCTCCCACCGCCCCTAACCCTTCCACAAAAGAACCCCCAAAGCCAAAAGACAAGAGTCGCTATTTCCGTTGTCAAGGCCTTGGGCATATTGCCTCCGAGTGCCCAAACAAACGGATTATCTCTCTAGCCAAATACCAAGCCACCTTCGCGGAGCAACATGAAGAGGAAGGAGGAGAAGATTGTGAGTTGGAAAATGTGGAAGAAGTGGAAGAAGGCCCTGATGAAGGAGAGCTACTTGTCATTCGAAGAGCATCGAGTGGATTTGCCACTCAAAATAATCTGGAACAGAGAGAGGCTATCTTTCATATAAGGTGCACAGTTGGAGGGAAGGTATGCTCCCTCATCATAGATGGAGGTAGTTGTGCAAATGTTGCCTCCAAGACTATGGTTGACAAGCTTAAACTTCAAGCCACTCCTCACCCTAAGCCTTACACCATCCAATGGTTGAATCAAGGCAAAGGTATACAAATCTCTCACCAATGTCTTGTCTCTCTCTCCATTGGAAAACATTACAAGGATGAGGTATGGTGTGATATAGTTCCCATAGATGCTTGTCACATCCTATTGAGAAGGCCTTGGTTGTTTGATAGAAGTGTCATCCATGATGGCCGGATGAACACTTATTCCTTCTAAAAAGACCAAAAGAAAATCACCCTCACCCCTCTCAAACCCACCTCCACTACAAAATCTAAAGACAACCCTCACTTGGATGTCTTTCTCACCACCCTTCTCAAATCCCAACATCATGAGTTTGAGTCTTTCAAAGACTTGATTCTCCTACAAGATGAGCTAGAATCCCCATCTCCCTCACACCCTCTACTCACCCCTCTCCTACAAACCTTCCACCATGCGTTCCCACAAGAAATTCCCCATGGCCTTCCTCCACCGAGATCCATACAACACAAGATTGACCTTATTCCAGGATCCGTTCTTCCCAATAAGCCGGCCTATCCAATGACTCCAAAAGAAACCCAAGAAATCCAAAGACAAGTGGATGATCTCTTGTCTAAGGGATTGATTCGAGAAAGCCTAAGCCTATGTGCCGTGCCTGCCCTCCTTGTACCTAAAAAGGATGGTAGCATGCGAATGTGTGTGGATAGCTGGGCCATCAATAAAATCACTATCAAGTATCGGTATCCTATTCCCCGGTTGGAAGACCTTCTTGATGAGCTTCATGGTGCCACCATCTTTTCTAATATTGATCTTAGAAGTGGCTACTATCAAATCCGGATTTTCGAAGGAGATGAATGGAAAACCGTCTTTAAGACTAAAGGAGGTTTGTATGAATGGCTTGTCATGCCATTTGGGCTAACCAATGCCCCTAGTACTTTTATGAGGCTTATGAACCAAGTTCTAAAGCCCTTGATTGGTATTTATGTGGTCGTCTATTTTGACGATTTCTTGATCTATAGCAAGACCAAAGGAGAGCATGCCCATCATCTTCAACAAGTTTTGGAGATCTTGTCTCAAGAGCAATTATATGGGAATTTGGAGAAGTGTCATTTCTTCACTTCCCAAGTGATATTTTTGGGCTACATTGTGTCCGCCTAAGGAATTCAAGTTGATGAGAGTAAGATCAAGGCTATTCAAGAGTGGCCTACTCCTACTTCCATCACTCAAGTAAGGAGTTTCCATGGCCTAGCATCCTTTTACCGGAGGTTTGTTCATGACTTTAGCACTATTGTGGCTCCCATGACCGAAGTGCTAAAGGGGAAAGATTTTACTTCGAATGAGCAAGCACAATGAGCATTTGAAGAAATCAAGAAGAGACTCACTTGTGCACCCGTCCTAGCCTTGCCCAACTTTTCAAAGATATTCGAAGTAGAGTGTGACGCATCCGGGGTAGGGATTGGAGCTGTCCTTTCCCAAGAGGAGAAGCCAATAGCCTTCTTTAGTGAAAAACTAAACGAAGTTAAAAAAAAAAAATACTCCACTTACGACAAAGAATTCTATGCCATCATCCGGGCTTTGGAGTATTGGCGTCACTACCTAGTAGGAGGGGAGTTTATCCTCCATTCCGACCATGAGGCACTCAAATACATACAAGGTCAACACAAGCTCAACCCGAGGCATGCCAAGTGGGTAGAATATCTTCAATCATTCCACTTCATCATCCAACACAAGGCGGGAAAACTTAATAAAGGAGCTGATGCACTCTCCCGTAGGTACTTACTTCTTTCTACCTTAAGTACCAAAGTTCTTGGCTTTGAAGTTGTGAAAGAGTTGTACCCAACTGATGAGGACTTTAAAGACATCTTTGAGAAGTGTTCTAAATACCCTCATGGGGTGTTCCATATGGAGGATGGTTTCTTGTTCAAGGGTTCACGCTTGTGTATTCCCAAGTGTGGATTTCGAGAACTCCTTATCCAAGAGCTTCATGGAGGAGCCTTAGCCAGCCATTTTGGAATGGAAAAGACATGTGCTATGCTGAAGGAGCACTATTATTGGCCACGTATGTCTAAAGATGTGGAACACTTTGTAAAAAGATGCTCCATTTGTAAAATAGCCAAGAGTCATGTTCTTCCACAAGGCTTGTACTCCCCTCTTCCTATTCCTCAAGCTCTATGGGAGGATATAAGCCTTGACTTCATCACAGGTTTGCCAAGAACCCAAAGGAACAAAGACTCTATCATGGTGGTGGTAGACCGCTTCTCAAAAATGGCACATTTTGTTCCTTGCCATACCACCAATGATGCCTCGCATGTAGCCAATTTATACTTCAAGGAAATTGTTAGGCTACATGGAGTACCCAAGAGCATGGTGTCCGACCGAGACAACAAGTTTCTTAGCCATTTTTGGCTAACATTGTGGCGTAAGATGGGCACCCAACTCAAATTCAGTACTTCATGTCACCTACAAACTGATGGCCAAACGGAAGTCACCAATAGGACTTTGAGCACCTTGCTTAGAGTCCTTGTGAAGAAGAACATCAAAAGCTGGGATGATATGTTACCTCATGCCGAGTTTGCCTTCAATAGAGCTCCAGGTAAAGCAACTCATCTCTCTCCCTTCCAAGTCGTGTATGGCCATAATCCAAAGAGCCCTCTTGATCTTATCCCTATTCCAACTCCCACCAAATTTAGTTGGGAAGCCGAGAAAAGGGCCAAAGAAATCCAAGACCTACATGTCCAAGTTCGTGATAGCTTTGCCAAAGCCAATGAGAGGGCCATGCACCATGCCGACAAGCACAAAAGAGAGGTCCATTTTTAACCTGGAGATTTGGTGTGGATCCATTTGAGGAAGGAACAATTTCCTTCCAAGCGAAAATCCAAGTTGATGCCTAGGTCGGATGGGCCATTCGAAATCATTGAGAAGGTCGGCCCTAATGCATATAAAGTAGACCTTCCCGGAGATTATAGAGTCTCGGTAACATTTAACGTCTCCGATCTTAGTCCCTACTTTGAAGATGAAACTCTTCCAAGTTTGAGGACAAACTCTCACCTACCCGGGGAGAACGATGGAGACCATCATGACCACTCTCGTACCTCCCCTTCTCAGCTCAAGGAAGACCCCAACAAGCTTAAAGAGGCTAAAGAGTTTGCTATCCTCTATAGAAAGGTCGTGACTATGCCGAAGGAATTCATACATAGCCCCCTCATACCATGCCCGGTTTTTGTCACTTGTTTACAACAACATGTAATGGACCCACATGCTGAAGGTCCTTACATTAGTCAAGCTTAGAAACTTAGCTTTCTTTCAAGACCAACCACGTTCAATTTGGATATCATTTGGTTGGTAAAATCTAGTTCACAAGTATATGGTATCCGGGCGCAGGGCAGTTTGGGCAGTCTATACTCCTTGGGCCATAACTTTTGATTGGCTGGTCTAATCTTAGCAAACTTACATTCCTTGGAAAATAGACTTCCTGAGCTTTTCAACAAGCCCAAGAACATCGAATTTGGCCTAGTATTCTGAGAGATATGGCTCCTGGAAGTTGAGGCTGCTGCAAATGTGAATGCAATTATTGCAATCCATGTGAACTTGGTATTTTACTCTTCATGTCGGCTACTACCTCCTCCAATTCCGTGTGACTCTTTTTCTAGCAAACTTTGAATGTGTGAGATAAAGGATTCATCCATCCATTTGAGCTTCTACACCCTTTTCACACCAAACATCCAAGAGACACACCTTTTCACTCCTTGGTACATCCACATGAAGGGCTAGCTACAATGTACTTAGGTTTCTTTGTTTTCTACACTTTTTTTTGTTTTCTTCGTACCTTTTCATAATGTAAGGCCTTTAGTATAAATAGGCCATAGCTTGAGGTTGTAAGCATTCACTTCCAACTTGAAATACAAGCAATACAAAGCAAGCATTTGAGTGTTCTCTCAATTGTGTTCTAAAGCCTAGTTCTATATCTTGAGTGTGGCAACCTCAAGTGGTGTTCTAGGTCCCTTCCTTCATCTAGGTGGTGATTAACTTCTGTATCCTAGATTGAGTTAGGGGATTGCCCAAGTTATTTAACTTGAGTGGCTCTAATTGGATTATCTCTAGTCAAATACTTGAACTATCCTTTTCTCATTTTTTTACTTTGTTCTTACCCCTCAAAAACCAAAAACACATCTTGTCTTGATTATTTGTGCTCACTTATACATCATGTTGAATTAGTATATTCAGTTTTGATGACAATAAACCCAAGTGTAAAATGCTCTTAAGTAATGTTGCTCCAAATAAAGTTCTCCAAACAGGCATACACTGTTATTTTCAATATGCGTCTTAACTTGTTTGCTGAATGTTAAGAACAAGTCTTAAGAACAGGTCTCATACCTTGATGACTCACGCTCAAGTCAAGAACACCACCTCGATGAGTTGATTGTGTGTTAAGATCAGTTCCTGAACTCAAGCAATACAAGAACAACCTGGCAAACAGGCTAGGTGTTTCAAGGACAATCCAGCAAACAGGCCTTTCTGAACTCAAGCGATACAAGAACAACCTGGCAAACAGGTTGGTCTAGGTGGTTGGGGCAGCGTATTCGTCTTGAACAAGATGACTGGATCTACAACAAGATGTCTTGGGTAATTTAGGTTTTATTTTTTAGACTCTTGTTAATATGCCAATCTTGAAAAGTCTCTAACTAACCACTCTTGAATTGGTTGCGCTATTTGCTTCAGAATACCAAGTTTGAACAACCCTGTAAACAGGGTACCCAGGGTGTTTCTGAACTGCAACAGCCAAACCCGATCACTTTGGAAAACTTATTTTGGTTGGCCAAAAGCTCTAATATATTTTGATAAAATTCCAAGACAGCAATTTAAGCTGTAGGAAATCTTTTGATATGAAAATCACTTGGGAGATTTGCAAAACTGATTTTGGAAAATATTTACCAAAACCGAAAATATTTCTCTCTTATCCTTTGGAAAGTGATTAATTCAAAATTCAAGGTGAGATTCTTTTCCAGGTATTTCACGGCTATTTTTAAGGGGAAAAGATAGTCTTTTATCCTCCAAAATCAAATCCCTACAATATTGGAAAACTCTATCCTCATTGGATCTTTTAGCCGTTGGAATTCTCTGTGCTAAGCAAAAATCTCTCTTTGCTAAACATAGCTAATTTTATCACTTCTCCTTGTTTTTGACCATTGGATTTTTTGTTTAAAAACTCAACATTTCACTCCCATTCTGGAGATAAGAAAAAACGAGAAACATACATAACATACGCAAAAAGGGAGAAGTGCAAAAGTGGTTTTTCTAGTGAGAAGAATTTTTTGAGCTACTCTTGAGAAAAGAAAAACCGAGACAAGTTGTGTTTAAGCTGAGCTTTCAAGATATTGGCATACTAGGACCTCATTGTACCTTACATCTGCTTAAATCAGAAGCACCCCCGTAAGGTGTTTTGTAACCCTGATCTTGGATCAGAAAAGTGAGTGAGTGGTCCTCAGTCGTGTGGACTTTGGACGTGTCCAATCTGGTGAGATTTGGACGTGGTGTAACCTTTCTTAGAAAAGAAGGTTACGTGGTTGCAAGTTGTAACAAGGTGTGTTACATTTGTAACGTGTGAAGCCCGTTAGTGAAAGTGGTTAAATCCTACACGAGGTAGGTCGTGGTTTTTCACACCTCAGTTGGGCTAGAGGTGTTTTCCACGGAAAAATTGTGTGTGCTTTATTTCCGCATTTATCTTGTTGATTTTCGCCTTTGAGCAAATTGAAAACATCTGGTGCAAACAAGTCAGAAGGTTGTTTGTAATTCAAAAACAACCTCTGCAATCAGGAGGGTGTTTGTCAGTAAGTACGCGAAAATCGAACACCACAATTCACCCCCCTCTTGTGGGTAAGTCCTCCTAAATTCAACAAGTGGTATCAGAGCAGGTTCTCTCACAAAAGGGCTAACACCTTGAGAGACTCTGAAGATGAGTACACCACAAGGAATCCTTGAAGGGCAATCCGTTACTCGGCCACCCTATTTCAACAGCCAACATTATAGTTGGTGGAAGAATAGGATGGAGAACTATATTCAGGCAGAAGATTATGAGTTATGGATGCTCATCAAGAACAGGCCCCTTGTTCCCACCAAGGTGCTTGAAGATGGTAAGAAGGTTCCCAAGGAACCCATAGAGTTTGATGCTGAAGACTATAAGAAAATGAAAAAGAATGCCAAGGCCAAGAAGCTATTATATTTTAGCCTAGGTCCAGATGAATATACACGTATCTCGGAGTGTGAGTCAGCCCAGGAGATATGGAATGCCCTCCAAGTAGCTCATGAAGGGACAAGTCAAGTCAAACAATCACGTATTGAGCTACTCATGAGGCAATATGAGTTGTTTGATATGGGTGATCGTGAGAATGTGATGGATATGTACACACGCTTCACCCACATAACAAACGAGCTAAAATCCCTGGGAAAATCCTTCACCACAGAAGAGCTGGTGAGGAAGATTCTAAGGATTTTGCCTCGGTCTTGGGAAGCGAAGGTGACAGCCATCCAAGAAGCTAAAGACATGAACAAGATCACCCTCGACGAGTTGATTGGCAATCTTCAAACCTATGAACTCAGAAAGAACTCACAACAAAAAGAGGAGCAGAAGAAGGATCGTGTGCTTGCCTTGAAAGCACAAGAGGATGATGACTCTGACCTTGAGGATGAAGAGATGGCCTTAATGACACGAAAGTTCAAGAAATTCTTTAAAAAGGTCAAAGAAAACAGCAGAAGAAAGGACTTCAGTAAATCCAGAAACACCCCCCGAGAACAGTTCACAGGGTGTTTTAAATGTGCCAAACCAGATCACCTTGTGAAAAACTGCCCTCTGCTTCGAGACGAGCAGGAGTTCGAACAACCTAGAAAACAGGTTCGAAAACAACCTGTGAACACCTCAGGCAAAAGATTCTCGAAGGCTATGCTTGCTGCCTGGGGAGACTCTTCTGAGGATGAAAGGTGAATCTGAAAGTGAAGGAGATGCTGTAGCTCTCATGGCACAAAGTGACTCAGACTCAGATGATGAATCCACAAACAGCTTGACTAATCTCAAGAACAAGGTACGTGGTCTCAATAAAGTAACTCTCGAAAAACTTTTGTATACCTTGATGGATACTTGTGCTGAATTGAAACGAGATGTCCGAGACTTAGAACTAGAAAATGAGATCCTTAAGAATGAGAAACTTGAGGCTGAAAGAGAAATTCTAGCTTTACATCAAACCATAAATGACCTTAGGGAGACCTTGATCTTGAACGAAGTAAAATATACCACCAATCAAGCCAAGGCTGAAAAGGAAACCCTTGAGCTTAAAGAAAAGGTCGAAGTTTTGCTTGCTGAAAACAAGAACCTGTCGGCTAAAGCAAAACGCACAGAACACGACCTTGCCACAAACAGGTTGTGGAACAAGTCCTCACAAGCCCTTGATTGGTTAAACACTCACCACAGTCGAAACAAAAAGGGACTTGGATATAAGCCTAAACGAACCGTTTACCCAATCCATAGAAAGTATGTGGGATTACCTGAAAACATTGTTTGCTTTTATTGTGGTAAAACTGGTCACTATCAATATTCATGTCCTTCAAGAAGGTATGCCATTGAAAAGAATGAAAGGTATGTGAAACAAATCTGGATTAGGAAAGATGAGCTTTATTTGTCTAAAAGAATGGGACCCAAGTGGATCTGGGTTCCCAAAACTAACCCTTGATTTGTTTTGCAGGCTGAAGTGAGAGAGAACAACCCCATAAACAACCAAGCAAACAGGGTAAGAAACACCCTGGCAAATAGCTCAGAAAATAACCTTGAAAACAGGCAGCTGTGGTATGTTGATAGTGGGTGTTCGCGGCATATGACCGGAGAAAAATCAAACTTTCTCTCACTTACAGCTTCAACTGGTGGGAGCGTGGCTTTTGGAAACGGCAAGTCTGGACAATTATCGGTATAGGTAGCATTGGTAAAACTCTCTCCCACTCAATTGATAATGTGCACTTAGTTGATGGTTTAAAGCATAATTTACTAAGTGTGTCCCAGCTGTGTGACAAGAACAATCTAGTGGTGTTCTCACGAACACATTGCTTGGTTGTCAATGCCAACACAGGAGACGTTGTGTTAAAGGGGAAGCGTCACAAAAATGTTTACAAAGTTTATATTTCCACACTTCTCCAAAACAACCTGACTTGTTTGAGTGCTGTGAATGATGATATAATGCTCTGGCACAAGAGACTAGGTCATGCGAGCCTTACTCTTTTAAACAAACTTGTTTCCAAAGACTTGGTTGTTGGACTACCTTCCATCAAGTTTAATGATGACAGGGTATGTGAAGCTTGTGCAAAAGGAAAACAAGTCATATTGTCTTTTAAATCAAAAAGGTGTGTTAGCACTATCCGACCTCTTGAATTATTTCACATTGATCTATGTGTTCCTATGAGGATAACAAGTAGAGGTGGGAAGAGGTATGTGCTTGTCATAGTGGATGATTACTCTCGATTTACTTGGACCCTGTTCTTGGCCTCCAAGGATGAAACTTTTGAGAATTTTATTGCCCTTCTCAAAAAGGTTGAAAAGAGAGTAGGACACTCATTGGTTAGCTTGAGGTCTGATCATCGTACTGAATTTGAAAATGCAAGTTTTACAGAATTTTGTAATACGCATGGTGTTGATCATAACTTCTCAGCCCCAAGAACACCCCAACAGAATGGGGTGGTTGAGCGCAAAAACCGCACCCTAGAAGACATGACTAGGACAATGCTTATTGCTAGTGGTCTTCCTAGGAACTTTTGGGCAGAAGCTTTGAACACATCATGTTACATTATGAATAGATGTATGATTAGACCTATTTTGAACAAAACTCCCTACGAACTCTTCAAAGGCAGAAAGCCCAACATTATGCATTTAAGAACATTCGGTTGTAGGTGTTTTGTGCATAATAATGGGAAGGATGCTTTAGGAAAGTTTGATCCCAGGAGTGATGAGGCAATATTTCTCGGTTATTCCTCTCACAGCAAGGCATACAAAGTCTTTAACAAAAGAACCTTGTGCGTTGAGGAAAGTGTGCATGTGCTTTTTGATGAATCTAACACTTTGAATAAGAATGGTGCACAGGAAGAAGAGTTTGAATTAAGTCTTATCCGAAAAGAAGTGTTGCCCCATGAGAGACAAGGTAAGAACACCATGGAGACAACAGGCCCAGAAGTTGTTCCTCAAAACGGCAGGCAAGGTGAAGACCAAACAGGGGGAAACACCGTTGAACCCTATTTGGGACCATGTTCTTCAGGAACAGGCTTACAAACAGGTGCAGAAACAGGCTCAGGAGGTGTTCGTGAGCCTGATTCTCCAAATATTCCGGCTAGAGTAGAGCATGTGTCTGTGGATCCACTTACTCCACGACCATGGAAGCACCATAGTTCACACCCCCTTGATCAAATTCTGTCTGATATTAACAGTGGAGTGCAAACTAGGTCTAAGCTTAAGAATTTCTGCGCTTTCTATGCTTTTCTTTCTAACATTGAGCCAAAGAATGTGAATGAAGCTCTTGCAGATTCAGATTGGATCACGGCAATGCAAGAAGAGCTCCATCAATTTGAAAGAAACAGAGTATGGCACCTGGTACCTAAACCTGCAGAGAGAACAATCATTGGAACCAAGTGGGTGTTCCGAAACAAACTGGATGAGTCAGGAACAGTCACTAGGAACAAGGCACGGCTGGTTGTTCAAGGGTATAACCAAGAAGAAGGAATCGATTATGAAGAAACCTTTGCACCAGTTGCTAGAATTGAGGCTATTCGAATCCTAATAGCCTTTGCAGCTCATATGGAAATCAAGCTATATCAAATGGACGTGAAAAGTGCATTCCTAAACGGATACCTTAAAGAAGAGGTGTATGTCAAACAACCCCCTGGTTTTAAAAACAGTGAATTTCCTAACCATGTTTTCAAACTTGACAAAGCTCTTTATGGTTTAAAACAAGCTCCTAGAGCTTGGTATGAACGTTTGTCAAGTTTTTTACTTGAAAATAATTTTAGAAGAGGCAAGGTAGACAATACCTTGTTTCTAAAATCTAAGGGGGAACATTTATTGATTGTCCAAATATATGTTGATGACATTATATTTGGTGCAACTCATCATGATTTATGCAATGAATTTTCAAATATGATGAGGAGTGAGTTTGAGATGAGCATGATGGGTGAGCTTAACTTTTTCTTAGGCTTACAAATCAAGCAAACTCCAAACGGCACCATGATCCATCAACAAAAGTATATCAAGGAGCTACTTAAGCGTTTTGGGATGGAGTCAGCCAAATCCATAGACACTCCTATTTCTCCTTCAACCAAGTTGGTTATGGATGATGGGAGTCCCTTAGTTGAGGAGAAACTCTATAGGGGCATGATTGGGTCACTCCTATACCTAACCGCTAGTAGACCGGATATTGTTTTTAGTGTTAGTTTATGTGCCCGTTTTCAGTCTAATCCTAAGGAAACTCATCTTAAGGCTGTTAAACGGATACTAAGATATTTGAAGCATACACCCAATTTAGCTTTATGGTATCCTAGAGGTTGCAATTTTGATCTTGTTGGATATGCTGACGCTGACTATGCTGGATTCCTAGTTGATAGAAAGAGTACCTCAAGTATGGCTCACTTTCTTCGATCTTGTTTGGTATCTTGGGCTACCAAGAAGCAACATTCAGTTGCCATGTCCACAGCAGAAGCTGAATATGTTGCAGCAGCTTCATGTTGTGCTCAACTGTTGTGGATAAGACAACAGCTTAAGGACTTTTGTGTTGACACTGGATGCATTCCTATTTTTTGTGATAACACAAGTGCAATTAACATTGCCAAAAATCCATGTCAACATAAAAGAACAAAGCATATTGACATTCGACATCATTTCTTGAGAGATAATGTTGAAAAGGGTTTAATTTCTATGAATTTTTGCACAACGAAAAATCAAATTGCTGATATATTCACTAAGGCACTAGCTAGAGATCAATTTGAGAGAAATAGACTGGAACTAGGGTTGGTAAGAACACCCTGAGATACTTGTTTCCAAGACATGAACTAGGTTTGGTAAAAACAACCTCTACACCCTGTTCTCTCCCCTTGTTTGCAAATCTTATTAGCAACTGATGTGATTTATGTACAATGAGTGCATACACTCGAATTGCTGCCTTTTTTAATTTATACAAAGAGTGCAGCATAAGGGGATGTACTAAGGATCACTGGAGCAGCTCTGCCACCCCTAGTACCAATGAGTCAAATCAAGATCAAACGGTGAAGAACAGGCAGGTATCTTGATCGAACGGAAAAAACAGGTGCGTCCCTTGGTTGTTCGATGCATATGGGAATGTGTTTTCTTTAAACCTCCCTCCTTACCAAGGCACACGCCTTTAATGTTCTCACCCGTTGCAAACCTAGAGATCTTTAAAAGATTTTGGGTGCTCTCTCTCTCTTTAAATGCCCTGTTCTCAGACTTCATCTCGCTCAAAAGCAAACCCTGGAGGTTGGTGAAGGGTCAGTCTCCAAACAGGGTCGTCGACCACCTCGACCACCTGTTTCTGGGCAACCTTCCATCAAGGTTGAGGCTGTTCTTGAGGACAATGCTCGCCTCAAGGATGAGCTCTCCGCCGTCAAGGCTGCTCTTGCTGAGGAACAAGCCCTCTCCGCCAAACGCCATGAAGATTTGCTTGCCCTTCTCTCCACCCTTGCCCCCAGCATTCCTCCTCTACAAACGAAACCACCCCCTGCTCCGTGATTGTCTAGGATGGTCTCTAGTCTCCTCCTCCTCCTCTCTTAGTTTTGTTGTTTTGGCATGATACTACTTTTCTTTGCAATGAAATATCTATTTGCAATGGTTTATATGCTTTTCTTGCAACCATCCTGTTGTTCTTGCTTTTTAATGATGCCAAAAGGGGCAAGAATAGTGTCCCTATTAACAAAGTATGACGAATGAGCCTGACCTTGACTCGATAGGGTGGGTTGACCTCTAACTCCTTGTACCTACGTGGATCCCTATCAGCATTCAATTTTTTTTTTAATATGGACACTTGGTTTGTCATCATCAAAAAGGGGGAAATTGTAGAATTAGTATAATCAGTTTTGATGACAACAAACCCAAGTGTAAAATGCTCTTAAGTAATGTTGCTCCAAACAAAGTTCTCCAAACAGGCATACACTGTTATTTTCAATATGCGTCTTAACTTGTTTGCTGAATGTTGAGAACAAGTCTTAAGAACAGGTCTCATACCTTGATGACTCACGCTCAAGTCAAGAACACCACCTCGATGAGTTGATTGTGTGTTAAGATCAGTTCCTGAACTCAAGCAATACAAGAACAACCTGGCAAACAGGCTAGGTGTTTCAAAGACAATCCAGCAAACAGGCCTTTCTGAACTCAAGCGATACAAGAACAACCTGGCAAACAGGTTGGTCTAGGTGGTTGGGGCAGCGCATTCATCTTGAACAAGATGACTGGATCTACAACAAGATGTCTTGGGTAATTTAGGTTTTATTTTTTAGACTCTTGTTAATATGCCAATTTTGAAAAGTCTCTAACTAACCACTCTTGAATTGGTTGCGCTATTTGCTTCAGAACACCAAGTTTAAACAACCCTGTAAACAAGGTACCTAGGGTGTTTCTGAACTGCAACAGCCAAACCCGGTCACTTTGGAAAACTTATTTTGGTTGGCCAAAAGCTCTAATATATTTTGATAAAATTCCAAGACAGCAATTTAAGCTGTAGGAAATCTTTTGATATGAAAATCACTTGGGAGATTTGCAAAACTGATTTTGGAAAATATTTACCAAAACCGAACATATTTCTCTCTTATCCTTTGGAAAGTGATTAATTCAAAATTCAAGGTGAGATTCTTTTCCAGGTATTTCACGGCTATTTTTAAGGGGAAAAGATAGTCTTTTATCCTCCAAAATCAAATCCCTACAATATTGGAAAACTCTATCCTCATTGGATCTTTTAGCCGTTGGAATTCTCTGTGCTAAGCAAAAATCTCTCTTTGCTAAACATAGCTAATTTTATCACTTCTCCTTGTTTTTGACCGTTGGATTTTTTGTTTAAAAACTCAACATTTCACTCCCATTTTGGAGATAAGAAAAAACGAGAAACATACACAACATACGCAAAAAGGGAGAAGTGCAAAAGTGGTTTTTCTAGTGAGAAGAATTTTTCGAGCTACTCTTGAGAAAAGAAAAACCGAGACAAGTTGTGTTTAAGCTGAGCTTTCAAGATATTGGCATACTAGGACCTCATTGTACCTTACATCTGCTTAAATCAGAAGCACCCCCGTAAGGTGTTTTGTAACCCTGATCTTGGATCAGAAAAGTGAGTGAGTGGTCCTCAGTCGTGTGGACTTTGGACGTGTCCAATCTGGTGAGATTTGGACGTGGTGTAACCTTTATTAGAAAAGAAGGTTACGTGGTTGCAAGTTGTAACAAGGTGTGTTACATTTGTAACGTGTGAAGCCCGTTAGTGAAAGTGGTTAAATCCTACACGAGGTAGGTCGTGGTTTTTCACACCTCAGTTGGGCTAGAGGTGTTTTCCACGGAAAAATTGTGTGTGCTTTATTTCCGCATTTATCTTGTTGATTTTCGCCTTTGAGCAAATTGAAAACATCTGGTGCAAACAAGTCAGAAGGTTGTTTGTAATTCAAGAACAACCTCTGCAATGAGGAGGGTGTTTGTCAGTAAGTACGCGAAAATCGAACACCACAATTCACCCCCCTCTTGTGGGTAAGTACTCCTAAATTCAACACATCACATGGCCATCCAGCCAAATCTAACCTATCTAACCCCCGGCGGTCATTGCCAACCCAACCCACATGTCCTTTTATCGGCTGAACTCTTATTTAGGGAGATTTTTCCTAGTTATAGGATTATTTATCATTTTCATGTAATTTCTCACAAATTTCTAGGGTTAGACTAAGTTGGAGAGGGTAGTGTTTAGTGAAGATGGTTGAGTTTTAGCTTGGAACCTGAAGGTTGATCATTCATTTTCTTAATCTAATTATGGGTTTACTCTATTTCTCTTTGTTGCACTTAGTTATTTGATCGCTATTATGAATGGATTGTTTGTGATATATTGTTCTGATTTCTTGACGATTCCCCCACTTAGATTGGGGATTGAGTGCTATTATATAGTAGTGCTCCCATTCAACTTAATATGCTAATACCTTGGGGGTTCTGTCTTGCCACCGAGCGTTCAATGAAATATTTAAGAGAGCATTTCATCCTATATTTGACGTTAGTGGTCTCATTCAGAGATGGGTCATTAGCTAATGTGATTTAGAGATAAATAGTTGATCTTTGGCATGAAAACAGCTCAAGGTTAGCTAAGTTAAAGGATTACTTGACTTTGATCCTATCGTATAATCCCCATGAAAATAGGAGTATCACTTGATAAGGGGATACCCTTGACCTTCAAAAGGAGGCTTGGGTGTTCTTTATCAAAGCAATCAAACCTTCTCTATATTGTGAGTCAATTAGAAAAACTAAAATCATGCCTCATATGCAGTAGTCACCTTATTCCCTAGTCTAAGGCTTACCCCTACTTGATTGTCAACTTACTTAGTCACTAGTTTAACTTAGTTGCTACTTTTCACATTCAATTATTCAATTACCTAAATTGAATCTCCTATTGAATTCGGTATTCTTAGGTATATTTCCTTGAGGATGATCCTCAAGTTCTATAGTGATAAGTTGTGCACTTATAGCTATATGTACACTCCAAAACTAATCGAACAGTGGTGGTTAAGATGGATGAAAAGAGGCTGTTCAAGCAGAATCAGAAAGAAAGGAAAGAAAGAGCCTTTAAGATAAAATCTCTCTTTAATACTTGAGGAGTGTTGCCCTAATAAATATCAAGGAACGTGTACACATTGATGATCCCAAGCCTCTTAAGCGGACGTCTAAGAGTAGGAACAAGGATGAGTGATGTGTCTTTTGCAAGGAATATGGCATGATATAGAGTATTGTTGGGATATGGATGGAGTACTTAATGATTTGGATAATAAATTAAAGCTAGACAATCATATCAAGGATAGGCCTAAAAAAAAAGAGGAAACATCCAGATGAAAGATGTTCAGAAGAAGATGACTCCCAAGACACACCCCTTGAAGGCACTATGCAGGTAGTCTTTGTGGGACCACCCCAAACTAGATTGTCAAATAGGCCTTAAAGAGGCATCTGGGAACTCTAGAGAAGGAAAACCAGGATTAAACCAGGTAATTATAGACAATCCTCCTACAATGGTCTTTCAAGGTGCTAAATCTATATCTGAGCCACGTAATGATCCTAAGGTTATTAAGTTAATAGTAACCAATGGTGAAATTAGCAGGGTACCGATAGATACTGAAAGTGCCACAGATGTCACATTTTTTGACTTTTCTATCAGACTTGGCCTAAAAGATAAAGATATGTCTCCATATGATGGGGATCATCAAACTATCTAATAAGGTGGGGAGCCTAAAGGGAAAGACTTGCCAGGTAATGGTATCTTATACTTTCATGGATTAATTTATGCCCACAATGTTAGTGTAGGAAGACCATTCTAGCTGATAATATCTTTGTAGTAGGATTATAAGAGATCACAAGAGTGCAAGGGAATATTACGTACCTATTTTGAAGGCCATAACCATATACAAAATATGAAATGGGAGAGGCTTCATAGATCAACTAAAGGTAAGCTGTGAAGCGGGCAGAAGTTAATATGGCCTTAATCTCTAAGCTTAGCAATATAGATAGCAACAATTATAGGCAGAGGTCAAGCATTAGTGATACGAGGTACCCATGGTCTAAGACTTGTCTAGCACTGCACATAATGGAAAAGAAGCCCTTATGCTTGTAGAAGCTAGTGTAACCACTATGAAGGAATAAGATATGAGCCAACACAAAATTAAAGGGTATAAGTTGAAACCCTGGACTTACTATAAAAAACAAGCGACGGGAAGAAACTGTGGTCATAATAGAACTCAATAAAGCAAGAATTACTAGGCGCTAGAGTAGAAAGGTAAGTCATATACACCTAAAACCTAGTGATTGAGTCCTTAGGAGTGTGGAAGCAGTTAGAAGGAACCCAAAAAAGTTGGGACCATACTGAAAAAGACCGTGCAACATCAAAGAAGAGTCTTTCCATGTGCCTACAAACTTCTCACCCTAGGAGGCAAAGAGATTCCAAACACTTGGCATATGGACAATCCTAGATATTACCATGCATAGATTTTCACTATAAGATATTCTTGAAAGTTCTAGTTAAGTTCTGTAACCAGGCTAAGAACTTTGTATTACCCTAAAATTTAAAATAATCAACAGTGTCAATAATGCGGCATTTACATTCCCTTATGTTTGATGTTGTACAATGAACAATTTAATTTGGATGTGAATGATGTAATTGGGTGGAGAAATAAGATAAATTCCTAAGATTGGTCATTGTATTTAGTTAAGAAATTGTTATCAAATTTCAGAAGGCTGAATTAAGACCTATAAGGAACAAGATCCCTAAGACTAGGTCATGAAATTCAACAAAGGAATTGATAATAGAAATTCCATAAGGTTGAATCAAGACTTGTAAAACAACAAAAATTTTGTCAAGGAAGACATACAATACTTAAATTCGTAAAACTTTATTTAAAGAATAATAATCATAATACAATTTTTTATATAAAAGGCTATTTAATAAGTCGTCCTTCTCTTAAACTTTTATGCGCTTGCCTCAGCTTGCTTTAGGAAGTTGGGAAACTGGTTGGCCATGGTCTTAGTCATATCTTCCCTATAGAAATGAATGGTCTCTTGCTTGCTCTTCAACATCTCCTTTAAAACCTGATTTTCAACATAAACTTTTCTTCAAATGTCATGAGATTCTTGAAGTTGGATGTATAAAAGGCCTTTTTAGCCTTGATAGACTCAAACCTAGAAAGAGGGGGCATCATAATGATCTTGTAATTTTCTAGTAGTAACTTGAAGTTAGAAGCAAGAAGAGGGAGAGATTATCCCATGAGCCCTCTAAAGTGGCTTTCTCAAGCCTATCCTCTGAAAGAAGGAAAAAATCGACTATTGCTTTCTTTATAAATCCTTTAGAATCAACAGTCACTTGTCTTGAGGATTCCTCTTGGGCATTGCTGGGTGAAGGAGTCTAGTTTCAGGTGGATGGATCGCCTCTTTTCTTTTTGTGATGGAACTGGCAATAGGAGGAATCTTCAAGACCCAATGGGACATTTCCGGGTGAAGGAGTTTGGCAGCAGGAGCAATGTCCACATATCCTTAACTAGTTCCAACCATTTTTCAAAATAATGAATTTTTGTAGTGAATTTTTTATTTTTTTCGACATCCCAACATGAATTCTAACATTCTAATGACAAAGAATTGGATTTAAAAGATATGACACATGATAACAAAGAGATTAAGAGATGTGATTAAGCAAGTGAGGATAACAAAGAGAGATTGAGAATGAAGAGTAACTGTAAGTGTGAGGAATTAGCATAATGCAAGGTAGCTAAACTCAAAAGATTTTAGTTACTTGAACTTATGGTTTGGTCAATTTCTACATTTAAAAAAAATTAAAAAATTACTAATGGGTCTTAAAGGGTTTGGGTCGTGTCTGGGTCTAAATTTTCAAACTTGGATACAAACCCACCCCAGGTCCCACGGCCACTCAAACCTAGACCCGCTTAGGATCCATTATGTTCCATTTGATTGGACCTAGACCTTTTAATTTGCGTCGGGTCCCGAAACTACTAGCATCCTTACTTTTGAAAATTGTTAAGGGTTCTCCCAGGCCTTGGGAGAACCCTTAGCAATATTGAAAAGGGCATAACAAGTAATTCTCTTAACATCATTACTAATCTTAGAAGAAATACGCTCAATTGCCTTAACATCAATAGAAGTAGAAGGGGGAAACATGTTGATGGGAGTAACGGATGATGGGAGTATCGCCTCCACCTTTAGATGGAAGGAATCTACAGTAGTTGGGAATTGTTAGCTGTCATTTTCTTCATAGAGACAGGAGAACCTTTCTTCTTCCTTCAGAAGGTTGATCTCATCTATACTAGCCCCTTTAGTGCAAAAAAGGTGATCCACTATGAACTCACCCTCAATGTGTGGGTTACGACTAACACTGAGTATCCATTTCTCATTGGTGATGGGGAGGTTCTTTTACTTTTTTATAAACTGATGGCATTGTACTTCCTTTCCTTATGCTTCGTCTACTCCTTTAGGCACATTTTAAGCTTAGGAGGAGACCTAGCTATAAAGAGCCCAACGTTCTTCTTTACTAGTTTCTCTTTCTTAGCGTTTGTCTATCAAAGGAGCTCAAGCAGTCAACACAAGCTTATACCATGATGGTAATGAAAAGGGAAGAAGAAATTAAGGTTAGAAGCCTCAGAAGCTACAAAGATGCAATGAGGATTTTCTATGATTTATGAGCAGCGAAGAAGCTTAACATACACCCAAACCCCATTCTGATACTTGATCTCAGAGGGTTTGGCCGAGAGGATACTATAGTCACTTACAACCTTAAGGTTGTAGCTATTATGAGATCTTTGAAGCTGGTGAAGCTATATGAACTCAACTACATTGGATTTTCTATTATGCATGAGATAGAAAAGCTCATATGGAATAATGTGGGCGATGCAATTGAGGGAAAATTGGCAAGACCCAACCACGTAGGGTTCCAACAACTGCTTGGTAAAGGAAAGAAAGGGAAGCCTCACACTGAACTTGAAATTGTAATGCCCCAACCCCCTCCAAGGTCAGGATAGTCACCAGGAATGGCTTTAAGGATTGCTAACTAGCCCCATAAATCACCACAAGTCTATTCGACGTGTTTTGTCCTCGCTCACATGCTACTCGGGAAACTTCCCAGGAGATCACCCATGCTAAGATTGCTCCACAGCAAGTACGCTTAACTGCGAAGTTCTTAAGAGTGAGCTTCTCAAAAAGGAAGATGCACCTTTGGTATTACAAGTAGTCACTTCAAATTCCTTTAAGACACACTCGAGGTCTTACAGAAATGCTCTCTAAAGATGGCATTAAACCCCTTGGGGATTCTAGTATGGAGCTATTAGACTTTGGAATATAGAGAATCAGGTATCCAGTTCCAAGCATTTTGCTTAACACCATTGACTATCATTAGCACATACAGACAAAGTTCTTCAAACTCACATCCAAAGCGACTGAAAGGCCTTTTCTCACTATAGAAAGCTTATGGGACACCTTTATACAATTCACAACACTCTTGCATCTGTTTCATGAAAAATTCAACAACTGAATTTTTCATATTAGGAAGAAAATTTAAGAGATAGCTAAAATGCTTGATGGAATAAACAAGACGGGAGTATGTATTAGAAGTTTGGTTTAAAGCTCGAGAGCCTGCTGACTAAAAAACTGTTTTTAAAGAGAGTAAGACAAGCCAAAAGGATGAAAATGGGCTAGGACTTTATAATCCCAACCCATTCTTAATGGGTCAAAATAATAACGTTAAGAGGCAGTAAAAGGCAAAATCCCAAATTGAGCAAAATAAAACTAACTATAGCATCAAATGTGAAATTTTCATTCAAAATTCACATTAAATTCCCAGACACTAAATTCCATCATGTATCAGAAAAGTGTGCGAGTATAAAAGTCACCTTAATCACAAAGGGATTACACTATAAACTTACAAAGAGCCAAAATCCAGAATTATAGCTATGCAAAAGCTGAATAAGGTTCGTAAGAAGATTTTAGCTCTCTCACAGTCTTCCCTTTTTGAGAAACGGCAATCTTCTATTACTTTGCGTCCAAGGCTTTAATATCATCTTCAATTAGCTCATGAAGCACAATTTTGCTGCTACCCCTAGAGGGATGAGCCTCAATCTTTGTTTCCTCAACAGACATTCAGTGTCAAAGTCCAACTTTCTTTTAACCTTTCCTAAAGATTCTAGGCCTTTAGATTAGGGGCTTGGAGGAGAGATAGGGAAAATATTTAGAGTAGTGCTAGGGCTGGATTTACACTCCTGAAATACCTCAATTTCCTCTTGGGAAGGACATATAAGCCCCACCACGATGGTCTTTCCAATGAAATATGATTTAGTAGGGGGGAAGAAACCACCCAGAGGAATGGAAACGAGGCCTGAGATACCTGTAGAGTCACAAAGATAGGAGTAGATGCACAGTGTACCTAGAGCCTGGATGAATTTGAGAAATTAGTCTCTTCTAAGCCAGCACTCAAAATCCCAATGATAAGAGCATCTAGAGTCCATTCATGAAAGAATCTTCGATCAAGAGCCCCTGGACACCGACTCATCCATCATAGATATTGACAAAGAGGCATGCCCTAGTAGGTAGCCCAAGAAGTTTTATACTTCAAGCGATGCTGAAGGAATATAATAAAAGAAGTTTTTTAGAGAAAACCACCACCACCGCCTTTTAACATAGTCTCAATGGTTGGTCCTAATCCCATAATGAAAGTGATTTGTCACTTGTTAATATCATATAGCAAATCTAAAGAAGTTCTCGACAAGGAGAACTCAAAAGTAAGCTTCCAAAGTTCTAACCTCAGATGCGCTACTGCTTGAAAGAATCATTTCAGCCCAAGCAAAATTAAGGACAAATGTGAACAAGGTTCCTACCGGAGCAAAAGGAGGAGGCCCTATTAGACTCCAGAAATGTGTGGGTTGAGGTGAAACAATTTTTGGCTGAAAATGACAAAAGGAAGGCAAAATCCTAGAAAGTTTTGGATAGAATTGTAAAGTACATTGTATCCTTTATTCGTGGAGAAAAGCCCTAGGAAGTTACTGTTGGTGTGACTAAAAATTTGAGAAACAAGGAAAATGCCAGAAATAATATAATAAAGACCAATGTAAACATGCGAATTGAAATAAAAAGAAGTGGATTCTTCATTAATTCTTGAATTCCATTACATGTAGAAGAAATAGCAAAGATTTATATTATAGAGAAAGAAAACATTAAGTATATGAGGACAAGATGAAGAAAAAAAGAAGATCAAGACCTCCAGCAGCCGAAGATGCTATAAAATTCAGACTCTTTCAAGGCCCTAAGAGGGACTTGACTTAACAAGGCACCCCTATGCTAGGAATGGCATTGTTATGAAAGAAGAGCTTGTTGGTTTGATGCTAACTCTAGTTGACGCAGTCTCCATTCTCTTGCTCTCTCTTTTCGGTACCTCTAGAGCTGGGTTGAGGTTCTCTCTAGCCTTTCCTATCTTTTTCTCCTCTCTTTCACCTCCAGCTAGAGGCTCTTCACTATGTCTTTAGCGTTTTCCAATTTCTCCACTCTAGAGTGGACACCTCCCATATGGATCGGGGAGGACAAAGTAGAGTTAGAGAAAGAGTGAACGTTTTCTTCCAGTAGAAAGCTAAGAAAAAAAGAGCTTAGCCCGAGGTAGGGTCTTGAGATGTGGAAGATGATGTAAAGATTAGGTATTTTCAAGGTGTATCTGGGGCATGCCAAACCCCGTCTAGGGGAAGAGAGTTAGGAGAGTGAAGCTAGATTCATGATGGTAAGGGAAAGGAATAAACATATGCTAGATTGACAGAGGCGTAGTGTTATTATATTATAGTGGCTGTGTCAATTATTGCTAGATCGCGGCTTTTCTCCTTTATTTGGACTTGTTTTTCACATAAAGTTATCGTGTTCCTTCTTTTGTGGTGCGTATATGTTCATATGTGTATACTACATTTTATGCTATGCTTTCCTTCTCAATGAGTAGCATCAAGGCTGGTAAGCCTAGCAATACTTACAAGTAACATCCCTAGTTTTTACAACTTTACTCCGACTCTCCTTTATTCCACTTTTGTTGCAATAAAATTCCATTGTTTTTCCTATTTCTATAGGGTTGAATGATGGACTACGCACTATAAAATGTTTGAAGCAAAGTTAAAAATAAACTAAAGGTTTAATTATAAAATGTGCTGCTGACCATCCAAAAACTATAAAAATTCATACCAATCAAAGCATTTAAATATCTAAAGAGATTTAGCATGATGATAAACACAATTTATGAGTGTAATACATTCAAAGACCCAAGCTGCTGTTTATGTACTTATCAAAGTTGCATAACAACTTTCATAGTATCACGATAGTAAACGTTACAATAACAAGCTAACTTGATGAATGATGCAACACAACAATAATGACAGCATATCTATAAATTTAGCCCACATATAATGGACTTTAGTTGATTATTTATCAGCTTCACGCTTTAGATATATGGCCATTCATTTAGGTGCATCTCCCTAGTTGCTGGTTAGGTTGGCAAACACAAAAGTCAGAGCAAACACTATGTTGTCGCCATTATTAAACCATAATCGTTCCTATAACTACCATTTTTTCCCGTCCCTAATCGCACTAAAATGGATCCCACTGAAGTTGATATACCCATTGAATTTGATATAAATTCCACAAAAAGGTTAATTCGTCCGAAGCAGGAAGATTATTTTATGAATGTACGATAATACTAATGGAGTGCATGCATATATATATGCAGGTCCAATGATGCCGGAAGCATAGTGTTTGCCTATTGGGATAGCGTGCACCAAAAACAACAATCCACCATGCTGCTAGAAAATGAATTAAATTCCATATATGTGGGCTAACGGATATGATATTAAAGTCTAAGTCTTTTATTATGCATGTGTTGTCAGGTGCATCTTTCATCAAGTCTTTGTAATTATGTTTACTAGTTTGGATCCGTACTATACACGGTGCATGTTAAAATAGACATTTCATGACATATACTATGCAAGTAATGAACTAATAGCCATTGTGGACATAGTTAATATTATAATTTAGGAAAGATGATAGAATAATCAATGAAAAATATATGTAGATAGCAACTTCATATATAAACATTAGCAGAACAACTAAAAACCACATGACTTAGAAAAAGGTCTATGATAGCATGATAGAAATAGTAGATAGTGATTCAGACAAAAGACATGCTAAATAACATGATGAGCGGCCAATCTATCATACCAATGACGAAGAATCCATCTCCTCCCTTTAGACCTACAGAGGAAATAAAGTTTTAGAAATAATTTGAATGACAATGATGGGGTTGAAGTTTATATTTACACGTGATATACCTGGTGTACCTAACATTAGTCTTTCGTAAGTAATAAATCTCTTCCTCCTAATGAACTGGTGCAATAAAAGCGATAGGAACTTCTACTTCATAGTGACGTGGGGGCTCCATGACAAATACCCATAGTTGACCTATGTAATCATCTATAATCGCATAAAGTGATAGATGACCAAATGGCTATAGAAAATATTAACATAGGAGTCAATAGTAAAAGAATAAACTGTGTTAACTGTGATACGTAGGGAAAACTGTAATACTTGCGTTGCATACACATCCAACTGGGCAGTCGTCATATACAAAAGAATTCGAGCATACTCATAAAGAACAGTAAACTCTCTACAACCTGTATTATCTTGCAAAAGAACTCTGAAAATATACCTATAATTTTAAATAGCACAGGACGGTTATAATAATGCAAACATGTATTTGGAAAAGTAGAACAAAGTACATAACAATAGGCAATCAAGTATGCAAACCTCTTTTGTGTCAAATTTGGAGATTGACATGTACAATAAGGTACGTTCAGAGCGAATACGTAAGAGTGATCACTTTTTTTACAATTAGTGCAGGCATTATAAATCAACGGGTGAATTTCAATGACGTATGCAAAAAGTTGGCAATATCTGACCTGCATATTGTGAACTGTAAAGATTATATTTTGTTAAAAGAATATATTTAAGCATAAAGTTATATTTGTAAGGGAAATTTCCAGCTTACGTTTCGCGTAGATGCATATTTATATAATCTAATCCTTTGAGCGGCGAACAACTTCTCTAGATTGCACATACGTAATATTCTCTTATGCATGAAATCCAAATGGGTCATCACACCCTTAGTGCCAGAGAACCTAATGCATATAGGGAGGGTAACATGTGTGAGATCAAGTATATATAACTTATAAGGGAAATGGAAATTAAAACTAATGTTATTGGTTGTACATACCATCCTTCAAAGTCTTCTGCTGCTTGAATGTCCGGGTTAATTAGCAATCTACTAATTGATAAAGTAGAAACCGATATTCCTAAAAGTATATTTTATGCAAGAAAACATATTAATAAAGTATACCATCATAGTGATGTTAAACAATTTGATGGGTGAAAGTATATAAATTGGATGTGATGATACCTTGATAATCTCTAATTTGCACTCTGGAAGCAAAAAATATATTTTCAGTACCCAAATGTTGCCCTCAACTTCAGCGAAATCTCCCCATAAAGTTAGCCTTAATGAGCGTATGCTACATATAAGAATTAGACGTACTAATATTATTGGGGAGAGTAACATGCATTAATAGATAAGGAAAAATCTATACTAATGGAAATACATACTGCATATCGGAAAGTAATAATTCGCGTCTTGTAGTGCCCCTGTTCTTTGTCATTTCTAACAGAGATATTGCCACTATCATGCCGATGATATCTATACAACAAAATGATATGAAAATGTTACAGATACTTGAGAGGAAATACATATAGAAATATAGGTCCTTAAGTTCACCGTGTTAATTATACGTACCTATAACATTATCAGGTGTTCTTAGATGCCGAGGGACATCAATGAATGACGCACAAGGTGGTAGGTGCTGTAAGGAATATCAGGACATTCCTCAACCACGCCAAGGAGTCTCGATCTCGGTATAAAAACCAATTTCAAATTGTTGTTGACCACATTCCTTTCTCCATCTGCCGCAGCATCAACCAAGAACACGGAGATGTGGTAAACTCTGCCAGCATCGAGTATAGATCGCCATCGGTTAATTTGAGCATCACCTTCTATGTTGGCAAATATCTCATCACACTATAAAACAATCAATTGCATTGATAAGCAATATACTTGTACATGGTGGGAAAATTTTTAGCAACTTTAATAAACCAATACCTGATAGTCCATGAATATAACTTTCTACAGTGTGCGTTGCTCATATACTCGAACCGTCATTGATTACACGAGTCGAACAATTAGGGTGACAGATCTATTGTAAGGGTTGATGGCATATATAGGCATAGAAGTATGTACTAAACTTGACATATCTGTAACTATAAATAAAATAAGACAATAGATTAGTATAATCTAATGTAGTGAACACATTCATGATAGCGAATGAAATAATACTAATGTCAATAACACCATTGTTATATGATTAGAAGGGACTTACCAAGCATCAGGAATGCCGTTAAAAATTTCATGGTAGATAATACTTTTAGTCATGTTGTGAGGCACATCCTTTTTGTTGCAAATTAAGAACTTCAGCCCTGAAGGACAAGTGACACGAGAGATAGCTACATATAGTTGACCGTAGGAGAACACAAGTTTTGGGAGATAAACTCCTACATATTGTAATATTTGACATTGACTTTTATTAATTGTCATTACAAAACCCAATTTCAGAGGGAACTGTCTCTTCTTTAAGGCAAATGGTGAGTCCTTAGCTAAAGGACTTAAGTCAACCCGTGAGATAGTCACTGCTTGCCCAATATTTCTTCTAGTCAAGATTTTGGCTTGGACAACCTTAGTACCAAGTCTTTCAATAATCAAGCGATTACCATTGCATAACACAATTAATGGGTCAAGATTTCTTAGTGAAATAAGGACACCAACTTTCAACTGAATTTCATGACTCGGAAATCCTGAAAAGTTCATACCATGAAGCATCTCTGGTGGATTAATGTCATCAATAACGGAATCAATGTTAGTTGGTAGGAATGTGTCAGAACTCAGGTTTGTACGGCTACGACCGGGAATCACTGATAGAATCTTGAAATTTATTTCATCCACATCAGTATTTAGGGGGGCCAATATACAACGGTCCTGAAAGCATGACTCGTTTCTGTATCTTTCCACTAAACCTGCATACACAAATTAAATCAAGTCCGTGAGGCCGTTGTTGTCATTCTTAATGAGAAATTCTTCAGGAATATCTATCCAATCCAGTTCGCTACCCCTTAAAAATGAGTATCCTTGCACACGACCATTACCAACATTCAAAGTCCATTCTGTAAAACTTCGCAACCGCTCATATTCATTGTCACTTAAATTTGAATGCATAAGGCGCATATTGGTTCTAAGATGTTGAATATTGCAGTAAGACCAAAAGGTTGCCTTTGATATTGAAGATGCAATGATATCTACTCTACTGTCCTTTGTAACAATAGAAAGTATTTGCCTGAAATCACCTCCAAAAATGACCATTTTCCCCCTAAATATTTGGTTTTGATTGATAGATCTCGTAAAGACCGTCCAACTGCTTCTACGGTGTAGCGATGGGTCATGGAAGCCTCATCCCATATGATAAGTGATGTTTCCCTAATTAGCTATGCTAATTCAGACTGTTTAGAAATGGAGCATGTGGATGTCTCACCTGCATCAATTGGTATTTTAAACATCGAATGAGCTGTTTTCCCAAAAGGTAATAATAATGCAGCTATTCCAGAGGATGCCACGGATAGCACTATCAAGCCTTTTGATCTAAAATGTGTTACGGTAGTTTTCTAAAGATATGTTTTTCCGCTTCCCCTACTTCCGTAACTAAAGAAGCAACCTCCTCCTCTATGTTCATCTGCGTGAATAACTGATTGGAAAACTCACATTTGATCTGAATTTAATGTTGGTAGCAACATTTGTAGGTTATATTTTTCTTGTTCTTGATCATAATCAAGTTGTTCTCTAATAAGTTTGTTACCAAGTTGATGCACCAGATTAGGTGACGGCAAAGGCATAAGAGGGTAGTCCCTTAATGATATGCCATTCTTATTCAAAATCATCTCAATTTCATAAAGTCCAAGGTCCTGCCATTGTTTAATAGTAATCTGTAAACTATGGTCTTTGAGATCCCTTTCTATTCATCTTTGTAAATCATCAGTAAGGTCTTCCCAATGTTGCCACCACAATCGATGGGGGTCAGACACTTCTGAGAACATAAGCATTGAACAGAACATACTTCGAAGTTTAGCCCCTGTTGCCTACAGTGATACTTCTGCTAGTGCCTCATACCACTCATTAGCATCATCAACCAAGCCTCGTACAAAGCAAGCTTTCTTAAAAGTTCAATATAATATTCCACTAACGGTTCTTAAATCCTCATATGATGTAGCTCCTTAAACAATGTGTAACAACATTCGCAGATAGTATCTCTCGCCCATGTTTGGGTGAGCATAAGGCAATCAGCCGATGCATATCCTTTGTTTTCTTTGAGTCCAATTCCTCATTCCTTTATTCCATACATAATAAGATGGGAATGTTGCATAAGTGTGACATCTTGCTTCAGGATCTTCAATATTCACCATGAACCAACCTATGAGCATATGTGCTCCTTCTTCCACAACCCTATGAAGTCGATCACGATCATTGAATATAACATATTACTATCCGGGCAAGTGGTACTGCAATAGTTCAACTGACGGATAATGTTGCGTGATCTCGAATTCAAATATTCTCCAAACAACATCCACTTGTGACACATAAGGCAATCCAAGTATTGTTTAATCTCATTGATGTCTTTATAGTTAGGAGGACCAATCCCCTGTCGAGGATTCTGGACATTGTCTTCGATCAATATGGTTGCTCTGTCAGCTCCCTTATGCATGTATTTATGAAGGTACTTAAAGACCTTCTTTTGTACACACTGCTCAACATTAATATGTGCATCATATTTGACACACAGATCATGGTTATATGGTGTTAGATTTACTCACACAAGGACATAAGAGGGGGGTGAATTGTGTCTACCAATTTTTTCAGTTTTTTTAAAACACTCGTCAGAACTGTTTGGAACGCATGTTTGCAGTAAAGCAGAAACAAGTATAATTACGAAAACAGTAAAGAAGACACAATATTTTTACGTGAAAAACCACCTCTAGCCCAACTGAGGTGTAAAAACCACGATCTACCACTGTAAGATTTCAGCAACACTTTCACTAAATAGGCTGAATTTGTTACACACGTAACACACGTAACTAGTCGACCCGAGACCCTACTTACATGGACACCACGTCTAACGTTTCCTACCACGTCCAATGACTTAGACAACACAGACAACACGTCCAACGTCTCCTAAGAGACCACATCCAACGTCTCCTAAGACTTGGACAATTTCTTGATTCAATGATGAAAAAAGAAATAGCAAGATAGCTTACTTGAATACTTCTAGACAAAGTGAATGTAAGGTACAATACAATCCCTATTATGCCAATATGAAAGGCTCGATTTAGCACTTTTTTAAAGGTTTTCCCTCAGAAAATTAAGACTCATAAAGACAGTTTTAAACCCTTGAAAAACCTTGAGAAAAACTAGAGAAGAAGGAGACTTAAATAGTATGATGCATATCGCGCACAAGTAGGGCAAACAGTATTCCACGCCCACCTAGCAACTTAGCAGCCAAGCTCCTCACAATTTCTCCACTTGATATTCTTCCCTTATAAGATAGGATAAAATCTTTCAAGGATCTTTCAAAAGTATTTTTTAAGGGAAGAAACCTTTTTAGATTCTATAGAAAAATCTCTCAACATTATCTTTAAAGAGAAAATTTTTTTAGACCTAACTAACACAGGGAAATTAAATCTAATTATTTTCAAGAAAATCGTCAGTAAAAAAGAAATAATACTAAAATCTTGAAATTCATTTTTGTCTTTAACGTCAGAACGCTGCAGACTTGACTTCTCAGAACTATTCTAAGACAGTATTCTGAAGTACTTAAAAACATTTCAAAGCAAATGCTAAGTCAAGACCTTCTAATTGGCATATTAATAAGAATCTAAAAACTAAAACCAATACTAAGCCTAAGACTCTTGTTATCAGCTGAACTCCTTGCACATGATTTTGATGTTCCATGCGATGTTCCATGCGATGTGCTCAGGATTGTTCTATAGCAATGTTCTCAGACTCTTGTTATCAGCTGGACTTCTTGTGCATGTATCAACTTTGATGCTCCGCGCTCTTTTGAACTACTCCAAGTATTCTTCTAGATCCTATCTTAACACTCAACTCAAGCACAACACCTAATCTCAAGTACAATATATTGACTAGTTCATTTGGATTGTTATCATCAAAACTTTACACATTAATTCGGTCAACAATTTCCCCCTTTTTGATGATGACAAACCAAATGACAGTAAGTCATCAGTGTGTCATCAATGACAATTAATAGTAAGATAGGGCAAATATACATTAGTGCCAAAACAGTTATCCACCCTCACACTAGAGAGAAAACAAGAGTTAAGAGGTCAACTTAAATTAGGCAAACTAATCGGAACAAGGACATACTCATCTTCCCCCTTTTGACATCATCGAAAAGGGTGAAGAGACGGGAAACTGAAATCCAGTGTGGATGCAATCACCACCAAAGTGGAAATACGGGAAGTAACAGCGATATACTCAAGTATATGGTACAGTAATGATATTGGCCATCCGAGTCACGCACAAACAAATAACACATGCAACAAGCAAAGTTATAGCATAAATGCATTAACCATCCAAAAACAGCCATAAACCATTAGTAGTCACATACATGACCAAGTGTTTGAAAAATAGTGTTGGAAATAGGGAAAAGAATAGGTTCAGGTAGAGGAAGCTGGAGGAGGGAATTTGGCTGTGAGGGCAAGAAGGGCACTCGGCAGATCCTCATGACGTTTGGCATTGAGAGTCTTTTCCTCTATAAGCATCTGCTTTACTTCAACTATCTCCCCCTTCAATGTAATCTGATCCTGTAACAGTGTATCAATCATAGAAGCTAGATGTGGAGGCTTCACTGAGAACAGGCCTAAGTGGTGATTGGAACCCTTGTTCTGAAGTTGCACTGCAGCCTTTTGTCAGTTTGAAACCACACGCAATCAACGTGCTATTGCCAATCTCATCACTGACCTGAAAGCCTATTCTCTTCTGCAAGGGAATCCCAAGCTTCTCAAACACTGGCATCAGCAAGAACCCGTACCCCATGTCATGATCCTTGGACGTGTTGGCAATTCTCCCAATATGGCTAATCATGATTACAGGCAAGTTAATTTGCTTACCCCTATCCAACAAATCAGTGTAGCACATGTCTATGGGATCAGTAAGGTTACGTCCCTGGTCTCAGAAAACAATATTCTTAATCAGAAACCAAAATAATAGTCAATGCAATGGCATCATTTTTTCCTTTCTCACAGATCGGGACACAGTCAGATAGGATTTTTGGGCTAACTTCTGGGTCAATTCCAACGGGTGTTCTTCACCTAAGATGCTCTCGTCCTCTTGCGCAAACAAATCAAAACCTTCAGAGGACACCCCAAGTAACTCACCTAACTTCTTAGCATCAAACCGTAGGTCATCATCATTAACTATGCTTGTCACCACTCCGTTGGTGACAACACAATTTTCATCGAACTCAGCTAAGTCTGGAACTGAACATCCTCTCTTATTATCCGTGAACAAGTCCAACCACCCCTGGGCCTCTAACTTTCTAAGAACACCCCAAGCCCCTATTCCTAAAAGTATGATACCTTAACTACCTTTCCTCGAACCAGAGATTTCTAAAGGAAATGCTCATATCTCTCACCAAGTGTGATGTTCTTCCTAACTTTCTTTTTCTTTGGTTCATCAGATTCTTCAACCAGTTCTGACACTTGTTCTAGGGCAGCCCGTTTTTTAGTAGGTTTCTTGGATGGAACTGGTTTGAGGGGTGTTTTGAACGATTTATGGGCCGGTTTGTTCTTATTGACAGGGCGTTCAATTCTATCTTTTGGCAAGGGCAGCACAGTGGGACGACCCGAACTTCAAGTTCGAGGCCGTGATAAGGATGCAGTAATAGGTACATTGGGGAAGATGGTGATCTTTCTTTGGCATTTAAAGGTCGGTTTGGTTGTGGTTTGGGACTTCATTGGAGCAGTTCATTTGAACCTCATAATTGGTTCATCCTCATCACTATCCTCAGCATCTTCAATAACAAATTCATTATCAACGTGCTCAACATCATAATCCTTTGACTCTCCAACTGATTTGGCCTCATTCCCCCTTAATCTAAACTCGGCCACAATCGGGTCATACACCACAATCTCCCAACCAGTAGTTGGGTGTACCAAAGGTACCACGTCAGGGTTCAAGTCTACTGATCTTAAGTCCAAGCTCTTCAAGAACCCAAAAATAGCGGGAGTAATCGAAAAAGAAGGTGAGGGAGGGTTTTCCATACCAAATGAGATCGTTTATGGTGATGAAGGTGCCGGTGATATTTCCTCAGAACTCATCCCAATTCTGCCCCTTTTTCCTGATAGTTGGTCTCATAGTGATCTTGGGTGATAAGTCTCGCGCTTGGAGGATGCTTGACCACCACGAGTTCTTGCCATGTTGAGGATTTGGGAGGTTTTGGAGTTGGGATTGAAGAGGATTTAAGGAAGGAGAGGGAAATCGGGTCTTTGAGAGAGAGAGAGATGGACGGATTATGGAGAGAGAGAGAGAGAGAGAGTGGAGGGATGTAATAGTGAATATGAGTGGCCTGAAAATCGAGGGAGTTTATGGGAGAGTTTGTTTTGGCCCTTCTTGGAGAGAGAATGTTTTGCATGCAACACATCATTAGACTAGGTATGGTATAAATTATAGGTTAGATGTAATGAAAAAGGAAATTTCGGTTTCCAACATTCCTTTAATAACGCTACTTGGTCTGCACATGATACAAACAGTTGTTAGGTCTGTTCCTAGAGCCTGTTCATGCTGTTAAAAGTTCAGTGTCTCAGGACACTAAGGGCAATATCATTAGACCTCAACGAGTGTCAACATGTTACATTCCATATGTATGCCAGTAAAAGCACAAAAATTAAATGCATCCATTGTAACAATTTATTTGGCCTAAAACCCTTAACTAGTCAATCATTAGGGTTAAACAAGCATGCTCAAGTTCTTTTGGTCCTTCCCAATTCAACTATATTCCTCTCAAACTACTCTCTACTCAGTGCCTTGGTAAAGATGTCAGCACTTTTCTTATCAGTGGCACAAAAATTCATTGAAATTAAGCCTCTTTCAACATTATCTCTTAAAAATGATGACGTATGTCAATATGCTTAGTCCTTTTATGTTGAATGGGTTTTTAGCAATGTTAATTGCACTTGCGTTATCACAAACTATAGGAATGCATCCCGTGTCAATAGAAAAGTCCTTGAATTATTGCCTTATCCACAACAATTGAGCACAACAAGAAGCAGTCGCTATATACTCGGCTTCTGCTGTGGACATGGCAACGAAGTGTTGTTTCTTGGTTGTCCAAGAGAGTAAACAGGGTCCAAGAAAATGAGCCATACCTAAGGTGCTTTTTCTATCAACCAAGCATCTAGCATAATACCTCTTTCTTAAGGTATCCATTGAGGAATGTACTCTTGACGTCTATTTGATACAGCTTGATCTCCATGTAAGCTGCAAAGGCCACCAAAATGCGGATAGCCTCAATCCTTGCAACAGGTACAAATGTTTCATCATAGTCAATTCCCTCTTCTTGGTTGTAACCTTGAACCACCAGCGTGGCCTTATTCTGAGTGACTGTCCTCAACTCATCCAATTTGTTCTTAAACACCCACTTGATGCCAATTATCGATCTGCTCTTAGGCCTTGGTTCAAGGTGCTAGACTTTATTTCTTTCAAATTGATGAAGCTCTTCTTGCATGGCGGTAACTCAGTCTGAATCTGCAAGAGCTTCATGAACATTCTTTGGCTCAATGTTAGATAAAAAAGCATAGAAGGCACAAAAGTTTCTGAGGTTAGATCTGGTTTGCACCCTTGTGTTAATATCAAACATGATCTGGTCAAGGGGGTGCGAGCTCTAGTGCTTTTAGGGTTGTGGAATAAATGGATCCACAGATACACTTACTAATTTCTCTAGGTATTTGGTGAAACAGGTTCTGGAACTGTTCTAGTGCCTGTTCTCATATCAGTTCGGGAATAATTAGGTTGGGTGGGCCGGTTTTGTTCCGGTTCAGCAATGCTTCCCCCGACTGGTTTGCTCCCTGCCCACCTTTCAAATTATCAGTTCTAGGACTTAGTTTACCTTCAGAAGCCTTACCTTTGTCAACTATGGAGTTTTGAGTGAGCGATAGGTCTTTTCTCACAAGACCAAGTTCAAACTCTTCATCCTGTATATCATGCTCAATTAAGGAGTTAGTCTTATCAAACAATACATGTACACTTTCCTCAACACACAAGGTTCGTTTGTTAAAGACTTTGTAGGCCTTATTGTGTGAGGAGTACCCTAAGAATATGGCTTCATCACTTCTAGGATCGAACTTTCCCAAGGGTTCCTTTCCATTATTGTGCACATAGCATTTACAACTAAACGCCCTCAAGTGCATGATATTGGGCTTTCATCCTTTGAAAAGTTCATAGAGAGTTTTGTTGAGTATAGGTCTGATTATGCACCTATTAACAATGTAACACGATCTATTCAGCGCCTCTGACCAAAAGTTTCTAGGAAGAGCACTAGCGACAAGCATAGTTCTAGCTATGTCTTCTAGAGTACGATTTTTACGCTCTACCACCCCATTCTGTTGGGGTGTTCTTGGGACAGAAAAGTTGTGATCTACATCGTGTTTATTACAATAATCAATGAAGCTTGAGTTTTCAAATTCTTTGCCATGGTCAGACCTAAGACTTACTAATGAGTGCCCTACTCTCTTTTCAATTTTCTTGAGAAGCACAAGAAACTTCTCAAATGATTCATCTTTCGATGCCAGAAATAAAGTCCAAGTGAAACGAGAGTAATCATCCACTATAACAAACACATACCTCTTCCCACCTCTACTTGTGATCCTCATATGACCACATAAATCAACATGTAGTAGTTCAAGAGGTCCAGAAGTGCTAACACATTTCTGTGACTTGAAAGAAGTCCTAACCTGTTTTTCTCTGGCGCAAGCATCGTATACCTTGTCATCATTGTATTTGATGGAAGGTAGTCCAACTACTAGGTCCTTAGAAACAAGTTTATTCAAAAGAAAAAGGATTGCATGACCTAGCGTCTTGTGCCAAAGCACAACATCATCATCAAGAGCACTTAAACAAATCAAATGATTTTGGAGAAGTGAAAAAACACACACTTTATACACATTATTATGTCGCTTCCCCCTCAACACAACACTACCAGAATTGACATTGGTAATAAAGCATTGATCTGAAGAGAATTCAATGTGACTATTTCTATCACATAATTGAGACACACTTAGCGAATTATGTTGTAACCCATCAATCAAGTACATATTATCAATAGAGTGAGAAAGTGATTTACCTATCTTACCTACACTGATAATTTTTCTAGGTTTGCCGTTTCCAAATGCCACTCTTCCTCCATCAAAGGCTGTAAGTGAGAGAAAGTTTGATTTGTCTCCCATCATATGCCTTGAACAACCACTATCTAAGAACCATAGTTGATTGCCTCCTCTCACTTTAGCCTGCAAAGCAGCTAAGTGTTTGTCTTGGGAACCCAGATGCACTTAGGTCCCATTTTCTTTGACATGGAGGTTAAGTCATCTTTTCTAATCCATAATTGTTTAACATAAAATTAGTTTCTCTCCATGGCTTTTTTCCTCAAAGGACAAGCATAGAGATAATAACCAGTTTTTCCACAGTGAAAACATATTATATTTTCTTGAAGTCCAACATATTTTTTGTTAACCGGTCTAGTAACAAGTCTATTCACAAATCCTAGTCCCCTTTTATTTCAACTATGGTGAGTATTTAGCCAATTAAGTGCTTCTATGGAATTGTTTCAGTGCCTGTTCTGAACAAGGTCAGATTCAACCTTATGAGCATACGCTTCTGAGGAACTGTTGCAGCATTTGTTCTGAACGAGGTTAGATTTGGCCTTATGCGACTTTTCAAGCAGTTGATTATTTTCACATACCAAGGATTCTACCTTAAGCTTCAGGTCTAGGGACTCACTATTCAGCATTGTAAGATTAGAGTTAAACTCTTTCTCTCTTGTGTTTATAAGGTCTTTAAGTGCATCAAGATCTTTACATATGGCAAGGACCTCTTCTTCTGCCTTACGTTTTTCACATTTGAGAACTTCATTGACATGTTCAAGTTCTAGTTTGTTCTGTTCAAGCATTCTAACATCTTTTTTTAATTCAAAACAAGCATCTTTAAGCATGTAATTTCAGCAGTTATTGTTTCACACTCATTCATTATGGCAAATAATAATTTCACAACTTTAGCTTTGCTAAGACCACGTACTGTATACTTAAGTTGGGATAAGCTTTCGACTGATTCAAGGTCCAATTCAGACTCACTTCTAACCATGAGGGCTTCTACAACTTCTTCCTCTTGGGTGTCCTCTTCCTCCTCTGAAGTTTCACCATAGGCTGCCATCATTGCCTTACCGAAATGCTTTGAGGAGCTGCTCTGTTGCGGCCTCTTGCAATAGTTTCGGAACTGTTTTGACCCAGTTCTTCCTTCTATGTGGGGCAATTCTTCACAATGTGATCGGGTTTTTCACATCTAAAGCATCCTGAAAACTGATCATGGTCATTGTTCCGTGGCTTCCTGGTACTTCCTTTCTTGATATTGCCTTCAGCCTTCTTGAAGAATTTCTTAAACTTTCTAGTTCCTTCATGTGCTATGCGAAAAGCTTTCCATATTTCTTTTGTGGACTCACACTCTGAGATCTGAGTGTAATCATCTGGTCCAAGGCCAAAGTACAGCAACTTCTTAGCCTTAGCGTTTTTCTCCATCTTTTTAAAACCCTCTGAGTTGAACTCCTCTGGCTTTTTAGCAACGATCTTGCCATCTTCCGTAGTCTTTATTAGAATGTAAGGACCATTTACAGTGATCATCCATAGCTTATAGTCATTAGCCTAAGTGCAGTTCTCCATACGATTCTTCCACCAATTGTAGTGTTGTCCGTTGAAGTATGGTGGTTGAGTCACAGATTGACCCTCCAAAATTCCTTGTGGTGCACTCATCGTTTCAGGATCTTTCAAGGTGTTAACCTAGATATGAGAACTCTACTCGGATACCACTTGTTAGATTTACTCACACAAGGACACAAGAGGGGGGTGAATTGTGTCTACCAGTTTTTTCGGCTTTCTCAAAACACTCATCAGAACTGTTTGGAATGCGTGTTTGCAGTAAAGCAGAAACAAGTACAATTGCGGAAATAGTAAAAGAGACACAATATTTTTACGTGAAAAACCACCTTTGGCCCAACTAAGGTGTAAAAACCACGACCTATAACTGTAGGATTTCAGCAATACTTTCACTAAACGAGCCGAATTCATAACACACATAACTAGTCTACCCCGAGACCCTAGTTACATGGACACCACATCCAACGTCTCCTAAGAGACCACGTCCGATGACTTGGACAACATGGACAACACGTCCAACGTCTCCTAAGACTTAGACAATTTCTTGATTCAATGATGAAAAAAGAAATAACAAGATATCTTACTTGAATGCTTCTAGACAAGCTGAATATAAGATACAATACAATCTCTATTATGCCAATATGAAAGACTCGATTTAGCACTCTTTTTGAAGATTTTCTCTCAGAAAATTCACACTCACAAGGACAGTTTTAAACCCTTAAAAAACCTTGAGAAAAACTAGAGAAGGAAGAGACTTAAATAGTATGGTGCATTCAGCGCACGAGTAGGGCAAAGATAATTCCACGCCCACTTAGCAACTTAGCAGCCAAGCTCCTCACAATTTCTCCACTTGAATTCTTCCCTTATAAGATAGGATAAAATCTTTCAAAGATCTTTCAAAAGTATTTTTTAAGGGAAGAAACCTTTCTAGATTCTACAGAAAAATCTCTCAACATTATCTTTAAAGAGAAAATCTTTTTAGATCTAGCTGACATAGGAAAATTAATTCTAATTATTTTCAAGAAAATCGTCAGTAAAAAATCATTCTAAAATCTTGAAATTCGTTTTTTGTCTTTAACGTCAGAACACTGCAGACCTGACTTCTCAAAACTGTTCTGAGGTAGTGTTCTGAAGTACTTAAAAACATTTCAAAGCAAACGCTAAGTCAAGACCTTCTAATTCGCATATTAATAAGAATCTAAAAAATAAAACTAATATTAAGCCTAAGACTCTTGTTATCAGCTGAACTCCTTGCACATGATTTTGATATTCCATGCGATGCTCCATGCTCTGTGCTCAGAACTGTTCTGAGGCAATGTTCTCAGACTTTTGTTATCAGCTAGACTTCTTGTACATATATCGACTTTGATGCTCTACACTCATTCAAACTGCTCCAAGTATTCTTCTAGATCCTGTCTTAACACTCAACTCAAGCACAACACCTAATCTCAAGTACAACATATTGACTAGTTCATTTGGATTATTATCATTAAAATGTTACACATTAATTGGGTCAGCATATGGGATTACCCATCTACTGTCCATTCTCTTACCACGAATAGTTACACTTCGACCATCATCCCGATGCCTGTATTTCATGAAACCATTTTCTTCAATAATAGTCTTATCATAAAAACTCTTAGGGTAATGCTTTATGCATGGGTTACCATCCATGCGTGGAGCATACGAGATGTCAGTGTCACATAGACCATATATCATATGTCTTGTAACAGTTTCGAACACGAGGGGGCCAGTGTCTTCATCAGGGAGCTCTGCACGTATGATACGGTCGATGTGTTCAGTGCACGTAGGCTTGTCCTCACTTGCAAGGGTTAGTAATATATGGGCATGTGGTAATCGCCATTTTTGGAATTCAATAACATGTATATCTATAGATGTAACAGATGAGTATAGGATATGAGGATTAAAATAAATGCCAATAAACAAAGCAATGTTGAGATTTAATAATATGTAAATATATGACTTGGGTAGATGACAACATTACCTGCAATGACTTTGCCAAAAAGATTTCTCTCTTTGAAGTCTCGTTTTAGCTCTTTTAGCCTTAAGTGGAATACTCAAGCAACAATGTCTAGTCGGTAATTCACATATTGGCCTAGTTGTTGTGCTAGAGCTTCTTGGATTTCTGGCTAATTAGGATTGTAGGTGAATGTGATTAAAAAAAATTTGGATATCCCATTTGATTGCAGATGGCTATTGCATCTAAAAAATGTTGTCTCATATAACGTGGCCCACCTATGAATGATCCAGGTAGTATTAACCTTTTTCCCACTACATAAGCATTATTTTCCCTAGCAGTGATAGCGTCTTGCAAGCCGCTGTACAATTCTGCTCGCAGTGTGCTTTGGTGATTTTTGATATATAATAACCTCCTAGTCTTAATCGTAGCATAACAATCCACAATAAATTGAAGGAATAATCTACAACATTGAAGTAAGATGTTACCTTGGTTAAGCCTATATTGTATGAGGAATGCATAAAATTCTCTCATTGTCACCATTACTCAATTACTGCTTGATCCCCCCACACATGGAATGTAAGCTGAAAAACCAACCATTCCATAAGGAAATAGGAGTGGGTATTGAAGGGGCATATACGATGGTTACATTTCGTATACTCACTGTAAATTTCCGCCAATTTTTCGAACAATAAGATCTCAATGCTCTTCACCTCCAACGTCACCACCAAGTATGGGAGCTATAACTTCATCCGTAGTGGGTAGTGTGTATTATCTTCGAGGACGTGCTTTAATAATATGAATGCTTAAATTAATCACATCATCCGGCTCGAAGATATCACGTTCATTGCGAAAAACCTTCACATAAGGGTTCACAGCATCAAGTATATGTTGTAAAGCCTCTAATGTTTCCATATCAACTCCACGCACACTATGTTGACCATTTAAAGCCCGACATCTATTTCGCACTTCGTCATGTGTGTCATAGATATATAGCTGACCAAATTTAGGTCATTATCCTTCTGCAGGGAGTAATGAACCAATTCATGGTAATTATTTTCACCTATTTTGAAGGAGTAAGGATCATGCCTATCCATTATAGAGTGGTCGATAGCTCCACCAATTGATGTGAATGATAACATGGAGTTATACATCATTATATTATCAAGAAAAATAGGTTGATTCAACAATATATTTAGCACTGGAGGAGGTGGGGCAATGGCGGCAACATAACACATCTACTTTAACAAGATATCATGAATCGAGGTTGTGACACACGGCCTCTTACAACTCTCTCATCCAACCATGTGGTCGCTCGACAGTGGCCACAAGAAACCAAAGTTCCCGTGAAATTCCAAGGGCTGAAGAACCTTCTTGCAGGTGGAGTGCTACATTTAATTCCTAGTTGAATTTCTCTAGATTGTGACTGATAGCGTTCGCGTTCCGCAATGAATTGTGATTGTGTGTGATCTGGATTACGCCGAGTAAATAGCCTCCATCTTGCATTTTATTGAGCAAGTAGAGCTCGAAGCGTATTTACAGTGCTCTCATCACTTCCACTTGGAGTTTCCATCACTACTTTAGGAAAATTGTGTGCTTTGTTAGGTAAAAGTTCATCATTTTATTGTTCAGTGAAGCAAATCTACTTACATGCATAGACTATTTAGTAACATATTTTCCCCCTATACAATATGATTGTGTATAGATTTTTGAAGGAATTTCAAGAGTGTCACAAATTTTGATAATGTAAAGAGTGTTTTTAATTTGCTTGGTCTGTAAATGTATCTAACTATTTATTAAAATGTGACTCCCACAGTATGATTGTGTATAGAAGTTTCCTCGATTTCATGCTCTTTTAGGTTCCATTGTGTTGTACATTATTTTTGGTGTATTTAATATTTAGGAAATGAACCATGCAAAATATTGAGAATTTGACGAAAAACGTGTATTAGGGGATAAAACCAAAGGAAAATTAGACTACCTTTTATTTGACAAAGGACTTATTACTCATTGAAGGAATTTTAGGAGTGTCACAAAGTTTGATAATGTAAACGGTGTATTTAATTTGATTGGTATGTAAATATATCTCATTGTTTGTCAAAATATGACTCTCATAGTATAATTTGGTATGGAATTTTCCTCAATTTCATGCTCTTTTAGGTTTCATTGTGTTGTACATTATGTTTTGTGTATATAGTATTTAGGAAATGAATATGCAAATTATTGAGAATACTGCCTCTTGTTTCACAAATGACTTATTATCCATATAAGGAATTTTAGGAGTGTCACAAAGCTTGATAATGTAAAGAGTGTTTTTAATTTGCTTGATATGTAAGCATAAATAATGTAAGTAAACAATTTCTAGCAACCAAATATGTGGTATAGTAATCATGTACATATACTATTTAAATTAAGTATAGTAATTACTAATTATATACATATATTATTTACATCGTAAATATTGTGATAATATTTGCATGTGGAATTATTATTCTCTTTAATGTTGACTTTTAGGTTTTCCATCTTAACCAAAGGTACGTATAGTATGTATATCAAATCTTGGTTTTAATTTATGTGGAGTGGGCAATCTGTATAGATGGTGGAAGTTCCTGTGCTAATATCGATGTCTTTTTTATGATGCATACCATACATCATATATTGGTAACAAATATGTGCATAATAATACCCCAAATATTAACAAGCAATATGTGCATATTATTCCCACAAGGAAATTTTAAAGTAATGGAATAGAAACAAAGAATGATACGCTGACGTAATGAATATAGTACTATGACACACTAACCTCAACAAATATCAATATCAAGGGCAAGCCTGCAAGAAATGGCTGCAAATGAAGAATAGGCAAGAAAATTAGTTGGCTCGCTTATTCTTTATTGGGTGTAGACTATAGATTTTAAGAATTAAAAGCGAACATCTTGTAGTGAAAAAATTTGGGTATGTAATCGATGATTTGCTGCAATGTCTCTTATAATGTATGGATTGAGATTATGAAGGTTTAGTGCACATTATAAATAGAAAATGTAATTATAACCAAAAAATGGGAAATTCTAAATGTATTCACATTTAAAGTACAAACTACCGCACATGTAAAGCATCAGAATTTGGAAGTATTCAGTGGTAATCACTAAACTATTTATTCAAAAAATTAGACCCCACCATGTGTAGAATTTTCTCTTGCAGAGGAAATGAATGAAAATTATGATGATTAAAAATAATTTATTCATACTATATTTGGTGCAGCATAAAACTATACTAAAATGAATCAAATATTGCCATATTATGATATATTTGATGAAGTAGGTGGATTCTTTTCTTTTTTCTTTTTTTTTAATGTGGAACCGAGTTCAACTTTATACATAGAGACATCGCATCCTTTGCTCACATATGGAAAAGTATACGCAAAAAGGATGAAAGAAGCGAAAATAGGCCAACAAATCCAAGCAAATCTGAGAAACCCATTAAATGAAATAATTTTGAAATTAACAAAATTCAAAAACTATAATTTATCTGTGTTATATAATAATCATAATTTTCTTTCTGTTTATTATATAATTTAATTGTATTATGCCTTTTCAAAAGAAAAACTGTGTATTACATAATCACAAATTAATTTAAAAATCGTGAACCACATAAATAATGATGAGACCCCTGGATTCTCATGGCGTGCATTCAATCTAGGAAACACATAAATTTGTGGAAGTGCAAGGGAAAATTACCAGTCTGCCACTGTTAGAAGAGGTTGCCTCATGCAACAATAAACAAAACAATGAAGTGAACTTAGATCACCATGCCTAAAATGGAAACCAATGCTAGCTAGACATTAGTCCGTCACCCAGAAAATCAACCCCTAAATAAAAATGACCCCCTACATTTCTTAAAGACTTAAGCCAAGTCAGGAAGTCGCCTTGTTGCTGCATAATTATTCCTATACTCATAGCATTTCCATCATAGTGAATAACATCAAGTCATCAACAGGCTGAACTAATCAGTTAATTCCTAGCCTAAACCTAGGGTATGTTGGTTTGAACTCCTCATTACACCCCTCAAGTATCCAACCCAGAGTCCCATATGCTTAGTATACATGGTGTCGACAATTGAGATTTCATTTTAGCCAAAAACCAGTAAAGTTTCCAGAACATGAATAGTCCAATGCCTACACACATTGATCTTGCATATCCAATGAGTAATTTTATTTCAGGTCGTATGGTCAAGGACATTAGTATAGTACTCAATTGTTGCATTTAATATGATAGGGGCATTTTGGGTTAGATAAATGAAAGATTTTATTGAAGATACCATTCTCAGCTCACTAAATTTAGTTCACGATATGATTATATTTGACACGACATTCCTTAATTTTGAATATTAGTCTGGACCCGTGCTTTGCACGACATATGTTAAAATAGACATTTTGAATATATATATATATATATATATATATATATATATATATATATATATATATATATTATATATATTATATATATATATATATATATATATATATATATATATATATATATGTATGGTGTGTGTGTGTGTGTGTGTGTATATATGTATATATGTATATATATAGTATATTGTTGACGTAATAATCGAATCCTTGTAGACATAATTGACTCATTGAAAAGATGACACAACTTCATTCACTCATGCAATTCCCATGCCATATTGACTCATGTGTAGCACAACAACTATTTGCGTAAGATTATATAAGTTAACATACCAAATGAAACTAAACCATAATTGATATTGCTCTTGTACAAAAACCAAAAATCCCTATAACTTAGTAAGAACAATACTAAGAACTATTTCTCCATTTGTACATTTAGCAAAAAGAAGCGCTTTTGTTGATTAATATCTATAACCCAACAACCAATTACTATTCCTCCTTATGACATAAAATTTCCTCTAAACCGATCAAAAGACTTAAACTTTATCTTGTAAAATGAAAATTTCCCCATAACTTTGTAAGAACAATACGAAAAACTATTTCCATGTTTGTACATTTAGCACAAAGAAACCCTTTTGTTGGTTAACATTTATAGCCTAGCAACCAATTACTATTCCTCCTTGGGACAAAAAATTTTCTCCAAACTGAGCAAGAGACTTAAACTTCATGTTCTATAGTGAAAATTAAAAAATTTAGAGAACAAATGACAATTCATTGGAATGCCTCGCACAATAATCTGGCTATTTAAAAAAAAAAAGAACATTTTATAGACCCAACTGGATACATTATTAGAACCTGTGTAATACATGAACATAACATGTTACAATTCCAACAAATAGAAAGAAATTTCACTAATCTTCCTTTTTTAAAAAGTTTCAAATTTAGTTGTGATTGCTTGTCTGATCTCAACCTAGTTCCGGTCGATTTCTGAAGCCAAACAATGTTTTTAAGATTCAAGTTGTATCTCTATTCTAGAAATGTTAGCCTCATTATCCTATGCAAAAGCGACACTTGAAGTAACGATTTTTCTCACCAATAAAGAATTCACACTGTGATTAAGACAAAAGATAATAATATCATCATACAACAAATGTAGAATTGCCAAAGTTACAAAATAATGTTACTAACATAAAAAATGAGCTCCTCAAGGAAATACAATACATACTATTTCAAAGAAGATGAAACAGAAGTGAGCAGTAAAAATTAACAAATTAACGTAATCGTGCTAAGAGAGACATTGAATGAATAAATAAAAAGAGAAATATTCGATACACATTCAATAAATATCAGACTAAAATTTCTACAAAGTGTATTTCTAGAGCAATGTTAACTGAATGCATCAAGTGTACGATGGGAGACTCTAACAGCAAATTGAGTAAAATAGTTTGAACTGAAAGTTGAGGTTTTACTCAAGTTTGCAAGAGATCATAATGTTATTTTCATAGATCTAGACTCAGTTATCTCCAACTATCCCATATCAAATTCACTTACACAATGGTTTTTATAATAGCATCTACAAAATTTTGTGCAAGGTGCTTTATAATAGACTATTGCCTAAATCTTGCCCAATAGATGCAAGTTCATTCTGCCCAAATTTTTTTCGCATATAATCAAAATGCTTTTGTTCCTAGTTACTTGAATATATACAACATTGTGATTGTGTTTGACACGATGCATATCGAAGCATTATAAATCATATGGGTGCTGAATGAGCATTCTGAAGTTGGATGTCAATAAAGCATATGATAGAGTGGGCCAGCCTTATTTGGAGGCTGCTATGCCAAAAATAGGATTCACTGGCAATTGGGTTTGGTGAATAAGATAGCGGGATGTCTAGTTCATCGCATTCTAAGTTTGGTGGTCAGAGCAAGATAAGGGGATTAAACAGAAGAGTTAGGGGTAACCTCAAACGATTATAGATCAGGTAGATTTGAATTGATGAAAGTTCTTTCTTTCCACATAATAACTTATCGTTAGTCAAAATAGCCAAAATATGTCACGTTTAGGTCAAAGTTTCCGTCAGATTCTGTTATATCCTTGGTAATAAGATCAGGCCTCACTCCTACTTGCATCATACTGCCTCCAACATAGCTAAAAACCAGTAAAGTTACAAACACACAAATCTTCTAAACTTGGCTGGTCCCAGTTCATCCAAAGTCCCACTGCAAATACTCAAGCAACCACATCCCCCGTACCCCCTGAAGAAAAAAAAAAAAGAAAAGGTGGCCCATTTCAATTCCCTCAAAAGGGAATAAATTGAAGCCCAACAAATAACCATTTCCCTCAAAAGATCAAACCCAGAATCAAAAATTCACAAAATTAATCAAATCAAATAATCAACATCAGAAGCAAAAAGCATCAAACAAAACCCCATCCCAATAGGTTTTTAAATCAATAATTAGCCCAGTGCGAATAAACCACAAATTCTAGAAGACCAATACCTAATGTTAGAGGAGATTGAGGTGGAAATACAAGTTTAAGAAGATTACCTCCAATGTAGCCTGCAACAAAAAAATACAAAACATCATACAATCACTAAAATTGATAAATTTACCTAGGAAGATCCACAAATTTTTACATGATTGAAAATGCATAAATCCAAAGGTGTAAGGTTTTTTCAATGTAATTATGTGTACCTAGGAAGCTCAGAATGCTTGGAAAATATGAGTTTAATAACCCGATTGATGAGTTGCCTATGGTATAGGAGATGAAAGAGAGCATTGATAGTCTTGTGAGAGCCAAAAACAATGCCGTATGAGGAGAAAATAGTGAACTATGAGCAGTTACTATTTTGTGAGTGAGTAGGGGCGATGTGGGCGGCAAGTTTGTAGGACATAGGAATCTGGTGGATATAATATCATATTTATTTTTGAAAAAAAATAAAGTCGATTGTATATTATGTTGAACCTCATAATGAAAACCCTCATCATGTTAGTTTTAGATTTCACATACTAAAATTCTTAAGAATCTAAAAAAATAAAACCAATCCTTACCTTGGCTACAGGGCCCATCATGATACCAATATCATAATCTGGTGTAAAGTGAGGCGTAAACAACCCAAGGTTCCTTTCGGCAATAGGGCCAGGCACAAGGTTCTCCGGCCACGATCTGGACATCAGTGAAGCCCAAGGTCTTCATGGCAAAGAAGGTGATCTAAGAGCCAAGCAAACTGGGTGAGCCAGCACGAGAGCTTTGATAAAATGAATAAGCAATTGGAAAAGGTCATGCGTGTTGCTGAGATTGACAGATCAGGTGTGTTCTACCGTGGATTTGGAAATCACCAAAACATTGAACCCCATAACCCAAAAAGAAAAACCCAAGAAATCGAAGCATTGATGACCAAAAAAGCACGAAATTAACAATCTTCACCACAGTATCAAAATCGAAATCAAAAAAGATAGCATGAGCACAGGATACAATAAATAGGAAAAGAAAGAAAAAGGGAGGGGGAAAAACTCAAAATCAAACTAAAAAGCTGAAAGATTTCAAGCTCAAATATATTAAACTTTACCAAATGAAAATCAATTACATAACATTTGCACTATAAATCAGATCTGAAAATCAAAATAAATAGGGGAAGATGAAGATGAAAATCGAAATCCTAAACCCAAAATCCCAGAGTACTCTAATCTACGGTAAGCTAAGGTTTCTCTTCTTACCGCTGCATGCTTCCTTTCACTGACCCAGAAAATCGGTCTGCTTCGTTGGATTGAGAAGGTTCTTTTAAATCGTTGGAAAACCCAAGAAATCGAAGCATTGATGACCAAAAAAGCACAAAATTAACAACCTTCACCACAGTATCAAAATCAAAATCAAAAAAGATAGCATGAGAATAGGGTACGATAAACAGGAAAAGAAAGAAAAAGGGAGGGGGGAAAACTCAAAATCAAACCAAAAAACTGAAAGATTTCAAGCTCAAATATCTTAAACTTTACCAAATGAAAATTAATTACATAACATTTGCAGTATAAATCGGATTTGAAAATCGAAATAAACAGGGGAAGATGATGATGAAAATCAAAATCTTAAACCCAAAATCTCAGAGTACTCTAATCTACGCTAAGCTAAGGTTTCTCTTCTTGTCGCTGCATGCTTCCTTTCACTGACCCAGAAAATCGGTCTGCTTCATTGGATTGAGAAGGTTCTTCTAAATTGTTGATCTTGTCGGTGATGAAGATGGGTTGTATGAAAAGATGGTGGGGATGAAGGATCGACGATGATGACGACCCGCTGATCAACTGGGGTAATGTGTAGTGAGTACAAAGAAGAGAGAATAACAGGAAGGAGTAGGGTGGCTTTCTGGGTACAATGAGGATAGACAGAGGGGCAGGGGGGAGAGAGAGTAGGGAGGCTTTCTGAGGACGGTGAGGACAGATAAATGGGCAGGGGGAGAAAGAGAGAGAGAAGAAAAGAGGCGTCTGGAAGGTTCTGGGTATCTGGGTAGTGCATGGGTAGATAGTTGGTATAGAATGATTAATTTATTTGTGGTTGAGATGTTAAAATCAACGGTTGTGATTTATTATTATGTAAATCGAATTGCATAAAAGTTTAAATTACTGAGAATTTAGGAAAGAGTAGTTATTAAAAGATTAGTATTATGTACTAGTATAGATGCTGGAGTATAATAAATGGCAGCTTGATCTTTAAGAAAATTTTACACTCATAAATTATGTTTATCATCTGTCTTAAAAAAACAAATCCAGGACAGAACAATAGCTTATACTTAGTTTCTAGGAAGAACATGACCCAACATTTGCATATTCATTACTCATCAACTCGAAGTATCCAACCTTTAAGTGTCAAACAAACCAATAGTTCAAAGCTCTTGCTAGCTCATGCGCATATCGTTATAAAGGAGAGAAATTGCAATACTGACAAATGCTGTGAACATTGTCTCACTTCTTTCTATCTTTTGTTAACCTTTTGCTCTTCTTTTTTTTTGGGGGGGGGGATGGTGAACCACCCCTTTGGGTCAGCAAGAGAGTGGTGGAACTATGTATATTTAGTCAGGACAAGCTTACGACAGAATACATTTATCAAAGATTAAAGCAATGGATTCACTGCAACATATAAGCCTATAATAAGTAAGATAACCTTCTGAAAAATACACAAGTTGCTACAAACAAGTCCACTACAGCATGCTCAGTTCATGACAGAACCATGAGTCACAAAGGTGAAGCCCATTTCATGTATTGAAACTATTCCCTCATCTGAGCCAGTAATGCCCCCCCAAAATGGAAACAAGAGACCTTCTCTGCATACCTTGATGAACAAATGAAGATAGTCATTCAGCCATTCCCTCTGGAAAATCATGTAGGCTAATGTAAGCCCATTACAGTGAAGCCAATTCTCAAAACTAAGAAATAGCAAATCAGAAGCTACCAAATTTTGCATAATATATGGCTTTAAAAAAGGTCCGCCAATAAGAAACAGCAGATAACATGTATCTCAGTAACAGAAGCTAGCACTTGTTGTAGCATGGATAATATAACAGTAATAAAGACCATTATAAATCAGAAGCTACCCAATTGGTCTGCAAGTTTTGACAGGTTGTATAATATAACAATCATAAAATCAGAAAACAGGCAATCATACCTCAGCATAGGTGTTGCACACATTGGGAGACATGCGAATCATCCTCATATTTTCATCCCACCCATAGCCAGATTGGTTTTGAAGTTTGGCTATGATGCCCCAAGCAGTTTTCACGGTTCTTAGATGATTGTCAAATGATCCAGTAGACATTTGACATTGAATTTCTTTGATATTGTATCCGCTGCTGCAACAAAGGAACTAGACTTGAAAGTGTTGTTCAATCGATTCCCCTTTTTAACCTCATTGGCTAAAAACTTGAGTAGTTCCTTCGACATTGGCTTGGACCAACAGAATTGAGTTTTCTTATCCTCGCTAACCTCTTTCATTTTCCCTTTGTCCATTCTGTAATAAGGAAACTAAGCAGAATACAAGCTTTTAAAAAAGTTGCATAAATAGCAACAAGCTTCCTAAGTGTCTTTTTCTAAGCAAATAGCAACTGAGCATAATACAAGCTTCTACACTGAGTAGAATACAAGCTTTTAAACTGAGCAGAATACAAGCTTCATAAATGTCTTCTCCTAAGTAAATAGCAACAAAAGAGTCCATAAGCTTCATTGGCCATCTAGGTAACAAGAAAAAGGGATATATCAATGTTGAGATTACTACCAAAGAAAGTAACGTAAGCTTGGCATGTATTTCCAAAGACAACAACAAGAAGCAGGTTTATTAGCAAATAATGTATGTCAACAGAATTATTACATGTTGACACACAATCTGTAAACAGAATTATTGAACTACATAACGTTTATACCTTTAACCACCTAACTAAGGTTAAAGCAACTTTAACAATACATGTCAACACCAGTTAGCATATTGGCAAATAATGTACTTTTAACAATCAGAAAAAAATTGAAGAGATTAAACCCTCTCTTGCTTCACAAAGCCTTGCAAAATATGGCAAATAATGGTATCACTTATCCAATTATACAACACATAGCGAACATGAATTTCAAATTCAAGCAAAATTTCTAGCAAACAGCAAAATTTTTAGCAAAATTTTCAGCAAACACAACAGCAATCAACAACTCTTTCAAAAAACAGCAGACATGAATATGTTGTGATAGCAAAAGGATGGTTTTTCAGGCTCTTTAACAATCCTTCCACAAACCATTGCCTCCCTCAAATCAACCACCTCAAGGGTACACCTAAACTAGCCACAACTTCCCAATTCAAGCAAAATTTAACATACCACACAGAGATAAATGGAAAATTTCGGTTGAATAACCATATATATAACGCAATAGACAGAAAAATTGATAATTTTCAGTCCCATCAATAAAGAAAAGTCATTAATGGTGAGAGCCAAAACTTCCAAATTCAAGAAATTTTCAGCCGAATTCAGAGAAATTGAAACCCTAGATCTAAAAACTTACCTGAAAAATTGAATTTGAATACAGTAGTAAGAGTGCTTGGACTAAGACTTAAATACAGTGGCGAGAGTGCTTCAACTGACTTTCAATAATGGCGAGAGCCAAAACTTCCAAATTCAAGAGAGGGAGTAAGGCTTTCGAACGTTGTTGAAACTTTTCTGAAATCGAACAGAAGTTACAGAAGCAGAGTTGTTTTCGAGCCCTAGGAAAATGATTTTACAGCCATTTTCACGGGAAAACATTTTCTTCACTGGAGGTAAAATCACTTTCCCCTGAAAATGGTTTTTCCCTCCGCTTTTTACCAAACAACGTAAAAAGCGAAAATCATTTTTCGGAAAAATGGTTTTACCCCCTACTAAACACACCCTAAAAGTAAAATTTAGGATCACTGTTTTTAACAAAAAAATCCAGTTCAAGCATGTACTTTTGTGTCGTGTTGGCTGCCTATACATATGTCAACAACTCTGTTCTCTTCAAATTATTTTGTTAAGGATTAGCTTAGTGTTGTTCAAAAAAAGTAAGGTTTTGTCTTGATTAGTTCAGCAACAAAATAAGTTTAATTTAGTTCAGCAAACATAAAATCAATTTAGTTCAATTCAACAAAATTCAAATTTCTTTTTAAAAAAGGGACCTATGCAATTGTATGAATTTTTCTCACATTGGATGAAGTGAAGCATTCATGATGCAAATATTAAATAAATACATAGAGATAGGTAACAAAAATTTAAATAAAAGTGGACTTGCCCTGAGTAGCAACAAGAAACACAACAAAGACAGTTGTTATATCATACCAGTTGTTATATCGTCCACCCGGTTGTACAAATGCAGTTGTACAACCGAGCCCACAAAGAAAACCGTTCGATTTCGACTCATTAAAAATACCCTATAGCTCACTAAATTATGTTGTTGTGTATCCAGTTTCGCTCACTAAAAATAATGTATAGCTCACTGAAATATTTTAGCGAGCAGAGAGATAGTTTTGGTGAGCTAATACGTACTTTTAGTGAGCAGACATACCGAAACTAATGTATCTTATATACCGAAGTTTCACTTAGTAAAAATACTATTAGCTGATTAAATGTGCTATTGTACTAAAAAAATATTATTGTGAATCTGAAATTCAGTAAACTGCATTTTAGTTGTCTATATTTTATTAGTGAGCTATGATATTTATTTACTGAGTTGTTATATCATACAACCGGTTGCACAGAAGAAATTATATAATCGAATTTCAGTTCACTAAAAATGTATAGCTCACTACAATACTTAGTGAGTTGAGACACAGTTTTAGTGAGCTAAAATATACTTTAAGTGAGTGGATAGATCAAACCAATGTATCTTATGTACACTAGATTTCACTTAGTAAAAGTACTATATAACTTATTAAAATGTGCTATTATACTAAAAAAATATTATTGTTCATCTGAAACTCACTAAACTATATTCTAGTAGTCTTTATTTTTTTAGTGAGCTATGGCATATATTTAGTAAGTTATGGCATATATTTAGTGAGTTTGACTATATTTAATTAATTCACTACATTTCTATTATACTCACAAAATATAATACAAACACCCTTATATCATAGTAAAAAATGATTGAGCTGTAACATAACTCAAGAAGTCCACAATATTATTTGCTGGCTATTTATACTATTCTTTTTAGTGAGTTATGCCAGTTATTTAGTGAGCCATGATAGATATTTGGCGAGCTATAAAATGTAGTACAAGACAACATATTTTTTATAGTGAGCTATATTGATAGTGAGCTATTGTTTTCCTTGTTACGCACAAGATTAATTATAGTGATTACATTCGTTGAGCAGAGAACTGATTTATGATTGCTGAATACAAGCTCAATACAAATGAGTTAAATGTATTTTTTTAGTGAGCCAATGACTATATTTAGTGAGCACATAACTTATATAGGTGAGCGGTTGTTTCTCATATATACATAGCAACAATGAAAATATCATCTGGTAAAACAACCATAACATTCGTGGTGAGCTATAATGCAACATCAGTGAGCACATAGGTCAATCATACTGAGCCAAACGTTTCTTTTAGTGAGCAAAAAACTGCTCTGTAACACAGGGTAACATATTTTTTATAGTGAGTTAAATGTATACCTCTAGTGAGTCAACGACTATATTTAGTGAGCACATAACTCATAATAGTGAGCTATCATTTTTCATATGTCACAAACCAAAATTTACATAGAACGAATACAATCCAGTTTGAAAATCTCAAAATTAACTCATCAAAACGCAAAACTAATGAACACAACTTACAATCTCGAAAACAAAAATAGATATCGAAAAAACGCTATCAAACTTAACGAATAATTCCGTTTGATGAAGATTCAACGTCAATAGCAACGTTAAGAGCAAACCTAACCATTCAATAATTGTTGAACACTAAAGCAATCGAAACAACGAAGAGTAATCGAAAAATGGGGAGAATAAAAACCGCGATTTTAAGAAATTAAGGAGTATGAATTTTTTTTAAAAAAAAATAAGTCAGGGCTTAGCAGCTGGAGGACTCAAAACTGCTGTTGGTGGATCCGGGTGGATAATTGAGTTGTCCACCTGATTATACATAATAATTTGCGCAACAAAGAGGACGATGACAAAGAGGGCCTTAAAGCTTGCAAGTTTTGGCATGTTGAACATTTTCTGTTCTCACTTTCTCGCTCTGGTACTTAGTTTTATTTTTCTGGATGTGGTGTGAGTTAAGTGGTGGAGGAAGCCAGTATTTATTTTTCTTCTCCCTCACTCCCAAAACAACTCCACCAGTAAAAATCACGTCACTTCTGACTGATTTGATTGTACAATTCTAATTAACTCCAAAAAACAAATCAAGGTCTCTACTCCACGTATGAATAATTTGGTGGTTGTTACTTCTTTTGTGCCATATGACTCTGCTAAATTTTCTCCTGTGCTTCCGTCCCAGTCACCTGTCACTCTAGTACTTAGTTCTATCTGGGTTCTCTGAGAAAATAGAGGGGTTTTTTTTTTTTTTTTGGTTGGGGTTGGGTTGGACCGGGGGGGCAAAAGGAAACCGAAAATAAAAAGGAGGGTCAACTTTATAATTTGGGACGATCATAGATTATCGGAACACATTTCCAGAGTTCGCAGCCTGTTATTTGTGTGGATGATGTCCAGCTCCGTCTTTCTAGAGTTTTTGCATCAGTTACCAGAGGGCTTTGGATTCCTTTGTGAAATGGAGCTAAGGTTTTGGCAAACAAACTGTTAGCTGTTAGTTGTTTGTATCAGTTGTTTGAATTAGCTGTTTATAAAAGAAGTGTTTGGTAAAATTAGCTGTTTTTAAAGAAGATATTCAGTAAAATTTTATTTGTGCCCTTGCCTCTAAATTCCTTTTTAGTTAAAAATAATTTTTTTCATTTATGGGTTATCTTATTTTCTTTCCAAAAAGAATTAAACTGATGTCATATGTACCAATTAAGTTTATTGATAAAATCTTAATTTATTTGTAGTTGTACATAATTTATATTCTTATTAATATTTTTGTTTCTTTTCAACTTGTGTATATCTATCTACACAATAATTATGTTTTAAAATATTATTATGTTATTTGCTTACATATTTTATTATTACGAATTAAAATGTATCTATTCGAATGATTTAATATTTGATAGATTAAATTTAAATAATACACAACATCAAATATCACTACAAAATGTTAACGGCGTATGGTGTTATTTTTTCAAACTCTTGGATAGTTATGTCATTTTCACAAACAGCTATTCCCAAAAGGCTAATGGAAATAACCTTTTGAAAAAGAGGTTTTTGGGTTCAAATAGTTCTTCCAAAAAGCTCATCAACCAAGCACTACTATAGCTGTCAGAATAGGTAAAATCCCTCCAAAAAGCTCTTTTTCTCCGAAAAGCTCTTGCAACCAAACACTCCCTAAGTCCATTGAGGTTTTTGTGGTTTTTTTGGGGGGGGGGGCATTAGAATAATTATCTTTATTCAAAGGTTATGTGACAAGATTCTTTGTAGAGTTTTTACTTTTGGGTTTTTGGACCTTCCGACAAAAGTCGAGCTATTATTGACCCATAAAATAGTATAACTCTCCCACAACAAATTTTTTTAAGAAAATTGATAGCATTACAGCTCAAGCTCCATCAAAGTTGCATCGTCTCAACAGCGTTTCTACCAGGGTGCTCCAATGATTAGTCACCCTTAGATCAAGATACCTTTTGATACTAAGATTTAGAAGGCAGAACTTTTCAAAGAATATTAAAGTGCACAAGATGGGCAGTTTGATGGGACTAGTAGCTCTCAGGAGCACCTTGATGCTTATTTAACCAAGATATACCCACAAATATGTTGTTTATGACCTATGATGTGCAGATATTTTTTTGCTACCCTTAAAGGAGCAGCACAAGCCTGGTTCAATAGGGTTGCTAACATCTATCAAATCTTGGGATGATATTTTCTCCACATTTAGAAGCTACTTTATTGGGAGCAGAAGGATTCCAAAGTCAACTACAGATCAATGAAGTTGACACAAAGAGATCAGTAATTGCTAGATTAGTATGTGGAAAGATTTATTCGTAAGAAACTCTTCATGAAAGACCTCCAACCAAATGTGGCCTTTGCTTCCGTCACTGACGGCGTCAGGCAAAAAGGCTTGTGCAAAAAGTCAATCATCGAATGGCTAGTCACCCTAAAAGAGGCCCTAAAGATGGTAGAAATGGACATGCAGTTGGGGACAATCATGAAAAGTCTAGGCCTCTCAAAGAGATTGGTGAAGCTAAATTTTTGCTAACCTTTCCTCTCCTTTTTGATTCATTTCCCTCTCTTTTTTCTCTTGAATTAGTAGGATTTGATTAAATTTGACTTCGTTCTTGCATATTGGCTCATTAAGTTCATTTCTCTCACTTTTAGGTGTTTTAACTCATCAATCAAGGGAAGGATGCTCAATTTGGAAGAAGGAACGATGCAAACATGAGGTATGGGTGTGGCAGAACAAAGGAGGAGCAAAGAATAAGGAAAAATTGAGGAATCTAAGGAGAGAATGGGTGGTCATGGCTACTAGCGGCCATCACCACCCGACCAGCCCTGCAATTTAAGAAATAGCAGGCCAAAAATCCAAGAGGTGGCAGTGCCCAATTGTGCCCATGGCTGTGGGCTATGGCCATCCAGCAAAATCCAACCTACTTAGCCACTACCGCCCGTTGCCACAACCCACATGTCCCTTTGTCAATTGAACTCTTATTTAAGGAGATTTTTTCCTAATTTCGGGATTATCTGTCATTTGCATGTAATTTCTCATAAATTTTTAGAGTTAGGTTAAGTAAGAGAGGGGGTGTTTAGTGAAGATTGTTGAGTTTTAGCTTGGAACTTGACGGTTGATAATTCATTTTCTTAATCTAATTATAGGTTTACTCTATTTCTCTTTCTTGTACTTAGTTATTTGATCGCTATTATGAATGGATTGGCTTGTGATATATTATTCTGATTTCTTGATGATTCCATCGCTTGGATTGGGGATTGAGTGCAATTATGCCCAAATAGGATATCGTAGTGCTTCCATTCAACTTAATCTACTCATTACCTAGGGGGTTCTGTCTTTGCCACTAAGCGTTCAATGAAATATTTGAAAGAGCATTTCATCCTATATTTGAGGTTAGTGGCCTCATTGAGAGATGGGTCATTAGCTAATGTGATTTAGAGATGAATAGTTGATCTTTGACATAAAAATAGCCCAAGGTTAGCTAAGTTGAAGGATTACTTGACTTCGATCCTATCGTATAATTCCCAGGAAAATAAAAGGATCACCCGATAAGGGGCTACCCTTAACCCTCAAAAGGAGGCTTGGGTGCTCCCTAACAAAGTAATCAAACCCTCTCTATACTGTAAGTTAATTAGAAAGACTAGAATCATGCCTCAAGTGTAATAGTCACCTGATTCTTCAGTCCAGGGATTTTCCCTACTTGATTGTCAACTTACTTGGTCACTAGTTTAACTCAGTTGCTACTTTTCACATTCAATTATTCAATTGCCTAAATTGAATCTCCAATTGAATTTTGTATTCTTAGGCATATTTCCTTGAGATGATCCTCAAGTTCTATAGTGATAAGTTGTGCGCTTGTGGCTATATTTTACACTCTAAAACTAATCGAATAGTGGTGTCTAAGATGGATGAAAAGAGGCTGGTCAAGTAGAATCAGAAAGAAACGAAAGAAAGAGCCTTTAACATAGAATCTCTCTTTAATACTTGAGGAGTGTTGTCCTAATAAAGATCAAGGGACGTATACACATGGATGATCCCAAGCCTCTCAAGCAGAGGCCCAAGAGTAGGAACAAGGATAAGTGGCGTGTCTTTTGCGAGGACTATAGGCATGATACAGAGTATTGCTGGGATATGGATGGAGTACTTAATGATCTGGATAATAAAGTAACGCTAAACAAATATATCAAAGACAGGCCTAAAAAAAGAGGAAACATCTAGATGAAATAAGTTCAGAAGAAGATGACTCCCATGATACACCCCTTGAAAGCATCATACAGGTAATCTCTGTGGGACCACCCCAAGCTAGATTGTCAAATAGCCTTAAAGAGTCATCTAAGAACTCTGGAGAAGGAAAACCCAGGATTAAACCAGGTAATTATAGACAATCCTCCTGAAATGGTCTTTGGAGGTGCTAAATCTATATCTAAGCCACATAATGATCCTAAGGTTATTAAGTTAACAATAGCCAGTTATGAAATTAGCAGGGTACCGATAGATACATAAAGTGTAACAGATGTCGCATTTTTTAACGATTCTATCAGACTTGACCTAAAAGATAAAGATATATCTCCATCATCATACCATATGATTGGGTTCATAGGACACATTATATATCCCAAGGGGATCATCAAACTATCTACTAAGGTGGGGACCCTAAAAGGAAAGACCTACCAGGTAATGGTAGCTTATACTATCATGGTTTAATTTATGCCCACAGCATTATTGTAGGGAGACCATTCTAGCTGATAATAGCTTTGTAGTAGGATTATAGGAGATTAGAAGAATGCAAGGGAATATTATGTACCCACCTTGAAGGCCATAATTCCACATATAAAATATGAAATGGGAGAGGCCTCACAGACCAACTAAGGGCAAGCTGTGAAGTGGCCAGAAGTTAATATGGCCTTAATCTCTAAGCTTAGCAATATGGATGGCAACAATTATAGGCAGAGATCAAGTGTTAGTGATAAGAGGTACCCCTAGTCTAAGACTTGTCTAACACTTCACATAATGGAAAAGAAGCCCTTATGCCCGTAGAAGTTGGTGTAACCATTATGAAGGAATAAGACATGAGCCAACACAAAATGAAAGGGTATAAGTTAAAACCCTGAACTTACTATAAAAAAATAAAAAGCAAAGGGAAGAAACTATTAGTCAAAATAGAACTAAATAAAGAAAGAATCACTAGGGGCTACAATAAAAAGGTAAGTCATGGACCCCTACAACCTAGTGATTGAGTCCTTAGAAGTGTGGAAGTAGTTAGAAGACACCTAGAAAAGTAAGGACCATACTGGAAAAGACCGTATAACATCAAAGAAGAAGTCTTTCCGTGTGCCTACAAACTTCTCACCCTAGGGGGCAAAGAGATTCCAAACACTTGGCACATGGACAATCCTAGATGTTACTATGCATAGATTTCTACTGTAAGATATTCCTAAAAGCGCTAGTTAAGTTTTGTAACGAGGCTAAGAATCATCAATAGTGTCACTAAAGCGACATTTACATTCCCTTATGTTTGATGTTGTATCATGAATCATTTAATTTATATGTGAATGATGTAATTGGTTGGAGATATGGGATAAATTCCTAAGATTGGTCATTATATTTAGTTAAGGAATTGTATCAAATTCTAGAAGGCTGAATTAAGACCTATTAGGAACAAGATCCCTACAACTAGGTCATGAAATTCAATAAAGGAATTGAGAATAGAAATTCTATAAGGTTGAATTATGACTTGTGATGAACCAAAATTTTGTTAACGAAGACATACAATACTTAAATTCATAACACTTTATTTAAAGAATAATAATCATAACACAATCTTTTTTATATAAAAGGCGATTTAACAAGTGATCCTCCTCTTTGACTTTTATACACTTGTCTCAGCCTCTGCTTGCTTTAGGAAGTTGGGAAACTAGTTGGCCATGGTCTTAGTCACATCTTCCCTATAGAAATAAATGGTCTCTTGCTTGCTCTTCAACTTCTCCTTCAAAACCTCATTTTCAGCATAAACTTTCCTTCAAACCTCATGAGATTCCTGAAGTCAGACCTATAAAAGGCCTTTTTAGCCTTGATAGACTGAAACTTAGAAAAAGGGGCGTCATGATAATCTTACAATTTTCTAGTAGTAACTTGAAGTTAGAAGCAAGAAGAGGGAGGAATGATCCTATGAGCCCTTCAAAGTGGTTTTCTCAAGCCTTTCCTCTGAAAGAAGGAACAAATCGACCTTTTCTTCCTTTGCTGATCTTTTAGAATCAACAGTCTCTTCCCTTGAGGATTCCTCTTGGACGTTGCTGGGTGAAGGAGTCTGGTTTCGGGTGGATGGATCGCCTCTTTTCTTTTCGAGATGGAACTTGCAATAGGAGGATTCCTCAAGACCCAAGAGTGAAGGAGTTTGGTAGTAGGCGCAATGTCCACAGATCCTTAGCAAGTTCCAACCATTTTTCAAAATTAAAGAATTTTTGCAATGAATTTTTTATTTCTTTCCACATCCCAGTATGAATTCTCAAATTCTAATGACAAAGAATTGGATTTAAAAGATGTGACATGTGATATAGAAAACAATATTCCTTCAAAGTAAGAGATTTGGATCAAGTGGGTCTGCAAGATTAAGAGATGCGACTAAGCAAGTGAGGATAATAGAGAGAGATTGAGCATAAAGAGCAGTGACTGTAAGTGTGAGGAAGTAGCACAATGCAAGATAGCTAAACTCAAAAGATTTTAGTTACTTAAACTTATGGTTTAGCCAGTTTCTACAATTAAAAAGAATTAAAAAATTACTAATGGGTCCTAAGGGGTTTGGGTTGTGCTTGCGTCTGAATTTTCAAACTCGAATACAAACGCAACCCAGGTCCCAAGGTTACTCTGACCTAGACCTACTTAAGACCTATTATGTTCCATTTGATTGGACCCAGACCTTTTAATTTGTGTCGAGTCCCGAAACGACTACCATCCTTACTTTTGAACATTGTTAAGGGTTCTCCCAGGCCTTGGGAGAACCCTTAGCATTATTCAAAAGGGCATAACAAGAAATTCTCTCAACATCATTACTAATCCTTGAAGAAATACCCTTAATTTCCTTAACGTCAACTGAAGTGGAAGCAGGAAACATGTTGATGGGATTAACATATGATGAGGTTATTGCCTCTACTTTTAGGTGTAAGGAATCTGCAGTAATTGGGAATTTTTAGCTGTCATTTTCTTCATAAAGAAACAAGAACCTTTTTTGTTCCTTCAAAAGTTTGGCTCTCATCTATACTACCCCCTTTAGTGCAAAAAAGGTGATACACTACTAACTCAGCCTCATTGTGTTGGGTACGACTAACAGTGAGTTTCCCTTTCTCATTGGTGACGGGGAGGTTCTTTTTCTTTTTCATAAACTGATGGCATTTTACTTCTGTTCCCTATCCTTTTTCTGGTCCTTTAAGCGCATTTTAAGCTTAGGAGGAGACCTAGCTGTAAAGAGCCCAACCTTCTTCTTCATTGATTTCTCTTTCTTAATGTTTACCTAAGTAGCTCAAGCAGTCAACACAAGCTTATACCATGACGACAATGAAAGGGGAAGAAGAAATTAAGGTCAGAAGCCTTAGAAGCTACAAAGATGCAATGAGGATTTTCTACAATTTATGAGCAGCTAAGAATCTTAACATTCACCCAAACACCATTTCGATACTTGGTCCTAAAGGGTTTGGCTGAGAGGATATTGTGGTTATTTACAGCCTAAAGGTTGTAGCTATTATGAGATCTTTGAAGCTAATAAAGTTACATGAACTTAACTACACTGGATTTTCTATTATACATGAGACAGAAAAGCTCATCTGGAACAATGTGCGCGATGCAATTGAGGGAAAATTGGCAAGGCCCAACCACGTAGAGTTCCAACAACTACTTGGTAAAGGAAAGAAAAGAAAGCCTCAAACTAAACTTGAAATGCTCTCTAAAGATGGCATTAAACCCTTTGGGAATTCTAGTATAGAGCTATTCGACTTTGGAATATGGAGAATCGGGTATCCAGGTCCAAGCATTTTGCCTTACGCCATTAACTATCATTAATGCATATGGACAATGTTCTTCGAACTCATATCGAAAGCGACTGAAAGGCATTTCCTCACTGTAGGAAGCTTCTGGGACACCTTCATACAATTCACGACACTCTTGCATCTGTTTCTTGAAAAATTCAACAGCCAAGTATTTCATATTAGGAAGAAAATTTGAGATGGCTAAAAAGCTTGATGGAATAAACAAGATGGGAGTGAGTTCTAGAAGTTCAGTTTGAAGCTCGAGAGTCTGCTGGCTAAAAAACTCTTCTTAAAGAAAGTAAGATAAGTCGAAAGGGTGAAAATGGGCTAGGACTTTACAATCCCAGCCCATTCTTAATGGGCTAGAAAAATAAATTTAAGGGGCAATAAAAGGCAAAATCCTAAATTAAGCAAAATAAAACTAGATATAGCATCAAATGTGATATTTTCACTCAAATTCACATTAAATTCCCAGACACTAAATTCCATCATGTATCAAAAAAGTGTATGAGTATAAAAGTATCCTTAATCACAAAGGGATTACACTATAAACTTACAAATAGCCAAAATCCAGAATTATAGCTGTGCAAAAGCTAATCTGAATAAGATTCATAAGAAGATTTTGGATCCTTCACAGTCTTCCCTTTTTGAGAAAGAGCAATCTTGTGTTACTTTGTGTCCAAGACTTTAATATCATCTTTAATTGGCTCATGAAGCACAATGCTGCTGGTACCCCTAGAGGGACAAACATTCAATCCAAAGCCCAACTTTCTTTTACCCCTTCCCGAAGATTCTAGGCCCTTAGATGAGGGGCTTGGAGCGGAGATAGGGAAAATAGTTGGAGTAGTGCTAAGACTAGATTACACTCCTAAAATGCCTCAATTTCCTCTTATGAAGGACATATAAGCCCCACCACGATGGTCTTTCCAACAAAATATGAATTAGTTGGGCTGAAACAACCACCCAAAGGAATGGAAACGAGGCCTGAGATACCTCTAGAGTCAAGAGATAGGAGTAGATGCACAATGCACCTAAAGCTTGGATGAATTTGAGAAATTAGTCTGTTCTAAGCTAGCACTCAACATCCAAAGGACAAGATCATCTATAGCCCATTCATGAAAGAATCTCTGATCAAGAGCCCCTGGACGCCGACTTATCCGTCATAGATATTGTTGAAGAGGCATGCCCTAGTAGGTAGCCTAAGAAGTCTTATACTTCTAGAGATGGTGAAGGAATATAATAAAAGAAGTTTTTAGAGAAAACCACCTCCCCCCTTAAAAAAGTCTCAATGGTTGGTCTTAATCCTAGAATGAAAGTGATTTGTCACTTGTTAATATAATACAACAAATCTAAAGAAGTTCTTGGCAAGGAGAACTCAAAAGTAAGCTTCCAAAGTTCTAACCTCATATACACTACTGGCTAAAAGAAACATTTCAACCCAAGCAAAATCGAGGACAAAGATGAACAAGGTTCCTACTGGAGCAAGAGGCAGAGGCCTTGTTAGACTCCAGAAATGTGTGGGTTGAGATGAAACCATTTTTGGTGGAAAATGACAAAAGAAGGCAAAACCCTAGAAAGTTTTGGATAGAATTGTAAAGTACATTGTATCCTTTATTTATAGAGAAAACCCATAGGCTGTTACTGTCGTTGTGAGTAAAAATTTGAGAAAAAAAGGAAAAAAAGCAAGAAATAATATAACAGAGACCAACACAAACACACGAATTGAAGTAAAAAGAAGTGGATTCTTCATTAATTCTTGAATTCCATTACATGTAGAAGAAATTGCGAAGATTTGCATTATAGAGAAAGAAAAAATTAAATATGTGAGAGCAAGACAAAGAAAAAAGAAGATCAAGACCTCTAGCGGACGAAGAGGCTTTGAAATTCAGTTTCTTTCAGGGCCCTAAGAGAGACTTGACTTGACAAGATACCCCTATGATAGGAACGACACTGCTACAAAAGAAGAGCCTATTGGTTAGACGCCAACTCTAGTTGATGCAGCCTCCATTCTCTTGCTCTCTCTTCTCAATCCCTCTAAAGTCGGGCTGAGATTCTATTAGCCATTCTCCTATCTTCTTCTCCTCTCTTTCACCTCCAGCTAGAGGCTCTTGATTACCTCTTTAGCCTTTTCCAATTTCTCCACTCTAGAGCGGACACCCCCCATAGGGATTGGGGAGGACAAAGTGGAGCTAGAGAAAGAGTGAATAGTTTCATCTAGTAGAGAGCTTAGAGAACAAGAGCTTCACTTGAGGTAGTGTCTTAAGATGTGGAAGATGGTGTGAAGACTAGGTAGTTTCAAGGTGTATCTAGGGCATGCCAAACCCCATTTAGGGGAAGTGTGTTTGGAAAGTGAAGATAGATTCACGATGATAAGGGGAAGGAACAAGCACATGCTAGATTGAGAGAGGCGTGATGTTATTATATTATAGATGTTGTGTCAATTATTGCTAGGTCATGGTTTTCTCCTCAATGTAGACTTGTTTTTCACATAATTCACATAAAATTATCGTGTTCCTTCTTTTGTGGTGTGTATGTGTCCATATGTGTCTACTACATTTTATGCTATGCTTTCGTTCTCAATAAGTAGTATCAACGCAGTTAAGTCTAGCAATACTTACAAGTAACATCCCTAAGTTTTACAACTTTACTCCGACTCTCCTTTATTCCACTTTTGTTACAATAAAATTCTTGTCTTTCCTATTTCTATAGGGTTGAATGATGGACTACGCACTACAAAAACGTTTGAAGCAAAATTAAAAATAAACTAATGGTTTAAGTGTAAAATTTGCCGTTGACTACCTAAAAACTATAAAAATTCATACCAATCAAAGAATGTAAATATCTAAATAAGTTTCACATGATGATAAACACAATTTATGAGTGTAATACTTTCAAAGATCCAAGCTACTGTTTATTATATTCATCAAAGTTACGTAACAATTGTCACAGTATCACGATGGTAGAAGTTACAACAACAAGCCAACTTGATGAAAGATGCAACACAACAATAATGACAACATAGGTATAAAATTAGCCCACATATAATGGATGTTAGTTGACCATTTAGAAACTTTAGGCTTTAGATATGTGGCTATGCATTTAGGTGCAGCTCCCCAGTTGTTGGTTAGGTTGGCGAAGACAAAAGTCGGAGCAGTGTGGTGGATTGCTGTTTTTGGTGCAAGCTACCCTAGTAGGCAAACACTATGCTGCCGCCATCGTTAGGCCTGCATATGTGTACATGCACTTTATCAATATTATATTAGATCCATACATCCTGAAGCTGCTAGAAAATGAATGAAAGTCCACTATATGTGAGCTAACAGACACAATATTAAAGTCTAAGAGTCCTTTATTATACATGTGTTGCGCGCCAGTTGTACCTTTCATCCAGTCTTGGTAATTACGTTTACGCTGGAGTATAATAAATAGCAGCTTGGTCCTTAAAAGTGTTACACTCATAAATTGTGTTTATCATGCAAAATCTATTTAAATAGTTAGATGGTTTGATTAGTTGGAGCTTTTGTAATTTTTGGGGGGTCGATGGCAAATTTCACAGTTGATCATCAATCATTTTAGCTTTGGCTCAAACTTTTTAGCATCTGGTAGTCCATTTACAACCTAAATAGGTGATAAAAAAGAGTTTTAAGTGGGTATGGACGCTGGTGTTGATGCTAGTGTTATTTTGAAAATGAATATAGCCAAAGGTATGGAATTTAAAACCGGTAGTCTGTTGGTTCGCTAGTAAGGGACAACCAAAAATAAAGATAAAAACTTGAATGATTTCTTCATAACTATTCCTATGCATGTTGAATTCTATCATCGGATTTTCAATTTGTTTTCACTAGTGTAACGATTATTCTAGTTTTAACAAAATTGACATTAAGTATTAGTTGTCATTCATGTAGAGATGAAAATTTGAACATCTTGCCTACACTGTCAACTTTTTGAATCATTTTGGGATTGTTTCCTGTTCACCTAACTTGAAATTGATTATCAAATATAGTGTGTAATCAAATATTGGTTGAATATGAGTGATATTTTGCACTCCCTAAATATACCTGAATAAAACCCATAAACTGAAAAACCGAATAAAACATATGAACTCCCAAAACCCGATGGGTATTGTAACTTAATTGCAACATGATTCTGACAGTGCAAAGCTTGTCAACTGGGATCATTTGTGTATGCATTTATAGAGGATTTGGATATGGTTGCTACATCTTTGAGCACTAGGAAATTGATTTTGGACTGATTAGGACTTTATTCCCAATGGTTTTTTGAGAGCTATAAAGGGCAACAAATGCAATCTGTATCAATATATGCTAGCACCAGTGAAATATTCTTCATTCATATTAAAATGAGCCCATGGTCTGCGACACGATGCAAATAGCGAAAAATATGTTGCACTTCGCATGCATAAAGTAAGAAACATGGTTAAAAATAGAAGATATATCAAGCCCAGTCGTTGTTAGATACAACATGCCCTTACCATAATGTCATATTCAGTAGAATGAAGCAACAATTTCCCTACACGGAAGGGGTGTGCAAGCAAGTTTGTATTTGAATTTAGTGAGTAAATCCTGAACATATTTATGTCATGATAGAAGAAGTCTTCAAACAACTTGTACCCTATAAAACAATGAACATTGCTCAGGCCCTTTATGGGAAACTACGCAGACAACAATTGGATAATGTGATCAAGAACGGGTACACAATTATGTGTAAACAATATCATCCGCACAAAATAAAATGAACAAAACTATGGATATATGATGAACAAACCCGGATGAATAAGTTCGACTATAGGCGAAGCCAAAAGACAACAAAGACTTATTGAACTTATGCAACCTCACACAACCTGCTTGTTTCAGACCTAAGAGAGATTTAGGTAACTTGTAGACCTGGAAGGATAATCTTGGTGAACATGACACTCGGGTTGGTCAAGTAAACATGCTTCACAGGATCACCATGCGAAAAGGCATTTTTCAAGTTCACCTACTGATTAACCTCCCATGTGTAAAAGCCAAAGAGGATGTAACATGAATAGTAAGAGGCTTCACAACTAGTTAAAAGAGCCATGATAATCCATACTTGCTAACAGTCAAACTAATTGACAACTAATCTAGCCTCACATAACCAAGATTGCATGGGGTGCACGTTGGTGTACTGGGTGGGTGCAACCATATGCAGTTGGGCCAAGCCACCAAGGAGGAGGGGTGCCCGTTGGTGTTCTGAGGTTGAGTAAAATGAGGATGAGAGGTTGAGCTTAATATATATGGGAGTAACACAGTGGGCCCACAAACTGGGTGAGGCGATCGGGAGTGAGATAGGCTGGATTGCACATGCGAGGGGGAAGGTTGGGGCTTTAGTAGGGGCAAATGCAGGGAATTGGGCTAGGCCAACATTCTTACAAAAGGTAATGGATGAGCGTGCAATGCGAAAGCAATGCAAAGTTAGAGGAGACATGTTATTGGCATGAAAAATGTCCTCATGAAATAAGACATGCCGACTCTCATGAAAAATGTCTTACAAAGGACTTCATTTTTCGGAGCACATTCTAAAAAGATACACCATTTTAATCAAGCCTTCATTTTGCGTACGTGTGACACCCTGGAAATTCTAATTCATTTTATGATTAATCTTTTGACTTAGTTGATGCAGCTTAAAAACCCTAAAAAGCATCACTGCCATATTTCATAAGAAATACTAGGAAAAATTTACTGCGTAACAAAGTTGTACTTCAAATTGAAAGTATGGCCAAATTATGCTTAACTAAACAAGTCGAACGATTAATTTTATTCAAAGCTAAATAAAAGATCCCAAGTAAATCTTCCAAGTTCCACCTCGCTATAATGCTCTTCCCATGCCATACATCTATATCTAAAGACAAAACTATTCGAACAATGAGACAGAACTTAATAATGCTTACCTCTAACAGTCAAACACAACTTCAAATTCATTTCGAATATTTTTTGCAGAGAGGGAAGGGTTTTCAAACAATTTTGAAAGCAACTGAGGTTCGCAACCAACCAACCATTGAACCAATTCATTTACTTTTTAATCAAACCATTAGTCAAGCTCATTTCATCTCATTGGCAAGCAACCTCAATGGAGATCTCATGGCCTTCTACGAAACTAATTCATAAGACACCACCTCATGTTACCCATGACTTAGCATGCACATGTCTACCATATGACGTACCTGGAAAAAAAACTTGCATGCACTACACGGGTGATTATCATGTCCTTACTATCAGGGTCCTTCCCTGATCTCAGGAGCTATCCTCCCGAAGCTTATCATAATCTTCTCGCTTCTATCAATTCGTATTTCTGAACAAGATTCAATCTGGCTTTTGCCAAGGCCCACACCCATTGTAGCCAAAACTAAAACAATTTCAAACATTCATTCAAGATATGAGCTATTCAGTTAAAAAGTACATCAGAATAGCTAGACCAGTTTTGAATCAGATAGAGGCACACAGAATAGTTTTCTCACACAAAATCTCTTTTTGGTGTAACATTTTGCAAAACTACTTAGGATACACCCAAAACACATTAAGAAAATGAACCAAAGGTATAGCCATTCAATAAAATATGAATACCTGAAATTGAGCTCGATCCTAAAGTATTAGGCCTAAATGACAAAATAGTGGGTCATGACAGGGGCTACCCAAGATGAATCTTACAGTCTAAATAACCTGAGAAACCCTAAGGTTACATCATAACTAAACTGCTAATTATTTATTTCGAAGCACTAGATAATTTTTAATAATTATTTAATAACTAAATAACTATTAATGAATCTTTATACTAATTAGGATTTATATGCAGTTTCAAATCTGTTTTCTAACCCAAACTACAAAGAGCATAACTTGACTTATTGCTCCCATACTAGGCTATGTAAGAACAACATGGAAAGTCCAATATGTCTACTACAACTTTCATATTATGATCAATAGTAAATAATAACAAATTTTATCCCAAAGTTGCATGTTTCTTCCAAGTGGTTAGGTTCAGGCTAGTATAGCTCACTTGAAGGAGAAAGTTTATTTATCCCTCATTTTCAGCTCAAGTTTAGTAATTAAAGTTCCTAGTATAATAGACATATAAATATATATCCCTAAATCTTTTCATGATTTTTGGGCAGCTATATAATTTTGGATAATTTTTCAAAGTAGTCATTGTAGGTCAACATCCTGGTCTTAACTAACGTTCCTATTTCATGTTTTGAAGTTCATACCCATTAGCTATTAACCATGTAATTAGCCTGTAATTATATGTAAACATCCCTTTATACCATCATCATGCTAAGAACTCCCACCAAACATTTCAGGAGATAATAAAAGATAACTAGTAGGCTTCTTACCTTATAGGTAAGAGATGAATGATTAAGAAGGAATTATTTCTCCTTCAACCTAAGATCTAAAACACTAATTTATAAAAACATATTAGGAAGATTGATTAACGTTCAGAGATTATATCAAATTCACAACTTAGAAGTTTATGGTTTGGAAAAGGAAGAATGAGAGCATTACACTTAACTTACTAGTGAAGAAGAAAGAAGAGCAAAAGGAGTGTGGTAATGGTGACAACCCTTAGTAGTGGTCCTGGATGATGCCAGTGGTCAACCGAAGTGGTGTTGGCGGTTGGCAGAACACTTCAATTGAAAGGAATAGAGTGTGAAAGGAGGTGAAGGGGAAAGAGAGAGAGTCAAGGAAAGAGGGGGTGGCTGGTAGTGGTGGGTTTAATCGGCGGCCTCTGGCAGCAGCACCAATTTCTTAGTGGCAGCTGGTGACGGAGTTGGTTGAGGGTTAGAATGAGCGCAAGAGAGATAGAGATAGAGAGAGAGACGATGAAAGCGAAGGTTTGAGGGATTGCGCATCGAAATGTGCTCACTCCTGATGAAGCTGGCCACCCCCTGATGTTGGCAAGGGTACATTCTCTATCGACTCCTTCTCGTAACTATGTTATTTGATTATGGTGCTAGTCCTTTATTGCATCTTGCATAGTTAAAAATTTTGAATTTGTAACGCGCACAATGCACATGTCTTACTGTTTGTATTCTTTTTATTTAATCCCTTAATTAAAAATGATAAAAAGCGATGGTTGGGGCATTACTATCGTAACAGAATGATGAGAAGAATTCGAGTTTTCAATTTATAAACCCCAGGTGCAAGGTTTTATCATCAAGTAGTCGGGGTGTCGCGCACTGAGAGTTGGGTTTCAAGTACCAGGATTAGTTAGAGTAACTCAATCTGTGCCAAGAAGGGAGGAAATGAAATCAAAGCTAAACTAAACTAATAAAAGCAAATGAGGTGACTTGAGACTATGTTTTGATCAATTGACGAACTAAATAGTCAAGATACGTCCTAACTTACCCGAGCTCAGCTAAGAACAAGAGATGGTCGGTTGCACCATTAAAGACCACCTAAGCCCTCTCTTAAGGGTCATGACCTAACTTAATTAGTCTAACCATCTGTTTTTATGGGGTTAGCCCAATTAGACCATAAAATTAGCAACCATCGAGCCTAACTAAGATCGGGACTATTTTTATATCCCAAACCTGACTATTCCCTCTTTCACACTAGCTAATTGACCTTACCTCTCAGCATAAGTTAATCGCCTAAAAATAAAGATGAAAGCTCTCTCAAATATTTCACCAAATACTTGACGGGCACAAGGGAAAACTCTATTTTCTAAGCTTAAATTGGGTGTAGTTAGGCCTAATACAACACTAGTTAGCCATTAAAGGGCTAATCACAATCCAAGCCAACCAAAATTAATCGCTAATCAATATAAAACATGAAAACCTAAACCTAAACTAGCAAATATGAAAGCAAAATATGAACTAAAAAGGAAAGAGAATGAAACTAATCTAATCTAATCAATCTAACAAAATATGAACTAATAATGAAAATTAAATATTTAAACTAAACAAATCAAATATAAGAATTAAACTAACAAAAGCTAAATAAGAACAAGATATGAGAGAGAGAGAGAGAGAGAGAGAGAGAGAGAGAGAGAGAACTTATGCTTGATTGATGGAATCCACTTGAACTCCATAAGCTTGAATCCAAAATACAATCTAGAATCCTAATGTAATCCTCCTATTAAGATTTTTATTTGCCAAACTAATCTAAAATCTAGCCTAAAAATCTCCAGAGAGACCCTCGGGGATCCCCTGAACAAAATGCCCGAACAGGCTTTAAATAAAAAATCAGGCAAGTGAGTGAGGGGCAGCAGGGCAGATGGCCATCGGCGGTGGCGACGGCTTGCCCAGCCACCTGCAAGGATGGCGACAGTAGGGGTGGTGCGGGCCGGTTGTCTGTCGTCCATTGCCTTCTTTTGCTCTTTTTGTCCGTCTTCGCTCCTTTTTGTGAGATTTGCTTAATTAATCTTATTACCTATAATAGTAAATAAAACAAGTAAAAATCCTAAAGATTAAGTTATTATACGAGCTAAAAATTAGGTGAAAAAGGCACATAAAATACGATAAATTATCGCCTAACAAATAACCCTGCACCTACCTTTTGCTTGCCTCGAGACAAACAAAAGAAAAACTAACCTAAGAATCCAACTCACTGTAGTAGGAATTACGGTTGTATTTAGCATATGCAACAAACCCTCTGAATCCCTTAGTTCGCCTAAGAGGATGAGTGATGTCTCGTGAGGGTTTGCGAAAGATATACCCATAAAATCTAGATAAGAAAATAAAAAGGGAAAAGCAACACAGAAATAGAAAAACAGTTTGGATTTACAAACAAAGCACATAAATATACAAGGAATAAGACTGTACGCATTCTAACTAACCAAATCACCCATGTAGCAAAAATATTAGCCTGCATATAAACAGAATGCACTCATCAGGGCTCTCTGTTCTCATGGATGACATCAAAGCCCTAATTTTTCACCCCACTGTAAATCAAAACTTTGAATCTATCCTAGTGCTTGTGTGCAAGTGCTTCATCATCCTAGGATTTAGGTTTACCAAAATCGAACTCAATCCCACTTGACTAATATAAACTACATCATTAACTTATTAACATAGAAAGCAAGCTTTCACAGTAGCAATATTGTCTCAAAGGGTAACACCCAGTAGCAGTATTGCCTCAAAGGGTAACGCCCAGTAGCGTATGCCTCAAAGGGATACTTATCATTCCAAATTTTATTTTTTTATTTTTCTCTTTTTTTCTTTTTTTTTTGGGGGGAACGCAAACAAAATCAAAGTAACTATGTACAAGACAATTGGGAGAGCTAATCATGGAAGGCTAAGACCTTAAGATAATGATGATGGTATAAATAAGGATTGGATTACATATCGACAATAAACAATTGGGGTTAGAATTAGAGCCTAGAATGACATACTGAGGACGAAGATCTATCATTCACATCATGCTTATATACAAGCTAATAGTCAAAGTATAAGAGATTTGAGCTGACCAGAGTAGTACGAAGCTTCCCCAAAGCCAGCAAGAAAAACTATACAAAGATTGAAGACTTGGAAAAAAAAAAGTTTCACAAAAATAATCCCAAAGGGATGTGACTCTAAAAATGAACACAGAAAGGGTATGTGACCCCACCGCCATACCTAAATCTCAAAATATCCTCATTGGGAGCCCAGGAGTCACTACTACCACAAAAACACTCAAAACACAAAATCAAACAAGACCACACATATATACAAAACTAACACGACCAAAAACAAATATATACCAATCCAACCACCAATCCCAAAACCAATATGCACAAAAACAAACAAAGGTGATCAGAGCCATTAATCGCTTTCACAATATCCCAAATTTTACCTCAAAGTTGATCACCAACAAAAACACAATCTAATATCCACAACTAAACACAACCTAATATCCACAACTAAATAAAAAGAAAAAGAAAAAGAAAAAGAAAAAGAAAGAAAATAAAAAGAAGGGAGAAGAGTGAGAACGATTATACCAGGTCGGGCGCTGAATGTACCTAAACTAAACCACAAAGGCGCAAGGAGCATCAGCCACTGCTTCTCTCTCAAGACTTGAGCTGTCGACTCAGATGCAGTCAAAGCTTGCAAGAGCTTATCATGTGCCTGTGCATGCATCTCATAATGATGTAAGTATGACAACACAAAAAAGAAAGAATCAGAGGCAGTTAGCATCCCCTTACACGTATAGAATGACATGGAAAAATCAAAACCGTGATCTAAGAAAGTACTCCACATGATATTCCCTAGGCACGTCCGCTAGGTACGCACAATAAAGGTCCAAGAAAGGATTATACCCTCTAATATCTCATAGGGACTCATGGAATGCATGCAAGTGGGAGGTGGTGGGAAGTAAAGGGGATGAAATGGGGGTCAAGTCAAGTAGTTCGGTGCAAATGGAGTCGATAAGTCCCATGCTAGGGGTGGCATCACCCATCTCAACTTCATCACAAAACTCCTCAAAAGGAGCCTCCTCAAGACATGACTCAACCAATATAACCCTTTCTGGCCAAGAAAGTGAAACATCCTCTATAGAACTAGCATCACCCTGAGAACTCTTGCCTATCTCTAACCCATGCATTGAGCTAGAGGAAGGGGAGAAGCAAGTAAGATCTAGTCACTAACACTAGTGTCCATAGGTATGCTAGAAAAGGATGGAGCAACAAATGACAAGGAGGTTAAGAGAGGGTCAAACGCTTCCTCTAAGTCGGTGGAAGGTATATCATCAACAAAACTCGACTCTAGGGGAAAGGAAGACTCGTAATCATTATAGAGACTAACCTCTAGTCTAGGGCAAGGTAGACTAGGGTTGGTCTCATGCAATAAACTACACTCCCTCATCTCACGAACAAAGTGCTCATGTTGCTCATTCATTGTCCCTATCATGGTATCAGGTCTGGCATAACATTCATTGAAAACATCATAATAAGAAGAAGAATTCACATCATAGTCCAAAGATTGACAATAAGAGCACATAAGAGGAGAATAAGTTTGCAAACAATAGTAAATGGGCGAAGGGCAAACAAAAGACTCACTAGTAATCTCATGGTGTCATTGATGCCAAGCCAAAGACTCAAACAAATCCCACATATTATCAACATCTAAAGAACACAAACCACTATAACATATAGACTTAAGGATGGCTCGGGTCTTATGTGTTATCCTCTCAAGCACAACATTGCATATTTCTTATTTTTCATACGTGAAATGCACATATTGAGCGCGGTAATCATTTGATTGAGACAAATATTGCCAACAAGGTTCATGCTCAAATTGAGGTAAATGAAAAATAGCCATTTCGAATTTTTTTCAATTTTTTGGTTTTTTAAAATTTTTTAGATTTTCAAAAAGCCTAGCCTTGAATGTTCAAGTAAACCCCGATATTAAAAAGCGTCAACTCTCCGGCAACGGCACCAAAAACTTGATGGGAAGAATTTGAGTTTTAAATTTATAAACCCCAAGTGCAAGGTTTTATTATCGAGTACTCAGGGTGTCGTCCATTCGGTGTTGGGTTTCAAGTACCAGGATTAGTTAGAGCGACTCTATCTAGGCGAAGAAACTTTTAACTCAGCTTTGCAACATCACTAAACTTTGTATCTTCTTTGCAACATCCCTAATTCCTTAGGAACTTTTTACTAAGCTCCCAAAATTTATGGTTTTCCTCTTTTTCTCTCATAAATCGAGCTGGACGTCCCTTTATTGTCCATTAACCTTTGTTTCCTTCTTCTCATTGCCTTACTTTTGCCAAAGCACTAAAAAATTACTTCATGATCAACCCTACACATTTTTCAATACTTTTCTTCACATAATCACTCAAAATGCTTTCAAAAACTTACTTGCATCATTAATCTAAACAACTCTTTTTGTCACTTATGGGATTTTTCATAGTCCGCTAATTTTGGCAAATTTCTCACAACATCATTTTTCAAGCTCATATCATATCCAACCTCCAACGTTCATCTAATTCAATCTAAATAAACATACTTGATTCAAACATCAACTTTACTCACGCATGGTCACGAAACCCTAGGTTATACTCAATTAAAATTTACAAACAAACTCATCCAAAATTACCTTATACAACATCATATTCACTCTTTATGCTAAAGGTTACAAGGTTGTAGTACAAAGCCAAAAATCCATCAACTTTATACATGAAGCTTGCACGATCATATATGGATTCAAACTTATACATGACTTAAACACTTCCACACATAACCAAAGACAATAGAATATCAAGCTAGCATTTATTCTAACTCATACAACATGATTAATAATCAATTCCATCATAAAACTAAAAATTAATCATAGTTGGGTTAGGGTTCTACCTCACTTAAAAGCTTAAAAGAGAGAGATGGAGGTCGTGTTTGGTGGTTGTAGGAGCTGCGAATGGTCGCTGGTGGTGATTGGTGGTTGGCAATAGTAGTAGCAGCAGCAGTGCAAAAACAAGGGGGAAACCGTGGGGGAGGAAAGAGAGGGAGAAGAAGAAGAAGCAAATTTGGTTTTGGCCTTTACTTGTTTTTTTTTTTTTTTTGGGACTTATCTTGATAATTTGGCTGATTTTGTCTATCCATAAAGTAGCTTTTTGCTAATTGTAATTTGGCATAAATAATGATAATTAGTTTAACTCAATTGCAGTCAAATGAATTGGGCTAAGAAAAATAGCATTCCATTGAGATAAAATTTTTGCATAGCTCAAAATTAAATTTTAGTGATATTATGAAAAATAGTTTATCAATTAATCATATTTACTGAGGCCTATTATTGACTCATTCGATATTTTACGATTATAAACACTTGAATTACAAAGTGAGGCCCGAAATGAATTTTTCCCAATCGGAATGTTTAAATGGGATAAATAAATGCCGAGAAATTAATACATGACTTAATTAAATCAATAATTATGATTTTGCTTGGGTTGAAATGTTTCTTTTAGCTAGTAGCGCATCTGAGGTTAGAACTTTAGAAGCTTACTTTTGAGCTCTCCTTGCCAATAACTTCTTTAGATTTGTTATATTATATTAACAAGTGACAAATCACTTTCATTCTGGGATTAGGACCAACCATTGAGACTATTTTAAGGGGGGGGGTAGTGGTCATTTTCTGTACCAAACTTCCTTCATTATATTCCTTCACCATCTCGAGAAGTATAAGACATTTTAGGCTACCTACTAAGGCATGCCTCTTCATCAATATCTATGATGGATAAGTCGGTGTCCAGGGGCTCTTGGTCGGAGATTCTTTTATGAATGGGCTCCAATTGCTCTTATCCTTGGGATTTTGAGTGCTATCTTAAAACAGACTAACTTCTCAAATTCATCCAGGCTTTAGGTATGCAGTGCATCTACTCCTATCTCCTTGGCTCTAGAGGTATCTCAGTCCTCATTTCCATTCCTCTGGGTGGTTGTTTCGCCCCAACTAATTCATTGTTGGAAAGACCATCGTGGTGGGGTTTATATGTCCTTCAGAAGAAGAAATTGAGGCATTTCAGGAGTGTAAATCCAGTCCTAGCACTACTTCAACTATTTTCCCTATCTCTCCCCCAAGACCCTCATCTAAAGGCCTAGAATCTTTAGGAATGGGTAAAAGAAAGTTGGAGTTTGGCACTGAATGTCTGTTGAGGAAATAACTATTAAGGCTCATCCCTCTAGGGGTACCAACAGCATTGTGCTTCATGAGCCAATTGAAGATAATATTAAAGCCCTGGACGCAAAGTGACACAAGATTGCCCTTTCTCAAAAAGGGAAGACTGTGAGAAAGCCAAAATCTTCTCATGAACCTTATTCAGATTAGCTTTTGCATAGCTATAATTTAGACCGTAAGAGAGCCAAATTTCACATTTGATACTATATCTAGTTTTATTTTGCTCAATTTAGGATTTTGCCTTTTATTGCTGCTTAAATTTATTTTTCTACCCATTAAGAATGAGTTGGATTATAAAATCCTAGCCCATTTTCATCCTTTTGACCTATTTTACTTTCTTTAAGAAGAGTTTTTTAGTCAGTAGGCTCTCGAGCTTCAAACCGAACTCCTAGTACTTACTCCAATCTTGTTTATTCCATCAAGCTTTTTAGCCATCTCTCAAATTTTCTACCTAACATGAAAAATTTGGCTATTGAATTTTTCAAGAAACAGATGCAAAAGTGTCATGAATTGTATAAAGGCATCCTAGAAGCTTTCTATAGTAAGGAAATGCCTTTCAGTTATTTTGGATATGAGTTCGAAGAACTTTTCCGTATGCATTAATGATAGTCAACAGCGTACGACAAAATGCTTGGACCTGGATACCCAATTCTCCATATTCCAAAGTCCAATAGCTCGATGTTAGAATCCCCAAAGGGTTTAATGTCATCTTTAGAAAGCATTTCAAGTTTAGTTTGAAGCTTTCTTTTCTTTCTTTTACGAAGCATTTGTTGGAACTCTATGTGGTTGGGCCTTGCCAATTTTCCCTCAATTGCATTGAGCACATTGTTCCAGATGAGCTTTTCTGTATTGCATGGAAAATCCAGTGTAATTAAGTTCATATAACTTCAATAGCTTCAAAGATCTCATAATAGCTACAACCTTTAGGCTGTAAGTAACCAGAGCATCCTCTCGGCCAAACCCTCTGGGACCAAGTATCGGAATGGGGTTTTGGTGTATGTTAAGGTTCATAGCTGCTTATAAATTATAGAAAATCCTTATTGCATCTTTGTAGCCTTTGAGGCTTCTGACCTTAATTTGTTCTTCCCCTTTCATTACCGTCATGGTATAAGCTTGTGTTGACATTTACAAAGAAAAAGGTTGGGCTCTTTATATCTAGGTCTCCCCCTAAGCTTAAAATGTGCCTAGAGGACCAGAAGAAAGATAAGGAATGGAAATTAAATGCCACCAATTTATGAAAAAGCAAAAGAATGTCCCCATCACCAGTGAGAAAAGGAAACTCAGTGTTAATCATAACCAACATAGTGAAGGTGTAGTGAGTCACCTTTTTTGCACTAAAGGGGGTAGTACAGATGAGAGCCAACCTTCTGAAGGAACAAAAAAGGTTCTCCTCTCTTTATGAAGAAAATGACAACTAAAAATTCCAATTACTGCAGATTCCTCACACCTGAAGGTGGAGGCGATAACCCCATCATCCGTTACTCACATCAACATGTTTCCCCCTTCCACTTTAGTTGATGTTGAGGAAATTAAGGGTATTTCTTCTAGGATTAGTAATGATGTTAAGAGAATTGCGTGTTATGCCCTTTTAAATATTACCAAGGGTTCTCCCAAGGCTTGGGGGAACCCTCAACAATGTTCAAAAGTAAGGATGGTAGTAGCTTCGGGACCCGACCCAAATTAAAAGGTTTGGGTCCAATCAAATGGAATATAATGGGTCCTAAGCGGGCCCAGGACTGAGGGGCCCTGGGACCTGGGTTGTGTTTCTATTCAAGTTTGAAAATTCAGACGCAGACACAACCCAAACCCCTTAGGACCCATTAGTAATTTTTTAATTCTTTTTTAATGTAGAAATTGGCTAAACCGTAAGTTCAAGTAACTAAAATCTTTTGAGTTCAGCTTCCTTGCATTGTGCTATGTCCTCACACTTGCAGTCACTACTCTTTATTCGCAAGCTCTCTCTAGTATCCTCACTTGCTTAGTCGCATCTCTTAATCTAGCAGACCCACTTGATCCAAATCTCTTACTTTGAAGGAATATTACTTTCTATATCACATGTCATATCTTTTAAATCCAATTCTTTGTCATTAGAATGTGAGAATTCATATTGGGATCATTGAAAAAATTCTTTATTTTGAAAAGCGGTGGGAACTAGCTAAGAATCTGTGGACATTGCTCCTATCGCCAAACTCCTTCACCCAGCAATGTCCCATTGGGTCTTAAGGATTCCTCCTATTACCAGTTCCTTCCTAAAAAGAAAAGAGGCAATCCATCCATCCGAAACCAGACTGCTTCACCCAGCAACGTCCAAGAGGAATCCTCAAGACAAGAGACTATTGATTCCAAAGGATCAGCAAAGGAAGCAATGGTTGATTTGTTCCTTCTTTCAGAGGAAAGGCTTGAGAAAGCCACTTTGAAGGGCTCATAGGATCATTTCTCCCTCTTCTTGCTTCTAACTTCAACTTACTACTAGAAAATTGCAAGATTATCATGACGCACCTTTTTCTAAGTTTGAGTCTATCAAGGCTAAAAAAGCCTTTTATAGGTCCAACTATAGGAATTTCATGAGGTTTGAAGGAATGTTCATGCTGAAAATGAGGTTTTGAAGGAGAAGTTGAACAGCGAGCAAGAGACCATTCATTTCTATAGAGAAGATGTGACTAAGACCATGGCCAACCAGTTCCCAACTTTCTAAAGTAAGTAGAGGTTGAGGCAAGTGTATAAAAGTCTAAAAGGAGGATCACTTATAAAATAGCCTTTTATATAAAAAAATTCTATTATGATTATTGTTCTTTAAATAAAGTTTTATGAATTTAAGTATTGTATGTCTTCCATGACAAAATTTTGGTTCATCACAAGCCTTAATTCAACCTTATATTTCTATTATCAATTCCTTTGTTGAATTTCAGGGATCTTGTTCCTTATAGGTCTTAATTCAGCATTCTGAAATTTGATAACAATTCTTTAACTAAATACAATGACCAATCTTAGGAATTTATCCTGTTTCTCCACCCAATTACATCATTCACATCTAAATTAAATGATTATGATACAACATCAAAAATAAGGGAATGTAAATGTCACTTTATGGACACTGTTGATGATTTTTAATTTCAGGGAGATAAAAAGTTCTTAGCCTGGTCACAAAACTTAAGTAGTGCTTTCAGGAATATCTTATAGTGGAAATCTATGCATAGTAACATCTAGGATTGTCCATATGCCAAGTGTTTGGAATCTCTTTGGCCCCTAGGGTGAGAAGTTTGTAGGCACATGGAAAGACTTCTTCTTTGATGTTGTATGGTCTTTTCTAGTATGGTCCCTACTTTTCTAGGTGCCTTCTAACTACTTTCACACTTCTAAGGACTCGATCACTAGGTTTTAGGGGTCTATAACCTACCTTTCTATTGTAGCCCCTAGTGATTCTTTCTTTATTTAATTCAATTTTGACTACAGTTTCTTCCCTTCGCTTGTTTTAAATAGTAAGTCTAGGGTTTCAAATTATATCCTTTCATTTTGTGTTGGCTCATACCTTATTCCTTCATAATGGTTACCCAACTTCTATGGGCATAAGGGCTTCTTTTCCATTATATGCAGTGCTAAACAAGTCTTACACTAGGGATACCTTTTAATACTAATGCTTGACCTCTGCCTGTAATTGTTACCATATATATTTCTAAGCTTAGAGATTAAGGCCATATTAACTTCTAGCCACTTTATAGCTTGCCTTTAGTTGGTCTGTGAGGCCTCTCCCATTTCATATTTTGTATGTGGAATTATGGCCTTCAAGGTGGTTATGTAATATTCTCTTGCACTCTTCTAATCTCCTATAGTCTTACTATAAAGCTATTATCAGCTAGAATGATGTCCCTACAATAATATTGTGGGCGTAAATTAAACCATGATAGTATAAGCTACCGTTACCTGGCAGGTCTTTCCCTTTAGGGTCCCCACCTTAGTAGATAGTTTGATGATCCTCTTGGGATCATAATGTGTGTCGTGAACCTAATCATATTGTATGATGATAGAGACATATCTTTATCTTTTAGGTCAAGTTTGATAGAATAGTAAAAAAAACATGACATTTGTTACACTTTATGTATCTATCGATACCCTGCTAATTTCATAATTGGCTACTATTAACTTAATAACCTTGGAATCATTATGTGGCTTAGATATAGATTTAGCACCTTCAGAGATGATTTCAAGAGGATTGTCTATGATTACCTAGTTTAATTGTGCGTTTTCCTTCTCCAAAGTTCTCAGATGACTCTTGAAGGCTATTTGACAATCAAGCTCGGGGTGGTCCCTTAGAGACTACCTGTATGGTGCATTCAAGTAGTGTAACTTGGGAGTCATCTTCTTTTGAACTTCTTTTATTTAGATGTTTCCTCTTTTTTTAGGCCTATCCTTGATATGTTTGTCTAGCTTTACTTTATTATCCAAATCATTAAGTACTCCATCCATATCCCAGCAATACTCTATACCATGCCCATAGTCCTTGCAAAAGACATACCACTTATTCTTGTTCCTACTCTTGGGCCTTTGCTTGAGAAGCTTGGGATCATCCTTGTGTAAATGTCCCTTGATCTTTATTAGGACAACACTCCTCAGGTGTTAAAGAGAGATTCTATCTTAAAGGCTCTTTCTTTCCTTTCTTTCTGATTCTGCTTAACCAGCCTTTTTTCATCTTTTTTAGACACTAATATTCGATTAGTTTTGGAGTGTAAAATATAGCTACCAGTACACAACTTATCACTATAGAACTTGAGGATCATTCTCAAGAAAATATGCCTAAGAATACTGATAAACCTCCATTTTAACTAATTTTTCAACTCCGTTTTGCCCTTTTTCTCCTATAATTTCATGCTTTATCTTGGCGAGAAAAGGGTAAACATGTAATTTAGTCCAAATTGCACTTATAGGTGATATTTCCTACTTTTCAGGTATCTTTGCTGGAATTGCTGGAGAATAGGGCTTAACAAGTGAAATTCCAGGCAAAATGGAGGTCCAATGATGCCAAGGGAGCTAGAACAAGCACAAGGGAAGGCTATAGGAGGTGCACGACTGAGTCACAGGGTAGGCACGACCATGATTAAAGATAGAAAGTGCACACGGTTGGACACATGACCATGCGTCCAAACTGTGCACCTGCCTCGGACGCACAGTTACCTGTGTGTCGAAGCATGGCCGTGCATCCCAGTGTTTTTCGGCGTTTTTATTAGTTCTATGAAAAGGGTGTTATGTTTTTGCTTTCTAGAGAGAACTTTGCAGAGGAGATTTTGAGGTGTTCTTAGTTAGTCTTAGAGATCCAAAAAACATCGAATTTGTGAAGATAACTTAGGTGTTAAAGATCAAGATGCCGTTGCAATTTAAGTTTGTTCTCTTTTTCTCTCTCTTGTGTTGTTATTGTTTCTAGGTTTTGCTTTTGTTCATGATGCTTGAATTACATATTCATATCTCTACTTTCAACATGGCTAGAGGCTAAATTCTTAGTCTTGGATTGGGAGTAGCCCCTATTATGCGAAATTGAATCATGTTCTAGGTTTTTGCGAACTATGCCCATGGTTGTGATTTGAATTCTAACTTAGTATGCCAGAATATTGTTGAACTGCTCGAGAGAGACTTGTTCATTGTTCTTAATTAGGGTTTAGGACTTCGGCAAAAGTTGAGTCCTTTACCTAGTGTGACTTTGGAAATGAATGATTTTCCTGATGGGAAAACAATTAGGGTTTCAATTGGGAATTCTCGATTACTTAACTTTGTGACTTTGTTATTCTAGTTTCATGAAAATAAATAATTAGAATTATTTAGTCAGTCTATAGACATTCGAGAGAATGCGTAGATGCATTTCATGCTTGTACTCTTTTCCACTTCAAATGCTTTCATGTGCAGGTTTGCAGGATCTAATTTATGATACATATAGCATAATAGTGTGGTGCGCCCTAATCTAGGACCTTTGTTATTATTAAACTAGATAATTTCATTAGTTCTCATCATATTAGAACTACTACTTAGTATAAATCAATTTAAGTGGACTTTTGCCTAAATAGAGTGTTGTAAGTTGATTTGGTGATTTAAAACAAGTTCCCTGTGAACATGACCCGTGCCTGACGGTCGCTAGCTGCAGCTACACCATACACTTGTGGTAACAATTTAAGATAACAAATACCAAATTCAATGGGAGATTCAATTTAGGTAGCTTAATAATTGAATGTGAAAAGTAGCAACTAAGTTAAACTAGTGATAAACTAAGTTGACAATCAAGTAGCGGAAATCCTTGGACCGGGGAATCAGGTGACTATTACACATAAGGCATGATTCTAGTCTTTCTAATGGACTCACAATATAGAGAGGGCTTGATTACTTTGTTAGGGAACACCCAAGCCTCCTTTTGAAGGTCAAAGGTAGCCCCTTGTTGAGTGATCTGTTGCAGAAAAAGTTTTAATATTTATAAACCCCAAGTGCAAGGTGTATCGTTGAGTACTTGGCGTGTCCTCCGCAGGGAATTGTGTTTTCAACTACCAGAGCTAACTAAAGCGTCTCAAGCTAGGCAGGATCGAAGGGTGAAAAGGGGGAACTAAACTACGTTATAAACACAGAAACAAACGACTTGGAGTTGTATTTTACCAATGGATAAACTAACTAACCAAGATGAGTCCTAACCTACCCAAACCATACTATGAACAAGAGATGGTCGGTTGCACCATCAAAGACCACCCAATCCCTCTCTCAAGGGTCATGAGCTAGTCTAACTCGTGTAACCACCTACTTTCGTGGGGTTAGGCGAATTAGACCACAAAACTAGCAACCCCAGACCTAGCTCGATTCGGATACTACTTTCGTGTCCCGAACTCGGCCATTCCCTCTCCCACACTAGCCAATTGATCTCACCTCTCAGCATAAGTCAATCGCCCAAAAATATGGATGAAAACCCTCTCAGGCATTTCATCGAACACTTGGCGGGCGTGAAGGAAAACTCTAGGATTCTAGGCATAGATTGGGTATGGTTAGGCCAATTACAAGATTAATTAGCCATCCAGAAGCTAATCACAATCCAAGCCAACACAATCTACCAACTAAACATCAAAAACGAATGAAAACCTAAACTAACAAATAAGAACATGAACATGAAGAACGAAACAAAGACAATGAAATAAAACGAATCTAAACAGCTAAATAACATGAATTAACGACAAAAACTAATCATATAAACCAAACAAAGCAATTACAAGAATTAAAACAACAAAATATAAATAAGAACAACGATGAAATAAAAAGACAAAGAAGAGGGAAACTTATGCTTGAATTGATTGTAGAACTTGAAATCCATAAGCTTGAATCCCAAAATACCAACTACAATCCTAATCTCATCCTCCTATTGGGGTTTTTATTGGATAAATATAACCTAAACTAACCTAGAAAAGTAGAAGAGAGAGCCCCCGAACAACGTCGAGAAAAAGAGGATTAAATAGAAGACAAGGCGGGCCGCGAATAACCGAAGGAAACCAGGGGAGGCACGACCGTGCCTAGGTGGCACGGCTGCACCGTGCCACGTGGCACGGCCGTGCTACGTGGCACGGGGTGGCCGTGCCACCTTGCTGGCCGGCTGCCTCGGCTGGCTCCCGTTTTTCCGCCTTTTCACCTGTTTTGATCCTTTTCTGCCCTTTTTCGCGACATTTGCTTGGTTCAACTTATTGCCTGCAAGAATAAACAAAACAAGTAAAAATCTCAAAGAATATTTTATAAAACAAGAAAAAACTCTAAAGATTATGTTATTATACGAGCTAAGATTAGGTGAAAAGGGCATGTAAAATGCGACAAATTATCGCCTAACAAATACCCCCGCACCTATCTTTTGCTCGTCCTCGAGCAAAACAAAAGAAAACTAATCTAGAAACCTAACTCACTTTCGCAGGAATCGCGATTGCATTTAGCATATGCAATAAGCCCTTTAAACCCCTTGGTTACCCCAAGTGGACGAGTAAGGTCTCGTGAGGGGTTGCAGAAGATATACCCACAAAATCTCAAAAAGGAAAAAACAAAGAAAAGAGAAACAAAAAAATCGAAAAATAAAAGTAGCAAAACACAATATATACATAAGGATAAACTGTACACAATCGAATCAACCAAAACCACCTAGTAGCTCAAATATCAGTCTGTACACAGGCATTATATGCATTTTAGGACACATCATCCCAAAGAATGGCATCCAGACATCAGCTTTTCACCCTACGACGCATGAGAATATTGAATCCATCCTGGTGCCTAGTGTGTAAGTGTATCATCACCCTGAAACTAAGCCTACCAAAACCAAACTCGATCCCACGCAATTGACACAAGCTACCTTTTTGATTGGCTAGTATAGAAAGCAGGCTTCCCCAGTAGCAGTATTGCCTCAAAGGGTAACACCCAGTAGCGCATGCCTCAAACGGGTACTTGTCATTTCCAACTCTTTTCTTCCCCACTTTCTTTGCTTTCCATTATTATTATTTTTTTTTCAATACAAACTCATGTCACGCCTCAAAGGGATACACCCAGTAGCACTTGAATTTGTTTATTTTTGCTTTTGTTTTGGAAAAAGAAAGGGGTGCCAGCACATATAAAGGGAACTGTGCAGTAGACAATGGGAGAGTCGATCGTGGAAGACTAAGAATTCAAGATGATGACAATACATGAATTCAGGACTGGATTGCAAAATTACGCTGGACTGTCGGGGTTAGAACTGAGGTCTAAAACGACAGATTGGGGATGAATATCTATCATACACATTATACTTATATACGAGCTAACAGTCAAGGTATCAGGGATCAAAGCTGATCAAAATAGTACAAAACTCCCCTAAATGCAAAAAGAAAAGAAAAATTTGTACAAAAATGGGAGTTGTACAAAAATGGGAGATGACCCCACCCCTACACCTAAATCTCACAGTGTCCTCATTGGGAGCCGTGAGTCATCACCAACACACAAAAATAAAGAAAACAAAATCAAATACAAGAAAAACAAAAGACGACAAAAAAAAAAAAATACACAAGCTAACACACTTTCCCAAAAACACAATCTCACCCAAAACAGCAACACAATCACACATATATACAAACTAACACCACCAAAAACAAATATGGACAAATCCAATGATACCACCAAGTATAACACAATAAAAATCCACAAAAACACAAAAATGGTGATCATAACCAACAACGGCTCAACAACATCCAAATTTCACCAACAGATGATCACCAACAAAAACACAATCCTAATATTCACAACTAAACAAAAACAAAAAGAAAGAAAAGAAAAATAAAAAGAAGGGGGCAGAAGAGTGAGAACGAGTATACCAGGTCAGGTACTGAATGTACCCGAACTACACCTCGCTAGGACGAGGTTGGGGAAACGCGAGGAGCATCAGCCACTCCTCGGCGGCGTTCAGGATGCGCATCACGAACTCAGATGCCGTCAACGCTCGCAGAAGTTTATCAAACACCTGAGCCTGCAACTCAGATGAGTGTAAGTAAAAGCACTTAAACAGGAATGCAGAAATAATAGTAAGTGCTCTCCTAAATTTATTGAATGCCTTTGAAAAATCAGTAAAGAAATCAAATGCAGTGGTTAATATGATTTTCGCAGGCATGCTCCCTAGGTGCAAGCTATAAGGATCAAGGAAGGGGTCATACCCTTTGAAGGTACCTAGGGAGTCCATATAGTCTATCTCATTCCCCTCAAGCATATCATGACATGCAACGAGTGATAAATTATGGGGCTCAGGGGAAGAGGAGGGTGGTGAACCTGAAGGGGGAACATGGGGTGTATCAAGGTGTCCAGGAGATACATTCTCAACAAGGTCATGACTAGCTGGCATAGTAACCACAACATCCCCATAAGACCCCCCTACAGGAGCCGCATCAGAATCATGCACCTCAATAAGATCATTGTCTGAATCATAACAAACATCATCCTCATCAACACTCGCGTTAACAGTAAAGGTCTCACCTCCCTCGAACTCCGTCGACTGAGTTAAAGGGAGAGGTGGATTAGGCAAGGTCATGTTAAACGTAGTGTTGTCCCTAAGGGCACTGGATGAGGGTGGAGCAACAAGGGATGGAGCAGTTAGGGAAAGGTCAAGTACTGCCTCTAGTCCGGATTCTAGGGGAGTAAAAGACGCACCATCATCACACAAACAAACATCACGTTTAGGAGAACTAAACCTAAGGTCGGCCTCATGTGATAGGTCAAACTCCCGCATTTTATTTTCAAACTCATCTTGTTGCTTTTTCATTGTCTCTATCATACTACTAATTCTAGCAAGGCTATCATCAGAAATATAATAAGGACAAGTGTTGTCATGATCAGAACAATGGCAAGTTTCACACAAAGGAGGGGCATAATCAGGGATGCAAGGGACTGGGTTGTAAGAATTAGCACAGCTAATATCAAATTCATAAGTATCCTGAGCCAGCCAATTAAGAAAATCCCATGCTTCTCCGACATTTCTAGCATAAAAATCCCAATGCTCAAAAAGAGCACGGGTCTCACAATTCACACCCTCATCGACAACATGCAATAATTTCCATTTCTCACATGAACATCCACAAGAAGCACACTGAGCAAGATAAGCATGTAAACGATCTCAATAACGGTAAAATAATTCTTGCTCACATTGGGGAAAATAGAAAATTGCCATTGGAATTTTTTTTTTTTTTGAAATCTTTTTTTTTTTCCGAAATAAAAGCCTAGTCTCGAATGCCTAAGTAAACTCTAATATTGGAAAGCGCCAATTCCCCGGCAACGGCGCCAAAAACTTGTTGCAAGAAAAAGTTTTAATATTTATAAACCCCAAGTGCAATGTGTATCGTTGAGTACTTGGGGTGTCGTCTGCAGGGAATTGTGTTTTCAACTACCAGAGCTAACTAAAGCGTCTCAAGCTATGCAGGATCGAAGGGTGAAAAGGGGGAACTAAATTACGTTATAAACACAGAAACAAACGACTTGGAGTTGTGATTTTACCAATGGATAAACTAACTAACCAAGATGAGTCCTACCCTACCCAAACCACACTACGAACTAGAGATGGTCGGTTGCATCATCAAAGACCACCCAAGTCCTCTTTCAAGGGTCATGAGCTAGTCTAACTCGCGTAACCACCTACTTTCGTGGGGTTAGTCGAATTAGATCACAAAACTAGCAACCCCGGACCTAACTCGATTCGGATACTACTTTCATGTCCCGAACTCGGCCATTCCCTCTCCCACACTAGCCAATTGACCTCACCTCTCAGCATAAGTCAATTGCCCAAAAATATGGATGAAAACCCTCTCAGGCATTTCATCGAACACTTGGCGGGCGTGAAGAAAAACTCTAGGTTCTAGGCATAGATTGGGTATGGTTAGGCCAATTACAAGATTAATTAGCCATCCAGAGGCTAATTCCAATCCAAGCCAACACAATCTACCAACTAAACATCAAAAAACGAATGAAAACCTAAACTAACAAATAAGAACACGAACATGAAGAACGAAACAAAGGCAATGAAATAAAACGAATCTAAACAGCTAAATAACATGAATTAACGACAAAAACTAAACATATAAACCAATCAAAGCAATTACAAGAATTAAAACAACAAAATATAAATAAGAACAACGATGAAATAAAAAGAGAAAGAAGAGGGAAACTTATGCTTGAATTGATTGTAAAACTTGAAATCCATAAGCTTGAATCCCAAAATACCAACTACAATCCTAATCTAATCCTCCTATTGGGGTTTTTATTGGATAAATCTAACCTAAACTAACCTAGAAAAGTAGAAGAGAGAGCCCCCGAACAACGTCGAGAAAAGAGGATTAAATAGAAGATAAGGCGGGCCGCGAATAACCGAAGGAAACCAGGGGAGGCACGACCGTGCCTAGGTGGCACGGCTGCACCGTGCCATGTGGCACGGCTGCACCGTGCCATGTGGCACGGCCGTGCCACGTGGCACGGGGTGGCCGTGCCACCTTGCTGGCCGGCTGCCCCGGCTGGCTCCCGTTTTTCCGCCTTTTCGCCTGTTTTGATCCTTTTCTGCCTTTTTTCGCGACATTTGCTTGGTTCAACTTATTGCCTGCAAGAATAAACAAAACAAGTAAAAATCTCAAAGAATATTTAATAAAACAGGAAAAAACTCTAAAGATTATGTTATTATACGAGCTAAGATTAGGTGAAAAGGGCATGTAAAATGCGACAAATTATCGCCTAACATGATCCTTCTATTTTCATCGGGATTATACGATAGGATCAAAGTCAAGTAATCCTTTAACTTAGCTAACCTGGGGCTATTTATATGCCAAAGATCAATTATTTATCTCTAAATCACATTAGCTAATGACCCATCTTTCAATGAGACCATAACCTCAAATATAGGATGAAATGCTCTTTCAAATATTTCATTGAATGCTCGGTGGCAAAGACAGAACCCCCTAGATAATGAGCAGATTAAGTTGAATGGAAGCACTACTATATCCTATTTGGGTATAATAGTACTCAATCCCCAATCCAAGCGGAGGAATCATCAAGAAATCAGAATAATATATCACAAAGCAGTCCATTTATAATAGCGATCAAATAACTAAGAACAAGAAAGAGAAATAGAGTTAACCTATAAGTAGATTAAGAAAATGAATGATCAACTTCAAGTTCCAAGCTAAAACTTAACAATCTTCACTAAACACTACCCTCCCTTACTTAACCTAACCCTAGAAATTTATAAGAAGTTACATGAAAATGATAGACAATCCCGAAATTAGGAAAAAATCTCCTTAAGAGTTTAATCAACAAAGGGATATGTGGGTTGTGGCAATGGCTAGGTGGGTTGGATTTTGCTGAATAGCCATAGCCCATGGCCATGGGCACGACTAGGCATGGCCACCTCTTGGATTTTTGGCCTGCTATTTCTTAAGTTGCAGGGCTGGTAGGGTGGTGATGGCCACTAGTAGCCATGACCACCCATTCTCTCCCTAGATTCCTCAATTTTTCCTTATTCTTTGCTCCTCCTTTGTTCTATCACACCCATACCTCATGTTTGCATCATTCCTTCTTTCAAATTGAGCATCCTTCCCGTGATTGATGAGCTAAAACACCTAAAAGTGAGAGAAACAAACTTAATGAGTCAATATGCGAGAAGGAAATCAAATTTGATCAAATCCCTACTAATTCAAGTTTAAAAAAAAAAGAGGGAAATCAATCAAAAAGGAGAGGAAAGGCTAGCAAAAATTTAGGTTCACCAATGTCTTTGAGAGGCCTAGTCCTTTCATGATTGTCTCCAATATGTACATTTGTACTATCTTTAGAGCCTCTGTTCGGGTGACTAGCAATTCCATGATTGACTTTTCGCAAAAATTTAGGTTCACCAATCACTTTGAGAGGCCTAGTCCTTTCACGATTGTCTCCAACTGCAAGTACATTTCTACCATCTTTAGGGCCTCTTTAAGGGTAACTAGCCATTCCATGATTGACTTTTCGCACAAGCCTTTTTTCCTAACCCTGTCAGTGCAAGAAGCTAAGGCCATATTTGGTTGGAGGTCTTTCATGAAGAGTTTCGCATGACTAAATCTTTCCATATGCTAATCTAGCAATTACTAATCTCTTTGTGCCAACTTCATTAATGTGTAGTTGACTTTGAAATCCTTCTACTCCCAATGAAATAGCTTCTAAATGTGGAGAAGATATCATCCTAAGATTTAATAGATGTCAGGGCAAACATATTGAATCAGGCTTGTGCTGCTTCTTTAAGGATAGTAGAAAAATATCTACACATCTTAGCTTATAAAAAAGATATTTGCGAGTATATGTTGGTTAAATAAGCATTAAGGTGCTCCTGAGAGTCACTAGTCCCATCAAACTGCCCCATTTTATGTACTTTGATCTCCTTTGAAAGTTCTGCCTTCTAAATCTTACTATGAAATTATGTCTTGATCTAAGGATGACTAATCATTGGAGCACCCTGGTTGTAGGTGTTCCTTGCATTCTCTCTTGAACGTTGTTGAGACAACACAACTTTAATGGAGCTTGAGTTCGAATGCTATGAATTTTCTTCATCGCCTTCCTCTCAGTGAGACCCATCTTGACCAGGCCCCTTGTGCAATGATTTCTCATGTTAGCCCTTTTATGATTCAAGTTCACTCTTAAGTCTTCATCTTTATTCCTCTAATATCTAAGAGGTCTATTCTAAGGATTCGTTTTCTCTGAACCATCAGGGAAAATTTCTTACTGAGTTTTGGAAGTCCTTATTCTGTCTTTCATAAACAGTTTAGGAACTACCTTCTTTGACATTCCTTGAAAAGATAGGAAAGCATCCATCTTTGAGTTTGGTCATGATTTGTCTATGTAGTGGTTTAAGACGGTTCTCTTAAAAGAATTTAACTAGGATTTCATATCTTTTAGATGTAGATTATTTCCTAATTTTATTCATACTCAAAGATCTTAATTCTTTCCTTGTAGGTCTAGTAGATCTTGCCTAGATCTTTGACGCATATAACAAGCTAGCCATGCGCATATCAATTATTTTCAAGACTTTGGTGAACTTACGTTTAATTAAGCTTCTGGTTGGGGACAAACTACCCAATCCTAGAGGCTTTCTTGATTCGATCAATCTCTTTTTTGGGCTTTTATTGAGCTACGACCCAATGCCTCATAAAGCTTTTGTCTACCCAAATAAGAACCTAACCCGAAAATTTTCAGCAAAGTTATTTTCTTTGCAAAATAAGTTTATTAATTAGACCTAATATGAATTATTTTGAAATCAATCCCAGTGACTCTAATTAACGCCCCATTTATGAGGTCTATAAGTTGGTTGCCATCCAACTTGCTTCTCCATATGCATGGTTGCCTACTTTGTTCTTGTTTTGCATCTAATCATGTACACTCAGGTCTTCAGAGCACCTCACCATGTGAACCATATATAACTACAAGGGACTCCAATACAACTTTGTTTAAATGTTTTGACCTCGAATTCGTGTCTTGTGAATGTAAAAAATTTGTTATGGGAGAGTTATACTATTTTATGGGTCAATAATAGCTGGACTCTTGTAAGAAGGTCCAAAAACCCAACAAGTAAAAAATCTACAAGAAATCTTGTCACATGAGCTTTGAAGAAAGGGAATTATTCTAATGGCCCCCCTAAAAAAAAAACACAACAGAAACCTCCATAGACTTAGCTCCAATTCACAAAGAAATCCAAAGCCCTCCGGAATCTGAACAAGCTGCGAACTGTTGACCCTCCTTTTATTTTCAGTTTCCCCCCCCCCCCCCCAAAAAAAAAAAAAACTCCAACCAAAAAAAAAAAAACCCAAAAACCTCTATTTTCTCAGAGAACCCACGTAGAACTAATGGTAGTGGTACGTTCAGCATAAATGATGGCGTTGGGATGGAAGCACAGTAGGCATTAAGCACAGTCATACGTAGCACAGGAGAAGTAAGAGCATCTGCAGCCATTTCTACGCGAGGCAAAATGGCTGCTGATGTGGCAGCACGCGTGGGACAGAAAGTTGGCAGTCAGGCATGGAAGAGGAGGGTCACGCGTGGTTCCACGGACTGGCGTTCCTCCTCACATGTCAACTTTTATATTTTTTTATTATTTTTTTTGTTTTTCTTTTTTTATTTCGAGGTAATATATAATTTTTATATGATTAAAAAAATGGGTTGTGTGTTATAAGATGGGTCCATGATAAATTTTTTTATTGGGTAATTAAAATTGAATTCCATAGGTTGGAGAAGTGATGAAATGCAAGTTTCAAAATTGTAGAACTTTTGCTGACGTGGCAGGTTAGAGTTTCAAAACTGAAACTCTGGCGGGGAATGCTCTCAACAACAACCAATTTTTGTCATACATGAAATGGAGTCTTTGATTTGTTTGGTGGAGTTAATTGGAATTCTACAATCAAATCAGTCAGAAGTGACAGGTGAGTTTTACTGGTGGAGTTGTTTTGGAAGTGAGGGAGAAGAAAAATCTCCAATGGATCGTTTATGAATGAGAGGAGCGGAAAAAAAGTTTATGAAAGTTTAAAGACTACTAAATCAACCTAGAGGGGGGTTGAATAAGTGATTATCAAAATTACAAATTAATCGAAATAACGAACTAAAGAAAGAAAGTAGACAAAACTCAGCAACTTTTTAACGAGACTAGTCTCAATTAGACTTGGTAGAGTTGACACTTCAACTCTATAATCCCATTCAAATTACAATTTGAACAATATAATGAAATGTAATAGAGGCAATTGTTAGCTCACAGTATGCAAGGAATCGCTTTAGTACGTGTATGCCAATAAAGTGCTTGCTCTTTTTTGTTGTACTCTTCAGCTGACCAACTCTTCTCATTTTATAGATGAGAGGTGTAGAGAGAAGTGAATATAAATATGGCATGTGACCGTTACTCATCTTGAGGTAATCCAATTTTCATGCCTAATTTCAAGGCCTTGAACTTTCCATTCCAAGCCCTTGAAATTCTCTAATTTTGTTCAAGTAAATCCAACGCTACTTCTCCTTGATTTGGGGCTTGATATCTTGCTGAGAATCAATTGGAAGCATCCAAATAATTGTAGCATAACCTTCAAGATATTTCGATTATAATTTCATTCCATTAATAGCACATCTTTGATAAGATAGAATAGCTACCACAATCTTCTATATTTAGCAAATCAATTAACTAATATTAATATTCCAATATCCACTTCAAAAATATAGCACATTTAAATAATAATAATTTTAAGGTAGATCCAATTATAATACAATAAATATACCAATGGATCAAATCCTTTTTATCTTTCATCAAAATATACTTATTACATATATTGTAAGTTTAAGGAAGCTAATAGTTTATACAAGTAGTCTTTAAGAAGTGTATAAATTCTTTGGGGACAGTTTACATAAGCATCCAAGCTATTATTGCGTGTGAAGCAAGAAACAGAAGCTGAGTATTTTCTTGGACAAACATTCACTAATTTTCCAAGCGTAGCAGCAAGTATTTTTTAGATTATATGAGTGATTACGTTAATCTTCCGTGCTAAGTACAAATTTCAATACAAAATTTCTCAATGGCCTGGTCTGTAATAGTTCGCCTTGTTTAAACCCTTATAGTCTCTTTTTTTTTCTTGGCCTATTTCTTAGCTCTATGTCAAAAATGACCTTTTATACAAGTTTCTCACTGAAATAGTTTACATGAAACAACCACATGGTTTTTATCATCCTTACTATCCTACGTACTCAAGTATACCATGCTAAAAAGGCGATCTATGGCCTACAATATGCTCCTTCGCCCTAGTTTAATCATTTTAGTAGTTTTCTATTATCTCATGGCTTTGTCCGTAGCAATGCCAACACCACCATGTTTATCATGGCACTGGCAATGATTTCTTAATTCTAGTACTTTACGTTGATGACATGATTTTGACGGGCAACTCATCATCTTTGCTACATTCATTGCTTCACTTACTAGTCAATTTGCTATGAAAGACCTTGGAGATCTCGATTATTTTCTTAACCTTTAGGTGATTTGCATTCTTTTTGGTGTCTTTCTCTCATAGCATAAACATGTCTCAAATCTTTTGCATACATTTCAACTTCGAAATTGTTACCCTGTCAAAACTCCTTCTTGCTCGAACACGCTTAATGCTTACAGACAATGGACTGCTTAATTATAGATCGTTCCCAATATCGAAAGATGGCAGATGCCGTAGAGTGTTCAATTATGATTCAATTTGGAATTGCTTATGCAGTGCATGTAGTTTCCTGGATTATGAATGCTCCTCATACTACTCACCTGCATGCTATTGAGTGCATTTTCAGATATTTATAGGGCACTCTTTCGCATGGTTTGTTTCTTAAGTCTGCTGCCTCACCATCCATCATTGTTGCATATTCAGATTGTGACTAGCCTGGTCTACCACTGGTTATGCATTCTATTTCAGGCCAAACCTTATTTCCCGGTGTTCTAATTAAGAAGCAACCTGTAGTTTCTAAATCTTCTACAAAAGTTGAATACCATGCTCTAACATATATTGTCACATAGACTCTTTAGATATGCAAGCTCCTATTTGACGGTTGAATTACCATTTCCACTGCTGTACGGTTGCACTGCAATAATGTTAGTGCTGCTTATATAACTGCTAATCTGGTTCATCATTAGAAGCAAGCATATCACTAATTTTGCTCGGGAATGAATTGAGGCTAGAGATCTTGTCTTTTGTTATATCCCTGCTACATCACAGGATTTTGACATAGATATTCACTAAGGGTTTGTCTTCCCAACAATTTCTATTGATCTTAAGTCTGACAAGTGTTTCTATTTCTTACGTCCAACCTGTCCGTATGTCCTCACGACTAGTTTTAGGGGGGGCGTACTAGAGTATTAGGGATACTTTTGTAAAGGATTTGATTGCGATTATAATCTTTGTCTACAGATCTCCCTCATATATGTATGTATGTACAAAGCCTGCCTCTTGGATTATAATCTTTGCAGAAGGATATTTATACCAGCCTTTACCTTTGTATCCGTAGTAATAACTAAGCAATTATTCCTACCACACAAAAGAAAGTTGCTATCCTACTTACCACACTAAACAGAATTTTGACGCAATTTTTTTTCTGCGTTAGGGAGCGCATGCTCTCATTATCTATGTGCATATATCTTTCACACGGGTATTTTGTCATATATTAATTTTTTAATAAATACTTACTTATGTGATTTTTTTGGAATATATGTTTCCAGAAATATGTTATACATATTGGAATTTCAATTGCACGGAAGTTATGGTAATTTTTTGTTTTCTTTCTTGATCAACGATAATAACATAGTCATGTTACTGCAATGGTATTCTTCTCTTTTTTCTTATTACTGAGAATAAGGCTTCGTTTGATCCTTAGAAAATTTGGTAGAAAGAAAAGTTGAAGCACAAAAAAAATGTGAAGGACAAAAAAAAAGTAGGGAGAAAATGAGTTTTTTTCTCTTGTTTAAATTGAGGAAAAAATATAAGAATTTGGATGAGAAATTTAAATGTTGATAAACCATTTGAATCACGTTGATGTCATCTAAGCAATGTAAGGTTGGGAATTTTTCTCAAACTTTCCCCACAATTTTATAAGAAAAATTTTATCACTTATTTCTAACAATTTTTCCACCTAACTTTCCTCTATATTTTTTTCTTTGTGATTTTCTCTAAACCAAACACAAGAAAAAAAAGTAACTTTTTAAAATTTTTTTCTTTCCACTTAATTTTTCAAGGCCCAAACGAAGCCTAAAAGAGGCAAGTATTCAAAATTTCTCATTTGGGGAAGTCCCATTCTCCTGTTCGAGTAAATAGTTGCTCTTAACTCTCAAGGCATTTTTAGAAAAATACTGGTTAGCTTCCCTCTATATATTATCTCACTCTCCATCGCTCCCTTTCTGCATAAAGAAGCATTTTTCTCACACATTCCTCTTTATTTAATTAATTGCTACTGTTTTTTTGATAATTAGTAATACATGTCACAACTAGCACAAAATATACAACTCGTCTTACAGTATTCCATAAAAACACACCAAATCTAAACAAACTCCAAAAATCAAACTCCTAATAAGCTATAGGTCTCCTTCAATGAAAAATTAAACCGAAAATACAGCTAATATAATATAATCATAAGATATCTATTAAGTAACTAAACATTCTAATACACTCCCTACAACTTAATCACAACAATTAAATAAAGTAATAAATATGGACAAACACACTAATATGAACGTCATCTACCATTTGCTTACATAATTCATATGCCACCTGTTGATGTCAATGCCTCAGTGAATAAGTAATAACGCCATTTGTGTTGTTTGGATGAGCCCCACAGGCGTAAAAGTCCTCCTTAGTATAATTGACCCTTATAATAATTAATGGTAACTCTATGTTTAGTATAATTGACCCTCTATTGCTAAGAGAACTATGTGTCAGATTACAACAAAGAGTTGGAGTTTTGTGAAATGGTTGTGTACTCATTCACGTTATCTTAAGTCTGTATACATTTCTTATGACTATTTGGACTATTTTTTCAGTTATTTATTTTTAATGCTGTCGTATAGTTTATCAAAAGGTTGGCATAATGCATGCCTCAGTCATAAAAATTCAAGTAATGTCTGTCTGACGTAAGGTCTGTTCTGTTCGTTAGAAAATATGGGTTGGTAAATAGGTGAAATTAGTTAATATTTATAGAAATGGGTTGAAGTGGGTATTCTTTTTGTTGAACTGGGTTGAAGTTAGTTGAAGTGGATTAAAGTTAGTTAAAGTGGGTTGAATTTTTTTTAGTATGATGGATAGAAGTTGGTTAAAATAATAGAAAGTGGGTTGAAATTGTTTGAAGTTATTTGAACTTGGTTGAATTGGGTATTTTTTTTATTGAAGTTGGTGAAATAGGTTGAAGTTGGTTGAGGTTATTAAATTAGGATTTACCAATGAAAAGAACAGGGCCATATTAACTACAAAACATAGGCTGTCTAGGCATAAAAAGTCAAGTAATGTACATATGATGTATAAGCTACAAACACAGGCTGTCATCTAAATGTTCCTTCTTTAAAAAAATATCATTCATGAAAAAACCACCACAACTAATAGTCTAATCTAATGTGTGTAGATGTGACCATTCTAATTCAAGATTTAAATTCAGACTTCACCAGGATTTGCATCCAATTAAACATTCCAAGTAATATAGAATTCAACTAAATAGATATTTTCTTTGCAAAACAATTTTATAAGACTAAGTATAAACTCTATGAAATTAACTTGAAATTGACCTGGATTGAATGACCAATTTGTGAGATTTGCATGCATTGCTGTCCACGTTGCTCCTTGGAATGGCCACACGCATGGTTGCCTACTTTTATCTCTCAATTTTTGGAATTCTTTTTTAACCTCCTCACCTTGAATATTATTTCTATATATAACCTCATTCTTTTATATGTAGGCGAAGGGGTTAAATAATAATAATTTTCACATATGTAAAACATAAAAACAACCAACGTGTGTAGGATTAAAAAATAATTTCAAAAAATGAGGTATGAAAATAACATTCACTTATAAGTGGAAGAGGTATATGAAAATACCTCTACGTGAAAGTGCGTGGGGAACATGGCATACTGGAAAACTTAGCACATTCAACATCCCACAAGGATCTGGCCACACGCAATTATTCAACTCCTTGGGTCATCGCTCTCTCACTGTCGGGATGATTTCAACCAACGCCTGAGAACCCTATTTATAAAGTAGATGACTTGGGCTTATAGGGTCTAATTTAAAATTCGTACAGAACTTTGGGGTAAATAAGGATAATCCTATTACCATAATTATACTAGAGGTAAAATCCAACTTAACTGCAATAACGTCTTTTTTCTAGTAAAACTCAATGAACATTTGCCGAATCCAGATCACAAGTACATATGTCAAGAACTTGCCCTTTCTTCGTTTATGTTTTATTTTTCCTTGTTTAATCTTCAATTTTTCTTTCTTCTAAATTAATTAACATGAACAAATTAAACATAATTTTTATTTGGACTTAATCCTACAGATATATGATCGATCTATTCGTACGTGAAGTAATCTTCAGATTACAATTCTAAAATAAAATCTGCAACAGCTTGTGTATGACCGAAAGGGAAAAAAGTTTATGTAAAGAGCCCGAAAGAATTATATAAATTCTTTACGGATAGTTTTTTTTTTTTTTTTTTGGCCGGACAAAAGCGTATCATAAAAGCATCCGAGCTATTACGGCGTGAGAAGTGAGAAACAGATGCATAATCCACGTATATCTTTGTTTGAAATCTTGGAATAGAAATTGTTGAGAAGACAGCCCCTTAGTGAATATATATGTCAAAATCCTGTGATGTAGTAGGGATATAACAAAAGACAAGATTTCTAGCCTCAATTCATTCCCGAACAATATCAGTGATATGCTTGCTTCTAATGATGAACCAGATTAGTAGTCATATAAGCAACACTAACATTATTGCAGTGCAACCGTACAGTAGTGGAAATGGTAATTCCAATATCAAATAGGAACTTGCATATCCAAAGAGTCTATGCGACAATGTATGTTAGAGCATGGTATTCAGCTTCCGTGGAAGATTTAGAAACTGCAAGTTGCTTCATAGAACACCCAGAAATAATGGTTGGCCCAAAATAGAATGCATAACCAATGGTAGAGCAGGCTAGTCGCAATGTGAATATGCAACAATGATGAGGCAGCGACTTAAGAAACAAACCATGCGAAAGAGTACCCTACAAATATTTGAAAATGCACTTGATAGCATGCAGGTAAGTAGCATGGGGGGCATTCATAAACTAGGAAACTACATGCACTACATAAGCAATGCCAAATCGAATCACAATTGAATACGCTAAGGGGTTATGATTTAATTTTTCGTAAGCGTACGGTTTATCGTTGTACGAATTACGGATATCGTCCTCAGGGATAGTTGTGAACTTTGGTTACCAAAAATTCTAAACTAAATTAAAACTAAAATCATTCCAATCTGATTATTAAAAAAAAAAAAAAGTAGATTACCAAAATTTTCTAAATGAAAATACAAAATCCGATTACCATATGGGTATCAGAAAAAATTACAGCTTCTGACAGATGCATTCCACTAACACCTGGTTGTAATTAGCCAATAAAACACTCTAATCTGAAAATCTGAAACAGCAAAATAGAACGAACGGAAGAGAGAGAAAACAGGCTAATCCCTAAGCAGAGCAACTCCCCAAATGCAAGACTTGAAAAATTACAAGCCACAACTGCAACTTGAGTCACGGTGAGGGAGGGATAGAATTGAACAGGAACAATCTGCCAACGCTTGGACAACAGAAACCCAAATTGAATGACAACAATTCAAAGTATAATCCTTCTAGATCTGAAACTGAGTTGAGAATTTGAAGACAATACAATCGAAACTGAGAATAAAACCTAAAACTACTCTCTAATCTACTCTGCCCATCTACTTGCTACCTTGCTCTTCATCTCTACCATTGAAGCCTCCATTAAAAGCTCATCCATAACGCAGCTCCATCGTCCCTTGAGCATGGTGATGTAAATGACGGATAATGAAGGATGAGAGCTCAGAGAGAAAAGCTTCAGTTATGGCGGTTGATGATGGAGGAAGATGGAAAGCCTGCTTCGTGGTTATGGCGAGGAAGTTGAAGGGCCCCTGTTTCGCGTGCTCTGTTTCGGGCTTCGCTGGGCTAATGGTCGGAAGAAGAAAGAGGGAATGGGGGGAGTAGAGTTGGAAAAAGTTGACCCGACACGATTACCGACCTGAACCCGACACGAAATTAAGCGGGTTTGGGTAAAGATTTTTAACCCGTTTAATTAAATGGGTTGACACGTTTAAGCCGTTTAATTAAACGGGTTAGGTTCAAGTCGAAATTTTTGACACGAAAATTAACCTATTTAACCCGTTTAATTAAACGGGTTAATAGGTCAACCCGTATAACCCGATAACTTGTTAACCCGTTTACCCGATTAATGGCCATGTTTTAAAATTTTTAATTTTTAATTTTTAATTTTTTTGTTGTAAATGAAATTTTAGGCAGAAGAGTCTAGGCTAGGGTTTCTTTGGGTAAATGAATCCTGGTATAAAAGCTCTCTACCTCTCTCAGTTTGATGCTTCAAGCCTTCAATATTCTCTCTCATCTAAAGACACTCAGGCGACAGGCGGTTAGGCCTCACCCTCATAGGCCACAGCCTCACAGCCTCGGCCTCACGGCCCTCTCCCTCATAGCCTCACTGCCTCGGCCTCATGGCCCTCACCCTCACTGGTTCACTCCCGCAGTCCCTCTCACCGACTCCCTCACACTCGCACAGTCACGCACACGCAGCCACGGCCAGTCACGCTCTCACGGTCTCACCTCAAGGGCTCAATCACCACTCTTCTTCTCTATTTTTCCGGCGACGACATAGCAACTCACTGCCTCAGGCCCTGAACGCCTCACCCACAACTCTCCGGCAACATTTCCGGCGAGGTAAGACATTCATACAGTGCGCTGTTTTTCTTCATTCCAACCATGTCATTCGATCTCTAGCACCCTCCCCCTCAAAAACCTAATATGTTTCAGACTTTCAGTTATGCTCTTTGATCTTCATTGACTATGGATCTGCTGTGGTGCTTTTGATTCTCAAGCGATTTGCCCTCAATTTTTTTGGGTTCGACTGTTCGAGTTTCGGTTTGGATTTAAATTCTTGTATCTGCTGTCTGCATAGGTTTTTTTTCTCTGTTGTTTGGAGACTTTGGAGTAGCCTCTCCTTGATTTTGGAAAATAATGAACGATTTGGTTTATTTCAAAAAGAAAGTAAGACAATTGACTAAAAATATCGCTAAACTATGCAATTTGTTAAAAAATGCCCACTAGCGGAGGCACCAAAGTGGGGAAGGCTAGAGAGAGGGGGGAGGGGTGTATACCCGTGCCAGTTGCCCTTGTGTGGAAGCTAGGATTCCGAACAAGGAACAACAGCTTTGGAGGCTAAAACTCACTTTGAATTACATAGCTTCAGTTTTTTTTGCATTTTCTATTTATGTGTGTAGTTGTGTACCATGATTTGTAGTTTTGTACCAAGAGTTACCCTTTGCTTGCAAGTTGCAACAGTGTTATGCTTCAGACTTTAGAGTGGCTCATATAATCCCCTTCAAAAGATTAATCTTTGTATATTTTTACTGTTGTTAGAGTCATGGCTTCAAAAGATTGCAATTCAGTCCCCATTGATGTAGACTCTAATGGTAAGGAAGTTAATGTTGCTGAAGTTGAAGTTGATAGCAGGCATGCTAGGAATACTACAACTCTTAGGACTGGCTCATATAAGCCGCTTGCAGATGGTAAGCCTCCAAAACGCCAAAGAAAACTGACTTCATCTGTGTGGGAGCATTATGAGTTTCTTGAACCAGATGTGGATGGTAATTTATTTTGTAAATGCAAAAAATGTGGCCAAATGTATCCTGGGGACAGCAAGTATGGCACTGGGAATTTGAAAAGACATTTGGTAATATGTAAAAGAAGAAACACTAGAGATATAGGCCAACTTCTTTTAGAGAGCCGATCTGGTTCATTGGGTAGTAGGCGTCCTGAATTTGATGCTGATGTATTTCGTCAATTGCTTGCTTTATGTGTTGTAAAGCATGATCTCCCATTTCAATTTGTTGAATATGATGGTGTTAAAGATATGTTTGCTTACTTGAATCCAGATGTCAAATTGTTTTCAAGAAAGACGACCAAGAATGACGTCCTTAAGTTGTATACAAGGGAGAAGGAGAAACTTACTGAAACTTTGCGATCTTTCTCGGGTAGAATTGCATTCACTTCTGATTGTTGGACCTCACTAAATACTGATGGTTATATTTCTCTCACTGCCCATTATATTGACAAGAATTGGAGTCTACAAAAGAGAATTTTGAATTTTTCTTTTATGCCTCCAGCTCATAGTGGGGCTGCGTTGGCTGAAAAGATCTTGATGTTGTTTAAAGATTGGGGTGTCGATCGAAAAGTAATGTGCTTGACTTTAGATAATGCCACTTCAAATGATACATGTGTTGATATGTTGAAGTGTCAACTGAAGCTTCTTTGTGATGGGTCTTATTTCCATGTTCGTTGTTGTGCGCACATACTCAATTTGATTGTTAAGGAGGGGCTAAGGGATGTTGATGAGGCTGTGGGTAAGGTGAGAGAATGTGTTAAGTATTGCAAAGGGTCTCAAGTAAGAAAACAAAGGTTTCTTGATTCATATAAGGTTTGTGATATTGTTTATAGTAAAGGGTTGCGCCAAGATGTCCCAACTAGATGGAATTCAACTTATCTAATACTTGAAAGTGCTCTTTACTATAAAAAGGTGTTCAATCACTTGGAGGTTGTTGATGGGAATTTCAAATATTGTCCAGGTTTTGATGAATGGACAAAAATTGAAAAAATTTGTGGGTTCTTGAAGATTTTTTATGAGGTTACTTGCAATTTCTCTGGTTCAAGGTATCCCACTGCCAATCTCTACTTTCCAAATGTTTTGAGGGTGAAATTAGAGTTGAAACGACAAATGGCAAGTAGGGATGCTTTCTTGAACAACATGGCAACAAGGATGTTCACAAAATTTGAGAAGTATTGGTCTAAATTTAGTGCAATAATGGCTATGGCAGTGATTTTGGACCCCCGTTATAAGTTTCAATTTGCAGAGTGGGCATATAAAAAGGTGTGGGACGATAACTATCATGTTGAGTTGGATTTGTTGAAAGATAGATTGTTTGCAATGTTTGATGAATATACAAGGGAGTCCAATATTCCTTTGTCCTCTAAATCTAGCACTAGCACTATCACTCTTCCAGCTACAGCTGAAGTGAAGAAAGGTTGTCATGAGTTCTTTGAGGTATGATTTTGTATTTTTTTCTTAAATTTTTCTTCATTTTTTGTTTTATATAAACTAATGTTATTTTTCCTTTAGGACTTTGATGATTTTTCTAGCAGGGAGTTTGCTTCTGTTACAAAATCTGAGTTGGAGTTGTATTTGGAAGAAAACAAACTGTCTAGTTTTGTTGAGGGTTTGATGTGTTGATATGGTGGAAAACCAATCAATTTCGGTTTCCAGTGCTTTCCCAAATGGTCCGGGATGTGTTGACAATTCCATTGTCTACCGTGGCATCCGAATCAGCCTTTAGTGTTGGTGGCAGGGTCCTTGATGCATATCGAAGCTCTCTTAATCCGGAAACTGTGGAAGCCGTTATTTGCCTAAGGGATTGGGTCTTTGGTCAAGGTAATGCTTTTATTTTTTTAAACTTGCAGCTCTTCCTTTTTTATTCTCCACTTTGTGCCCTTTCTTGTGTTCTCAAATTATTTAGTGCTTGCTTCCCCTTTTTTACTCTTAACTTTTTGTCCTTATATTTTTCATTTATATAATTTTTGTTCTTTTTCTGATTTAGTTGTTTTATTTGTTTTGGTTCTCTTTTAATTAGCACTCACGCCGGTTGAAGAAATGAATGTGGATGACTTGTGTGGAGATGTCATGAAGTTACACCTCGATGATGGTGGTGATGGTGAAGTGACATCGAAGTTTTCTAGTGGAAGTGGAACGACGCCAAAATCTGGTGTAGGCAATTGTTAAGCTTTATACGTTTGGCACTTCGTCGTTGTGGAGGACAAGTGGTTGCTCATTTGGTTGCTTGGTATTTCGCCGTTATGGTCTTATGGACAAGTGGTTGTTGATTTTGTAATAAATTTAGACTTCTTTTAGTTCTTTAAAGCTTGGTTTGTAATATTTGATGCCTGGATTTGGGAGCTTTATGTTTATGAACTTATTTTGCATATGTTTTTAGGATCGAATTGGGTAAACAGGTTAATTTGTAGCTAGCTATAGTTAAACGAATTAATTTGTGGCTAGCTATAGTTAAACGGGTTAATTGGGTAAAACAGGTAAACGGGTAACCCGATTCTGACCTGTTTACTTAAACAGATAAACAGGTCAGAATCAGGTTGACCTGTTTAATTTTTAAACAGGTGCAGGTTGGAAGTTTCAACCCGTTTAAATAAACAGGTCGGGTTCAGGTTGGGGGGTGTTCAACCCATTTAAGTTCAACCCGAACACGAACCCGACCCAACCTGACCTGTTTGCCAGCTCTAGGGGGAGGCTGGCTGTTCACGTGCCCAGCACGTGATGCTTTAAGTGGGAGGAGGCTGGGCGTGTGTGGGCTGCATCGAGGAAGGGAAAAGAAAATGAGGCCGGTCTGGGTAGAGGGGGTCGTCTGGGCCAGGCCCAAGAGAGAGAGAGAAGAGAACGCTGGCCCACGAAAAAGAAAGAGAAGGGAAAGAAGAAGAGGAAATGGGACCGACCTGGGCTCGGGAATGGGCTGGGGTTCTCGATCCCCCCCTTTTTTTCTTCAATCTGATCCAACCCTTGCACTTCTTGCTTATTTTTCGAAAATTTTCAATTCCTACAAAATGAACAAAAATATTATTAAAATTCTAATTAACCAATTATTTCGAGCAAATATTAGATAATTTAGGGGTATAAAATATCATAATTTCTAGTTGAACAAATACCCTCATACCTACGTTTTGCTCGTCCTCAAGTAAAACAAACTAAAAATCCTAGAAAAAGAAAAATAAAATTCTAACTCACTTTTATAGAAATCACGGTTATACTTACCATGTGCAACAAGCCCTTTAAATCCCTATGTTACCCCTAGTGGACGGAGAAGGTCTTGTGAGATTTTACAGAATATATACCCACAAAATCTTTAAAAGAAAACATGAATAGAAACTCGAAAATCTTTTTTTTTAATTTTTTTCTCAAAAATTAATATGTACAAAATTGGGGAAAGATATATATACACATTCTAATGAACTAAATCACTTATGTAGCAAAGATATTGGCCCGCATATAAACAGAATGCACTCATCAAGATACTAACTTTTCACCCATATACTCATCAAAGCACTAACTTTTTACACCACTGCATATTAAGACTTTGAATCCATCCCAATACTTGTGTGCAAATGCATCACCATCCTAGGGTTTAAATTTACCATAATCAAACTCAATCCCACTTGACTGATACAAACAACGTGATTTACTTATTAACATGGGAAGCAAGCTTTGCCAGTAGCAGTATTGCCTCAAAGGGTAATACCCAATAGCACATGCATCAAAGGAAAACGCCTTATAGCTCATGCCTCAAAGGGATACTCGTTATTCCAAATTTTATTTCATTTCTTTTTCTCTTTCTTCTTTTTTTTTTTTTCATTTTCATTTTCACTCTCATTTTCATGTTTTTCTCTCTCTTTTTTTTTGAATGCAAACAAAAAAACCAAAATAATCGCGTCAAAGACAAGTGGGAGAGCCAATCATGGAAGACTAAGACCTTCAGATAATAATGATAATATAAATAAGGATCGGATTACATATCGATAATGCACAATTGGAGTTAGAATTAGGATTTAGAATGACACATCAAGGACAAAGACCTATCATGCACATCACGCTTATATACAAGCTAATAATCAAAGCAGAGGGGATTTAAGCTAATCAGAATAGTACAAAGCTTCCCCTAAAAACAAAACAAAAATTTGTTTGGATTTTTCAAAATTTTTCAATTTTTTTTTCAATTTTTTGCAAAGTTTTTTTTCAAAGTTTCCCCACCCTATACCTAAATCTCATAATGTCCTCATTGGGAGTGAAAAGAAACATAAAATACAACCAAAAAGAAAAATAAATATACAAAACGAAAAGGAGACTCAAAAAGAAGGAAAAAGACGAGACTCTAAAATTCAAAAGAAAACAAAAATAAAATAAAGTCACAAAAATATATACAAAAGAAAACAAATTGAAAAGAGAAGTAAAGAAGAACAAGTATACCAGGTCAGGTACAGAAGTATACCTAAGTTATGCCTTTCTGACGACCAAGGAATTTATGGAGTAACAGCCACTCCATATCAAGCTGAAAAGTGCTGCTTAAATCAAAACTCGTTATAGCATGAAGTAGCTTATCAAATAGGCAAGAACAACTCTCTACAAGGGTACAACAATAAAAAGTAAAGAGTTGATACCAAAAAGAGTACATCCACCATGACAATAAAGTACAGGTATGGGCCCGTTTCAACTTATCAAATGTAGAGGCCCAAACATCAAACAGACAGATGTAATTCAAACTAGCTAGCCAGTGGATCATTGGCCTAGAAATGTGATTGTCATTAGCAATGAGTAGTCTAGGTAAATTAGTGAGCCCTAAATCCACAAGTCCTTTTAAGCTCAATATGCGTATGAGTATGATCTAAATCAAAATGTTCAGTGACAATGGCCTCAGACTCAATAAATTTAGACTTGTGAGATTCAAAAAGGAAGTCAGGTTTGATGAGGTCAAAAGAAAAGGACTCATATTCAGCACAAAAACCACCATCAGAATGTCTATGGATATCAAACTCACAAAAAAAAAGATTCATATTCTACATATAGAATATCATCTAATTTAAATAGAAGATCATGAATGATGAGATCAAAAGAAAATGATTCATATTCAACATGAAAATCCACATTAAGACCTTCAGTAACATCAAACCCACATGAAAAAGATTCACATTATGCATAAAAAATATCATCATTAAATTCCAATTTAATGGGTTCAATTAGCTCCGCACATGTCTCCTGTAAAATAGCTTCTTCTGATTCATGATGCCTAATGTCAGATGTAATGTTCATATCCAACCCACCAGCAGTGCCGAATTGTTCACCGACCTAAGAGTTACAAGAGTTATTAAAAGGGGCGGGTGGGGCGGCATTAACTAGGACATCTTCAATAACATTCTTAGGTGAGCTAGTGTGGAGTGCATGGTCAAGTAATAGAGACTTAAGGAGGTCACTCTCTTATTTTAAACTAGGCAAAGGCATGTCATCATTCAAGTTAGGCCTAGCAAGATAAAATGGCTCAAAATCATCATAGAGACTAATTTCAGATTTAGAATATCCTAAACCAGAGTCAGGCTCACGATAATTCTCCCTACTTTGATTAAAACATTGAGAATATTCAGTAATTCTCAATTTTATAGTCTCTAACATTTTATCAGTCCATTCATTAATCCTCTTTTCAACACTTGCATATTTAGCATCAATATAAGTACGATATGGGCAATTACAAGAATCATGATTAAAAGATTCACAATAATCGCAGAAAACAGGAGACACACAAGAAGAAGAGGGGTCATGTGAATTCACAAAGTGATCCTGAGGGTAAGGACTAACAGGAAAAACAGACTCATCAGGAGTTGGGTATCCAAAATTATTTTTAGCTTGTTCAAACGCATAGGTATCCCAAACTAATTTTTCAAAGAAATCTCATATCTCATCTTGAGTTTTGGATAATAATCCTAGTACACCTCCAGGATAAATGGAGTCAACATAACCCCAAGATTCAGAATTCAAACCCACAGCAATGACCTCACAAATTTTCTATTTTTTGAAAATTCTTATTCAATTGAGTATGATAATCATTAAGTCTCGAAAGAGAGCTCAAAAAAAGTTCATGCTCATATTTTGGAAAATTAAAAACTGGCATGCTTGGTATTTTTTTTTTTTTTTGATTTTAAGAATTTTTCAATTTTTTTGAATTTTCAAGTTTTTAATTTTTTTTAAAAAGGAAAGAAAGTACATCTAGGACACATTTACAAACTAATGATTAAAACAAAAACAAGAGACTCAAATAATTAAGTGAACAAAGCAAAATAAACTAACAAAAATAAAACTATGCTACCAAAACAAAAGAAAGACCAAAAAGGCTCAAACATCACACAAAATATAAAATGAACACAAATACAAAAGAAGAGCATTTTTTTAATTTTGTTTCTTTGTTGCTGCTGCTTCTGTGCCTGTTTCCTGCACAATAACCAAATTGTTAGTTTTTTTTTTTTCAGCAGAGAAGATTGACCAAAATCAAAATTAAATGGACCAAAATTAAAAAAACAAAATATAAACTCTAATCGAAAATCAAAAACATAAGAAAGCTCGACTATACGAAAACAACTAAAACTAAACTAACAAACAAAAAATTGAAAAATCAAAGATACGTAACGAAAATGAAATCGGCGCAAATGACAACGCGACCTAATGTCACAATGTCATCCCCGGCAACGACGCCAAAAACTTGTTATGATTTTCCGCAAGCGTACGGTTTATCGTTGTACGAATTACAGGTATCATCCTCAGGGATGGTTGTGAACTTTGGTTACCAAAATTCTAAACTAAATTAAAACTAAAAGCATTCCATAATTATAAAAAAAAAAAGAAGTAGATTACCAAAATTTTCTAAATGAAAATACTAAATCGTACTACCAAAAATCCATCAGAAAATAAGAAACATGCTTTCCTAACAACTGCATCCCACTAACACCTCGTCGTAATTAGCCAATCAAACACTCTGATCTGATGCAGCAAAACAGAACAAAAGGAAGAGAGAGAAAACAGGTTAACCCCTAAGTAGAGCAACTCCTCCAATGCAAGACTTGAAAAATTACAACCAACAACTAAAAATTGAGTCTCGATGAGGGACGGATAGAATTGAATAAGAACAATCTGCCAACACTTGGACAACAAAAACCCAAATTGAATACCGGTGTCCATGTATTAACGTCATCACTAATATACACTCCTTAAAAAAAGGTCATACAATATATACTATAGTAGTCCATTTTGTAGAGACATTCAGTCTCGATTTTTTTTTTTCAACCTTCCATCTCATATTTCCACACTAGTGGAACTGGATATATAATAATAATATGCCTCACTTCTTTACTTTTTTTAAAAAATAGCTTTGGTAGTCTATTTTTATGTTTGTTCTCTGCGGTCTTCATATTTTATAGTTGACACATAAATGGTGTTGAAATTGTAGAATATTATTACATGAAAATCATTCGTTACAGAGCACACATCATCAGCACCAATTAATAAAACCAAAAAAAAATTAAGTGAATATGTCAAACATGAAATAAAAGTACAAATAAGCAATCTCCACTATCTAATTACACCAAAAGGAAGAGGGAAAAAATTAGCATCAAGTTCGAATAAGTAATTAGTGCTAAGTTAAAGAAAATTCAGCACCAAGAACATATTGCAACTGAACAGTTAAAAAAATCCATAATAACAATAAAAGAAAATCAAAGAGACTAATATTACATTAAATTAAAAAATCTAAAATCCGCATAAGAGAGAGGGAGAGAGACAGAGAAAGAGATTTGGGAAAGTTGAACGCAGTTTTACCTGAGAAGAAGAGGGAGAGAGAGAAATTTGAGCTTGGGAGTATTTAATTCTATTTAATTTTGCTATGAAATTTGAACTTTATAACTATAATTTTTGTATTTAAAAAAACAAAAATATTAGTATGTAAGTTGGGTATATTTAGAGAGTGTCTATAAAGTATAATTTTTAGGGCTTATTTTAGGGGCGTCCATGTATACTAAATTAAACCCCATTTAAAATAGCTCATTAAAAATTCTTTGACCTCATTAAAATTTTTTTGGGATTAGGGGTGTCCATGGACACCCCTAACCCCAACAAAGATCCGCCTCTGAATGGAGAGGAAGTTGAAAGGCCCCTGTTTCATGTGCTCTGTTTTGGGCTTCGTTGGGTTAATGGTCGAGGAAGAAGAAAGAGGGGATGGGGGGAGGCTGGTTGTTCACTTGCCCAGCACGTGATGCTTTAAGTGGGAGGAGGCTGGGCGTGTGTAGGCTGGACCGAGGAAGAGAAAAGAAAATGCAGCCGGTCTGGGTAGAGTGGGCCGTCTGGGCCAGACCCAAGAAAAAGAGAAGAGAAGGCCAGCCCACGAAAAAGAAAGAGAAGGGAAAGAAGAAGAGGAAAATGGGACCGGCCTGGGCTCGGGAATGGGCCTGGGCTCTCCCCCGTCCCCCTTTTTTTCTTGTTTTCTTCAATCTGATTCAACCCTTGCGCTTCTTGCTTATTTTTCCAAATTTTTCAATTCCTACAAAATGAACAAAAATATTATTAAAATCCTAATTAACCAATTATTTTGAGCAAATATTAGATAATTTAAGGGTATAAAATATCATAATTTCTGATTGAACATAAGGCATCTGCCATCTTTCGATATTGGGAATGATCTATAATTAAGCAGTCCATCATCTCAAGCATTAAGCTTGTTCGAACAGGAAGGAGTTTTGACAGGGTAACAATTTCGAAGTTTAACATGGGATACTTGGGTAGGATAGTAAGGATGATAAAAACCATGTGATTGTTTCATGTAAACTATTTTAGTGAGAAACTTGTATAAAAGGGTATTTTTGACATATAGCTAAGAAATAGGCCAAGAAAAAAAGAGACTATAAGTGTCAAAACAAGGCAGACTATTACACACGAGGGCCATTGAGAAATTTTGTACTGAAATTTGTACTTTGCAGGGAAACTTAACGTAATCACTCAAATAATCTTAAAAATACTTGCTGCTAGGCTTGGAAAATTAGAGTGTGTTTATCCAGGTTTACAAAAGTATACGTGGACTCTGCTTCTGTTTCTTGCTTCACACGCAATAATAGCTTGGATGCTTATGTAGTAGTGAATACTGGACCAAACGGGGTTAAATAGGTTTGGCGTGATGATAAACACAGTTTACGTGCGTAATGATTTTGAAGACCCAAACTGCTATTTATTATACTCCAGCATAAACACAGTAGTATAAAAATTACATAACAACACTCACAGTGACACAGTAGTACAAGTTACAATAACAAAAGCTGACTTGATGAGAGACAACACAACGACAACGACATATGCATAATAAAAGACTCTTGGACTTTAATATCATAACAAATTAGCCGACATATAATGGACTGGTTCATTATTTGGCAGCTTCAGGCGTTAGACATGTGGACATGCACCCAATTACTGGTGGCTAGGTGCAGCGATGGTGAAAACAACGGTGAGAGCAGCACTGATGGTCATGATTGCAGTGTGACCCACGAGGCAAACAATGTTGTGCAGCCCCCATCATTGGACCTACATATATATGCAAGCATTCTATCAATGCTATACCACATTCACACAATAATAGGAGAACACATTTCTTTCTTTTTCAAGGAAGGAGGTTTGGACACAAGAATAATAAGTAGATCATGGATACATTTGAGTTTGCTATGGAGCAAAACATTAGAGGGAAATATACAAAAGTTTCAAGATTGTTTTGTGATTCCAAGTAATTATGTGATGATTGAATCATATTGTTTAAAAGTAAAATTTAGGATGACTGTTTTTAACGAAAATCTAGCTCAAGCATGTACTTTTGTGTCATGTTGGCTACCTATACATATGTCAACAACCCTATTCTCTTCAACTTATTTTTTTAAGAATTAACTTAGTGTTGCTAAAAAAAAAGTAATTTAGATTAGTTCAACAACAAAATAAGTTTAATTTAGTTCAGCAAAAATAAAATCAATTTAGTTTAATTCAGTAAAATTTATTTATTTTTTTAAAAAAGGGGACCTATGCAATTGTATGAATCTTTCTCACATTAGATGAAGTGAAGCATTCATGATGCAAATATTAAATAAATACATAGAGATAAGTAATAAAAATTTAAATAAAGTGGACTTGCCGTCTTGCCCTGAGTAGCAATAAGAAACACAATGAAGAGGACGATGACAAAGATGCCTTAAAGTTTGCAAGTTTTGCCATGTTGAACATTTCTTTTCTCACTTTTTCACTCTAGTACTTCTGACTGATTTGCAGCCTGTTATTTGTGCAGATGATGTCTAGCTCCGGTTTTTGCATCTACTTCTATCCTTCCCATAATTATTTGTAAATTAAATTTGATGAGTCATTAGTTACCATTTCCTGAGGGCTTTGGATTTCTTTGTGAATTGGAGCCAAGTCTATCGAGGTTTCTGTGGTGTTTTTTTTTGGGGGGGACATTAGAATAAGTAAAATAATAAGTGTCTTGTCATAAGACACTTTCTGAGTATCTTGTTTTTGTTTAACAATCATATTATCAAATGTTTAAATTGATAAAAATAGTCTAATTGAACAGTGGAAGTACACTACAAGTTATAAAATGTTTAAAATCATCTTTTCATCTATAATTTACCAACTTTCTAAAATACGTATATCAGATGTCCTTGCAGATAGGGTTGATCCGATTATGGTCTTATTTAATATTTTATCGGCATAGATGACAAGTATTTAAACTTAGCAAATTCATAATTAAGCATAATCATTAAAAGTTGGTGATTTTAAATGATAAAATATATTAATTTTGGATGAAATAAGACATTTAAAAGTGTCTTACCGCAAGACATATATCATTACTCTTAGAATAATTCTCTTTATTCAAAGCTTATGTGACAAGATTTCTAGTAGATTTTTTACTTGTTGGGTTTTTGGACCTTTTTACAAGAGTTCAGCTATTATTGACCCATAAAATAGTATAACTCTCCTATAACAAATTTTTTACGTTCAAAAATTCGAATCCGAGGCCAAACCATTTAAACAAAGCTATATTGGAGTCCCTTTAGCTTGTAGTTATATATGGTTCACATGACTTGATTTGGCTAGGTGCTCTGAAGACCTGAGTGTACATGATTAGATGCAAAACAAGAGAAAAGTAGGCAACCATGCATATGGAGGAGCAAATTCGATGGCAACCAACTTATAGACCTCATAAATGGGTCATTCATTCGAGTCACTGGGATTGATTTCAAAATAGTTCATATTAGGTCTGTTAAACTTATTTTGCGAAGAAAATAACTTTGCTGAAAATTTTTGGGGTAGGTTCTGATCTGGGTAGACAAAAGCTTTACAAGGCATTGGGTCGTAGCTCAATAAAAGCCCGAAAAAGAGATTGGTCGAATAAAATAAGCCTCCAGGACTGGGTAGTTTGTTCCCGAATAGAAGCTCAATTAAACGTAAGTCCACTGAAGTCTTGAAAATAATTTCTATGCGCATGGCTAGCTTGTTATACACGTCAAAGATCTAGCCAGGATCCTCTAGATTCACAAGGAAAGGATGAAGATCTTGAGTGTGAATAAAATTAGGAAATAATCTATATCTAAAAGATATGAAATCGTAGTTAAATTCCTTTAAGAGAACCGTCTTAAACCCCTATATAGACAAATCATGACCAAACTCCAAGCTGGATGCTTTCCTATCTTTTCAAGGAATGTCAAAGAAAGTAGTCCCTAACCTATTTATGAAAGACAGAATAAGGACTCCAAAACTTAGCAAGAACTTTTCCCTGATGATTTAGAGAAAAGGAATCCTCAGAATAGACCTCTTAAATATTAGAGGAATAAAGATGAAGACTTGAGATTGAACTTGAATCGTAAAAGGGCTTACATGAGAAATCATTGCAGAAGAGGCCTGGTCAAGATGAGTCTCACTAAGAGGAAGGCCATGAAGAAAATTCATCGCATTAGAGCTCAAGCTCCATTAAAGTTGTGTCGTCTTAAAAACGTTCAAGAGAGAATGCAAGGAAGAGCCAGGGTGCTCCAATGATTAGTCGTCCTCAGATCACGACACTTTTTGATACTAAGATTTAGAAGGTAGAACTTTCAAAGAAGATCAAAGTACATAAGATGGGGTAGTGTGATGGGACTAGTGACTCTTAGGAGCACCTTGATGCTTATTTAACCAAGATATACCCGCAAATATCTTCTTTATGAGCTATGATGTGCAGATATTTTTCTGCTATCCTTAAAGGAGCAGCGCAAGCCCAATTCATTACTTCTTCCCATTTGAAATGTTTAGAAGCTTGAGCAAAACAAGTTAGTTTAACTTTGGCAATATCAACACATAAGGACAAAACACATTTGGGTTTAAAGACTCTTGAGTTGGATCGAGGCTATATGGGATGAAAATTGGTTGACTTAGACACAAAGGGAGGAGGCGGGCTTCCCAAATATATCATATAATATGTGGATTAAGGAAAGTATTTTGCGAGTGGGTGAAACAGTTGCCTAGTCAGTTGGATGTCGGACTGGACCCATCAAGTGAGCAAGTATCTTCTCGAGTAGGAAATAACAGGGTTTGAACTAGAGACACTACCAATCCCAGTAAGGCAGCACCTTTAATGCAAGCATGCCTGATGAAAGTGTAACTAAAATAATTTCCTGTTTTGATTTTCAAATCTCTCCGTCTTGAAACAATATCCCTAGTAGACTCGCCACTATAAGGACCACGACTTGAGACGTGGGTGCAGTCCCCCTCAAGTTGTTCGACTCATTTGCTGCTGGGTTTTGTTTCGTGTTTTTTAAAAATTTTCAGTGAAACAGGCCAGATTGCAGCAAAACAGGGGCTCAACTCGGAGAGGTGGACAATAGCGCTAATCTAGGAATCCGATTGGGTTCTGGTGCCGACACTAGGTCCAGCTTTCTAGCCTGGTTCCGGCTGGGTTCCTTGACCAGAACTGAGCCCAGTTCATGGTCCAGACAGTGTTACTATAGGGGTCCCCAATCTCTTCTATGATAATTTGGAAAGATCTAATGAAAAATAGTAAATTTAATTAATAGAATTACGAGTGAGTTTTTAGAAAAAGAAACCAAATCTACCTTTTAAAACGAACCATAAACCTAGAAGGACACCAAAAGGGACAAAGAGGTTCACTACAAAAAGGTTTTCAAAAGGCCCCCAAATAATTCCTGAAGGGGGGACCATTTGGCTCCATAGGCTTGAACTGAGGAACCAAATTCAAGGGCGGTGGTACAGTGACGTGATGAAGTACATTATATCATCACCCATCATCACTGACGGTCTCTACTGATCAATGCACGAAATTGAAATCTAATTACACTCAAAACAGCAAGCACACAACATATTATGATCAACCAAATTAGATAATGAACTTAAAAAGAACAATGTCAGTTCAAAGGAATTCATGATAAACCTCTATTTTGATTGATTTTTAATCCCAATTTGACCCATTTTCTTCCCCAATCTCTTGACTTATCTTAGCAAGAAAAAAGTGAACATGTTTTCTTTAGCTTATTTTGTGCTTCCAAGCGGTATCTCTCGCTTTGCAGGTGCCTTTCCCAAAAAGTATTGGAGTTTTACCAATCTTAGCTAAAAGGGAAGCTTTAGGAGCGGAATCTCAGGAAGAATGGAGGTCCGACGAGGCCTCGGGGACCAAAGGAAACAAAAATAGCTGTTGCAGCAGGCGCACGATCGATTGTAGGGTGCGCATGACCGTGCCTTGAAGCCAAAAGCTATGCACAGTTGGGCGCAGAACCAGGCGCCTCAACCGTGCATGAACCTTGGGACGTATGGTTGCCCGTGCATATACGCACGACCGTGCGTCACCCAATTTATCGCGACTTAATTATTTCGCTGTAGCGGTTAATGTTATCTTAGGTTAGACCTTTAGAGACCATGATTGAAAGGCGACTTTAGGGTTCCTTTCTGGGTCCTTTTCACTCTTTTCTAGCATCAAATTGAGAGTTGAATTCAAGGATTTTTGTTAGATCATTCATTGCAATCAATTCAAGTTTGTACCTTTTCCTTCCCTTCTTGTGATTTAACCCTAATTTTCATTGTTTGTCATGTTTACTCAATTTAGGCTTGTGATTTTGATTTACATGATGTTTAGCGGCTAAATTCATAGTCTTGCATTTGGGAGTAGCCCTTATTATGTGAAATTGAATCATGCTTTAAGTTTTCGTGAATCGTGCCCATGATTGTAAATTGAAGTCTTGCCTAGTATGCCAATTGATGGTTGAATTGCTTGAGAGAGTTTAATTCACAGTTCTTGGTTAGGGTTTAGAAGATCAACGAAAGTTGAATTCTTTATCTAGAGCGACTTTGTGAGCGACTGAGTTCTCTGACGTGAAAGCAGTTAGGGTTTTCAATTGGGAATAATTGATTACTAAATCTTGTGACTTTGATAATCTTAGTTTCATAAAATAGATAACTAGGACTAACTCAGTCAGTCTATTGACCTTTGAGAAAAGGCTTAGAAGCGCTTTAAATTGTAATGCTTTCCACTTTGATTGTTTTCATGGGCAGATTTGCATGATCTTGTTTATGGTTCATATAGCATAGTAGTGTAGTGAACCCCAATCCTGGACCTTTGACATTATTGAATTAGACAATTACATTGGCTCTCAGTAGATTAAAACTACAACCTAGCAATAATCAACTTAAGCGAATTTTCGCCTGAATAGAGTGTTGCAAGTTGATTCGGTGATTCAGAACAAGTTTCTTGGGGACACGACTTGTACTTGCCATTGCTACCTACAATTGGCACCATGCACTTGCGGTAAATATTTTAACACACTAAGTTTTTGGCGCCGTTACTGGGAAATTTGTTTGTTTCAACATCAAAAGCGATTCAAAACGCTCTAGCTTAGGCATTTTCTTTTTCTTTATTTTTCTTTCTTTTTCTTTTTCCTTTTTTTCTCCTGTGCTCTTTAAGCTTTGCTTGGACTTGCTTACGCTGGGTGTAGTTTTTGGCTTTGTATGCACAAGCGTAATCAGAGGGATCAACAACTCATTCCCTTTAACCCTGAGAGAGAAGCCACTGCACGGAGGTAAAGCGGTGCAAGAAAGAGGCAAACAGCACAAGTCATCATGGCCGAGAGAAATATTAGGGTGCCACGGGACTATGTCTTACCGCAAGCCACCGGCATCACCTCATCTGTCGTCAACTCGACCATCGAAGCAAAGAACTTCGAGCTGTGGCCCGCACTTGTGTCCTTTGTGGAGAAGGACCAATTCAGTGGACGTCCCATGGAGAACCTCCACATTCACCTTTGCAACTTCCTAGCGAAGTGTGATACAATTAAGCTGAACAGGATCTCTGCCGATGCAATCAGGCTGAGGCTCTTCCCTTTTTCACTGACGGATAGAACCAACGACTGGCTCCTCAATGAAGAGCCTAATTCGTTCATAACTTGGAAGGCCCTATCGACCGCATTTCTAAGCAAGTACTTTCCCTTGGGCAAAACAGCTAAGTTGAGAGCGGAAATCACTTCCTTTTCTTAATAAGGCGATGAGTCACTCTATGAAGCATGGGAAAGGTTCAAAGATCTTCAACGCCAATGTCCCCACCATGGAGTACCCGACTGGCTCCTAATTCAAACCTTCTACAATGGATTAGACTAGTCCCTGAAGATATCTGTTGACACTACAGCTGGTGGCGCACTCATAGGGAAGTCAATAGAAGCTGCGAGAGCCTTATTGGAGGAGATGGCCTCCAATAACTATCACTGATCTAGTGATAGGGCGACCCCGAGCAGGACTGGTGGAGTTTATGGAGTTGACACTGTGGACTTGCTTGCTAGCAAGGTGGACGCTCTAGCACAGCAGTTTGATCGACTTGGGATTCCTTCTTCAGGGAGTTTGGTGGGGAGTTCTTGGGGCACAATGTTTGAAGTTGGTGCTCTTTGTGAGATTTGTGGCATTCAAGGCCACATTGTTGCTGAGTGCCAATCTACTTTCCAGGGTGTTAAGCTTGCCAATGTGATGCAAAACTACAACCAACGCCCATAAAATAACCCCTACTTAAACACCTATAACCCCGGTTGGAGAACTCATCCAAATTTCTCCTACCACAACAACAACCCCATTTCGCCTAACGCCACTCAACCCCAACCTTCTAGTTTCCAATGCAGGGATCCCTACGCCCCACCTACACCTCAATAACAACCACCCCAGCGCAAGTCCAATATAGAGAGTTTTATGGAGCGCTTCATAGTGACCCAAACTAAGACCAATGAGGCACTTGGTGAGTCAGACAGTCAATTAACTTCTAAATTTGAGACTATGACTATTCACCAAAAGATGATGGAGAACCAAATAGCCCAGATTGCACAGCAAGTGAGCCATCTATCTAGGCACCAGGGACATCTACCAAGTCAATTTGAGACCAATCCTGAGGGTCAGATGAATGCCATCGCATTGCGGAGTGGCAAGGAGTTAGAAGGTCCTCCAATGCCTATAAGGGAGGAGAGGAGAGAGCTCAAGAATGAGGTAGATAATGAGAAGGAGGCCCCCATTGAGACTCCAAGTGAGGGGGTCCACACTGAAAGGACCCAGGAGGTTCAAGCTGAGCATGTTTCACCTCCAGTGAGGCCATACAAGCCTCCTGTCTCATATCCCTAGTGGCTACTGAAGGCCAAGGAGGAGCACAAGTATGGGAAGTTCCTCAAGATGTTGAAGAAGTTCCACATCAACATTCCCTTCATAGAGGCTATTACCGACATGCCCTCCTACGCCAAATTTCTAAAGGATCTGCTACCCAACAAAGGGGAGCTGTTCGAGAACGCTACCATGGCACTTACTGAGGAGTGCAGTGCTATTATTTAGAACAAGCTGTCCTTAAGATTTCAGATCCAAGAAGCTTCTCCATCCCTTGTTCAGTTAGGGATGTGACTCTCAGTAGGGTGTTATGCGATCTCGGGACCAGCATGAGCCTAATGCTTGCTCTATATGTAAGAAGCTACAAGTGGAGAACCTGAAATCCACCACTATCTCTTTGCAGCTAGCTGATAGATCCGTCAAGTACCCTATGGGTATTCTTAAGGATGTCCCACTACAAGTGGGCAAATTCTTAATCCCTTGTGATCTCGTGGTTATAGAGATGGAAGAAGACTCTCGCATCTCCATTATACTTGGGCGACACTTTCTAGCCATTACGGGAGCAATGATAGATGTGAAGAACGGCAAGCTCTCCCTTCAAGTAGGGACGAAAAGATGGAATTTAACTTCCCACAATCTATGGCCTCCCCCCCTCAGGCGACTCGTGCTGTAGAGTCGATGTGCTAGAGAAGGCACTTAATCAGGAGGCCAAGACTCACTATTCTGTGGAGGATCCACTGGAGGCTGCGTTGATCAGTTGCTATATGATCGACTCCTATTCGGGCGAGAGGGAGGAGTATGCTAGGCTCCTCAACGAGTCCACTGCCTATACACCTAGGCACACTACTAGAAAAGTTCAAAATAATGACAGAACACAGCGACGGAATTATTTAACGACAGACTCAGTTACGGATATGGCGACGAAAAAACAATACCATAAAAAAAGTCAGAGTATGCGATAAACATGGCGACGGACCCATAATTCCGTCGCCATATTTCAGCCTTGGCCACGAAAATTCCGCCGCCAATATAAAAAAAATTAATTTTTTTACAGGCGATGGAAATTCCGTCACCTAGCCATGAAAATTTTCAGAAATTCAAATTTTTTTTGGGCTGGCGATGGTTGCCAGCCCATTTAAGTGAAACCAGAAATCTGGTTTCACTTAGTCGACGCTAACACAGCACAGAGAGAGAGAGAGAGAGAGAGAGAGAGAGAGAGAGGCGAACGGGACTCCCTCCACGTGAACAACCACCGCAGCCCCACCTAGCCGCCGTCGTCGCCGTCCTCCCCCCATCGCTGGTTGACGCCGGCCGCCATCTCCTGCCCCTCTTGTCGGTTTTTTCATCAAATTTGAGGTAAGTTTCTTCAACTAAATTAGTTGTAATTTCTACAAATTTTTGTATTAGATTGTTAGAATTTCATAGTTAGTTCATAGTTATGTTGAAATGTGGTATTTGTGTGAGGTTATTGCTCTAATTTGGTGCAAGATTTGGATAAATGCGATTTAGAGTTTAGGTTTGGTAGTTTGAAGTTAAAATTTGATATGGTGGTGGAATGAAATGGTTTAATTGATAATGTTATTGAAATATGGTATTTGTGTGAGGTTATTGCTCTAATTTATTACAAGAATTTGGTAAATGCGATTTAGGGTTGAGGTTTGGTAGTTTGAAGTTGAAATTTCATATGTTGGTGGAACGAAATGTTTTAATTAATAATGTTGTTGAAATGTGGTATTTGTGTGAGGTTATTGCTCTAATTTGGTTGGAGATATTGCTCAATGCAATTTAGGGTTTAAGTTTGGTGATGTGAACTTGAATGTTGATATGTTGGTGGATTGAGATACTTTAGTTTATAATTTTGTTAAAATGTGATGTTCGTATGAAGTTGTAGCTCTTATTTGTCTGAAGATTTTGCCCAATGCGATGTACACTTAGATTTAGTAATTTTAAGTTGAAATTTGATATGTTCGTGGAATAAAGTGGTTAACTTTGTATAAATTATTAGTTTTATGAAATTCGTCAGAATATAAGTATATTTATAGAAATTCATAAGGTTTTTTTGGGTCAGTGCAGAAATTTATAAGTAAACATATATAATATATAATTGAGTAATTCATGTAATTATTATAATTTTAATTGAAATTAATTCTTATCAAATACCTTATGTGGTTATTGTTATTTGAGCAGAATATGAATGATCATCCACATCGTAGGTAGATGTATAATAGATTACTACCTGAGTGTAGTGGTTATACGCAAGAATTTATAGATGGAGTAAACCAATTCGATCAATTTGCACACAGACAGACAGAGTTTCTGAATGGGGGAAAGTATAGATGTCCTTATGTAAAATGAAGAAATAGGGTATACTTGACACCCGATGAGGTCAAGATACACCTTATGTATAAGGGTTTTGTGCAAGGGTATTAGTTCTGGATAAGCCATGGAAAATAGAACCTCAGCAATATGATTATGGGTATTCAAATAGTGAAATTTTTGAAGTTAGAGGTTCAAGTCATATTAATGATGATTACTATGAATCCTACGTAAATCAGATAGAGGACATGGTTAATGATACTATAATAGCAAATCAAAATGTAAGGGAAGAGGGGTTAAGCACTTGCCGAGAACTATTTCGTAATATGATTCAAGCTGCTCAACAACCCTTATATGATGGTTGTTCCACCCACAGTGAGCTCTCTGCTGCAGTGAGACTATTGAGTATCAAATCTGATTATAACATACCATAAAATTGTTTCAATGAAATTGTTCAATTAATGAAAGAGATGTGTTAACCTAACAACCGCGTGCCAAACAACTATGGGCAAATGAAGAAGGTTGTTAAAGATCTCGGCAACGATGTGGTCCTAATTGATTGTTGCCGGAAAAGTTGCATGCTATTTTATAAGAGGGATGCAAACCTGGATGCGTGCAAGTTTTGTGGGCATTCAAGATGGAAGAGGCAAAGGTCACAACAAAGGGATCAGAATCCATTGTCATACTCAAGGATGCGTTGCTTGCCGTTAAAACCTCGACTGCAGAGGTTGTATGCATCAGGAAGTACTGCAGAGCACATGAGATGACATTATGAATATCGGCGTGAGGACTGTGTTTTATGTCATCCATCAGATGAGGCAGCATGGAAATATTTTGATACAAAATACCCTGAATTTGCTGCAGAGCCTTGGAATATGAGGCTTGGCTTATGTGCTGATGGATTTAATCCTTAAACTTTGTCTTCAAGATCATACTCCATTTAGCCGGTGGTAGTTACCCCTTATAACCTCCCTCCTGAAATGCGTATGACCACACCATTTATGTTCTTGACTTGTGTACTCCCCGGCCCCAAAAATCCCAAGAATAAGATAGACATATATTTACAGCCTTTTGTTGATGAGTTGAAAGAGTTATGGGAAGTTGGAGTTGAGACTTATGACATTTCTACAGGGTATACATTTCAGATGAAGGTTGCACTTATGTAGACCATCAATGATTTCCCTGCATATGAAATGTTACCTGGGTAGAGTACTAATGGCCAATTGGCATGTCCTGTATGTATGAAATAGCAAAAGGGTTTGAGATTGAGAAATGGAGGTAAATTCTCATGGTTCGATTGTCATCAGTGTTTTCTGCTAAGGAATTATGCATTCAGAAGAAATACAACAGTATTTAGGAAAGGCAGAATTGTTACAGGGGGTCCTCCTCGCCAACTATTTAGGGAAGAGCTTTATGCCGAGGTTGAAGATTACCCAATGGTAGCTATAAATTGTGACTTTGTCATACCAGGATTTAAGGAAAATGAGCACATGGATAAAGAAGAGCATATTATGCGAGTTGCCTTATTGGCAACACCAATTACTCCGCCATAATTTGGATGTGATGCACATTGAAAAGAACTTCTTCAAAAACATTATTAACACTATTATGAATGTCCATGGGAAAACAAAGGACAATGCCAAATCAAGAATAGATGTTGCAGAAGTATGTGATTGACCAGAATTACATTTACATCTAGGCCCAAGTGGTAAGCCGGTTAAACTAAAAGCGAAATTCGTACTTCCTGCGGATAAACAAAGAGAGTTGTGTGAATGGGCAAAGGAGCTTCAAATGCCTGATGGATATTGCTCTAAATTGAGGAATATCGTGGACCCTAATGAGGCAAAGTTCAACAACATGAAAAGTTATGATTATCATGTGTTCATGGAGACTCTTTTACCCATTTCATTTGGTGCGCTCCCAGATGATGTCTTGAAACCTCTTATTGAGATAAGCTAGTTCTTCAAGAACTTATGCTCAACAACATTGCGAGAGGATATGCTTGAGAAAATGCATCGCAACATTGTCATCATTTTGTCTAAGTTGGAGACCATTTTCCCTCCTGGCTTTTTCAATGTAGTGGAGCACCTGCCAGTGCATTTGGCAGAAGAGGCTCAACTTGGTGGTTCACTACAATACCGATAGATGTATCCATTTAAAAGGTAAAGTACACTATAATCGATGAAACCTTATTGCAATTCTTATATGTAGAATCACTTAGAAGTGAATGCAATTATGAATTTGTTAGGTTCTTTGGCCGATTGAAGAAAAAGATAAGTAACAAGCGTGTCCTGAAGGTTCAATCACAGAAGCATACCTAGAAGCTGAGAGGACATTTTTCGCCTCCTATTACTTCGGCTCTAATGTGCCCGCCATGCGCACTAGATGCAGCAGAAATGAGGATAGCGATGACCATATTGATCATTTTCTAACTCTATCTGTGTTTGAGTCGCAAGGGACCGCTATTGGTAGGAAAAGATCAAGGTATCTCACAGATACTGAATATGTTGCTGCCCATCTTCACGTGCTATTAAATTGTGATGAAATTAAACCTTATATAGGGTGAGTGGTATCTTAACTTCCAATTGAGTTTATCATTAGGAGTGCAAGTATATTAATAGACTTCATAAAATATAACAGAATTTTCACAGAACAAGTCAGAACTGTACGTTCCAATGTCTACGACGCTAATGTTGGCACCATCATTAAAACTCATTTTGCAAATTGGTTTAGTTAGAATGTAAGTATTGCAACTCATTTATTCATAATTTTAACATAACAGTTAATTAGATGCATTGTATTAACTAAAACCACATGTTATGTCACCTTAGGTGCATTGCATTCAACTATTCAAGACTGACAAACATTGCTACTTGACAGAATTGGCTGCAAAGCCAAATCGGTATGTGTCAACAAGGACGACATATAGAGTAAATGAATTCAAATTCCACACAAAAGCTCGCAGCGTCGGGAAGAGAACATATAATTGTGGTGTTGGTGTCTGTGGTACGGAGGAAGGCGATATTGAAAATGATTATTATGGTGTACTGAAGGATATTGTCCAAATTGAGTACGTAGGCGAACCACTTAAACGATGTGTGTTATTCAGTTGTGAGTGGTTCGATCCCACATTGAATCATGGGACACAATATCATAAACTAAGCAAACTTATTAAGGTCCACCGTATAAGAAGGTACTGAAAGTAGGACCCATTTATCTTCCCAAACACTGCATCACAAGTATACTTCATGCCACATGCAGATCGCTCAAGGGATAGGGCCAATTGGCTTATTGTCGTACCAACCAAATCTAGGGCGAGAGTGGATAAGCAGTACACTCTAACTACTGCGTACCAACAAACAGACATAACGATAATCATTGAACCTATGAATGACGCCATCCCTACATCATTAGTGGATGAAAGTACACCACCGGAAGAGGTTAATAATGAAATGGGGTTTTCATTCATTCAGGGTAATGACGAGATAGATGAGGTAGAGAATGATGAGGGTGATGAAGAGGGCGAGTGGGATGACGGTAATGAAACAGATGAAGTAGAAGAAAATTTGCATTTGTATGATGATGATGACGATGACGAAGACAATGACGATGATGATGCAGATGATTGAGTGCTTATGAATTCTTATGTATTTTACTACTTTGCATGTCAAACTATTGGTTGTGACTTTACTTTTATTGTATGAATGAATTTTGTAAAATATGTGTTACCTAAGTACCTATTATGATATTTGAGTAAACGGTTGATATGTGCAATTATTTCGAGATAAGTCCTCCACTCGAGTTAGAGAACGAGGGCGTAGGAGCTCTGCTGTAGATCCGACTGCAATGGATATTGATCCATCTTCCCCCCAGGTACCTCATACCCCAGTTCACCCAGGGGCCACAATGGCTGCTTACATACTAGGTATTTTAGGACCAATGCCTCCCCTATTTGGGGATTTCCATAATCAGACCTCATACATTCCCAACCAAAGCACCATGTATGGCCAATTTGCCTACAACATCCCTCCAAACCCGAACACCGTGTAGCCTACTGCTCAGCGTATTGACCTAACACAAACCAGTCCTAAGATAACATTGTAACTGGTGAAAGTGAAGTATAATCCAGTTATGGGAGTACTCGAGCAAAGACTTAGATTGGGCCAGATGGTAACGGGTAAGTCTTCAATTGTTATATGTTGTGAATTACTACATGAATTTTGCATAACAAGTAATCAATTTGATGTGTTATGTTCAATTAGGTTTCTCCCCAATAATGGTACTATTAGTAGGATTTCGCTCATATTTCAAAGCAAATATGACGGAGCTTGGCCTACTTGGGGTAAAGTGCCCAAACCCGTACGAGATTTGTGGTTTGGAGAGTTTAAGGTAACTATAGTGACTAAATATTAACAGTTTGTGTGAACGTGATAAATTATTATTATATTATTTGATGTGTTTGTTGTTTTCATAATTGCAGAAGTGGTTTACTTAGGATCCGGTCCATGAGGACCGTATTAGAAGGAATTTTGAAAATCAAGGCAATGCACGCTTGAGAGACTTCCTTAACAGAGCAAGGAAGCATAACAAGAAGCTTGTTTGGCTCGGTGATGCTCAATGGGAGGGATTCCAACAGCATTGGGTGAATGAACATTACAAGAAATTGCATGAAATGGCCTAGAAGAACCGACTGGGTACTCCAGAAAGTGGTGGCCCATCTCTCAACACCTATGGCTCTATCCCTATGTATGAGCATAGGCGGCGTCTGGTAAATGAATTTGCTATGTATTTCTTTAACTTTAATATTGTAGTTTGGCTTATGGTTGACATCATTCTTTCCGGCACGTACATAGAGGGAACAACTTGGGACGGAGCCCACGATTGTTGAATTATTCAGTCGCACTCACAAACTCCATGGCAAAGAAGATGCCCCTTGGGTTGACAAGAAATCACAACAAGCATATGTAAGCAATTAGCTATTCTCAATCTTTATTGGTAGTTCAACATGAACTTGTATACTTTACTTTCATTAATTATAATATACATGATTTCTTGTACATGTTGTGGTATTGTAGGAATTCTTTGAACGTGATTTCCAAGATGTTATCAACTCTCAAGGGACTAGGTATGGCACTTCTCAAGATTCAACCCAGCCATTTCCAAACCCAAATGAGTTGTGGGTGAAGACGTACAGGAACAAGAAGGCCGTATTTATGGCATTGGCGATGAGGCTGTCAACATTAGGGAATCCGGTTACTTCAATCCCATTCAAAGAGCCGGTACAGTTTTCATATTACAGTTTCAATGAACATGGTTATGCAATGAATTCACTTAATTGCAATACTAATGCGTACTTCACTTAAATGCCTGTCAGCAGGTACCGGTTATACACCATTGCCAACAAGAGTTCAATGACTTAAGGGGTGTAGTAACCAACTTGGGGGGTGAGCTAACTTCATAATCTAAAAGCTACCGGTTGCTTATGGAGAAATGTAAGCAACTGGAGGAATCGAATAAATTGCTCACACAAAGCAACCAACAACTGAGCCAACAAATGATGAGCATCGATTAGTGCCTCCAAACTTTCTTTCAAATGCAACAAGCTTCTGGCTCGGGATCTCAGCCACCATTTACTCATCATTCACAACATAATGAAGATGAGGATGAGGAAGAGGACGAGGAAGAGGATGAGGATGAGGATGATCCTCACCTTGGTGATTGAGTTGGTTGTAATTTTCCCCCAGTTGGTGGCTCTCCTGCTTGGTTCTTCATAGAGTATATATCTTCCTGCTTGCTTCCCCTACCATTGGTGCTTAATTATTTCAGTCCCCTCCCCTGGTGCTTATTTCATTCCCCTCCTATTTGGCACCTACTTCTCCTTCTTCTGCAAACATAACGTTACTTTTAATTACTAGCAACTTCTGGTTTGATTGGATTTGTAGTTTGTGATATGTAGAAACTTTATTTGGGACTTATGCTTTGTGAATTCAAAACCTTTGCTTGGAAGTGTTGCTTTGGATGTGATATTCCACCTTTGTGTGGCTTAAAATTGTTGAGAACGCTTATTCGAAGCCATTGGATGTTGATTGAGTGCAAATTGTTTGTAAATTTCTTGCAGGGATTGAAATATATGTATTAAGGGATACAATCAAAAACAAGCGTTGCTAGTTTCAAAAAAATTAGAAACTTAGCGACGGACTGGCTTATGGAACTGTAACATTAATTTTTTTGGGGGCAGAAGGTAACGACAGAATGGACGATCCGTCGCCATCAGCGACGAAAATTCCGTCGCTATTTCCGTTACTGATGGCGATAGATTTTTCACTCCGTCGCTCCCCACCCAGCCAATTTTTTCCCGCCAAAAAAAGTATGTCATAATATCCATCGCTGATTCTGTCATTCTCTGCGATGGAATTTCCAAATTTCGTCGCTAGGTGCTCAGCGATGAGCGAAAATCTGACATCCGTCTTTTGTCGCGAATTCCATCGCTGATATGAAAATTCCATTGCTGATAAGCCTAATTCCGTCGCTGATTCTGTCTTTATTTGGTCTTTGTTTTGAAGTGGCAGTCCCCCAAGGAGGTCTTTAGTGTGGAGGAACTCACCTCCAACGAGCAAGAGAAGTGTCCATCAAAGGTAGAGTTGAAGCCTCTACCTCCACATCTCAGGTTTGAGTTTATTGACTCGGCCCATTAGTTCCCTATTATTGTTAGTGCTAAACTAGATGGCCCCCAGTTGGAAAAATTGTTGGATGTACTTCGAAAGCAGATAGGTGCAATTGGTTATAGTATTGATGATATTAAGGGACTCAGTCCTTTATTATGCATGCATCTCATCTTTCTTGACGAAGGTCATCGCCCCTTCCGACAATCTCAGCACAGTTTAAATCCTAATATGCAAGAGGCTGTGAAAAAGGAGGTTGTCAAATTACTTGATGCTGGGATCATCTACCCTATCTCGGATAGTGAGTGGGTGAGTCCAGTTTAGGTAGTTTCCAAAAAGGGTGGGATGACCGTCAGTAAGAATGAGCGAAAGGAGCTCATCTCGACTAGGATTGTGACAGGGTGGCGAATGTGTATTGATTATCGTCGATTGAATCAAGCCACTCGAAAAGACCATTTTCCCCTCCCCTTCATCGATAAGATGTTGGAAAGGCTGGCAAGGCATTCTTTCCTCTGTTATTTGGATAGATACTCTAGTTTCTTTCAAATTCCTATCCATCTTAATGACCAGGAGAAGACGACCTTCACGTGCCCATATGGTACCTTCGCTTATCGAAGGATGCCTTTTGGGTTATGTAATGCCCCTGCCACTTTCCAGCAGTGTATGACTGCAATATTTTCTGATTTCATTGAGAACATCATGGAGGTGTTCATGGATGACTTCTCCATTTATAGCGGTACCTTTGATCTTTCTTTAAAAAATCTAATCAAGGTACTCCATAGATGTGAGGAAGTCAACCTAGTATTGAATTGAGAAAAGTGCCATTTTATGGTACAAGAGGGGGTCGTCTTGGGTCATGTCATCTCTGCTGGGGGCATCGAGGTAGATAAAGCTAAGGTTGAGGTTATCGAGCGACTGCCCCCTCCTACTTCGATAAAACGGGTGCAGAGTTTCCTTGGTCATACGGGTTTCTATAGCTGCTTCATCAAGGACTTCTCCAAGATCGCTAAACCTTTGACCTAGCTTCTCGCCAAGGATGCCCCGTTTATTTTTACTGATGAGTGTTATGAAGCATTTTGTAGGATTAAGTACGTACTGATTTCTACCCTCATCATACAACCACCAGATTGGGATCTCCCCTTTGAGATTATGTGTGATACCAGTGACCATGCCGTGGGGGTAGTCTTGGGACAGAGGTGAGACAGGAAGCCAGTGGTGATTTACTATGCTAATACAACGCTGGATGAGGCTGAACAGAATTATACAACAACTGAAAAGGAGCTGCTTACGGTCGTGTACACAATGGGAAAGTTTTGATCTTATCTCCTATGCTCTAAGGTCATCATGTACACCAACCATTCTGTACTCAAGCACCTCTTTGAGAAGAAGGATGCAAAGCCTCTCCTCATCCAGTGGGTTCTACTCTAGCAAGAGTTCGATTTGGAGATCAAGGACAAAGCAGGGGCTGAAAATGTGTTTGCGGACCACCTTTCTAGACTTATTATGGAGAAGTCGGATGGTCCCCTAAATGATGCCTTCCCTGATGAGCACTTAATGGCCATTTCTGCTGCTCACGCCCCGTGGTTTGCTGACATTGCAAACTACCTTGCTTCAGGAGTTATGCCACATGACTTGTCCTCCCATCAAAAGAAAAAGTTCTTCTATGATATCAAGCACTATTTTTGGGAGGAACCTTTCCTTTATAAGCAGTGTAAGGACAGGATCTACAGGCGTTGCCTCCCCGAGGAGGCGGTTCAAAGCGTGATTTCTCATTGTCACGACTCTCCATGCTGGGGGGCATGCTAGCACCTCCAAGACTACAGCTAAGGTCCTTCAAGTTAGGTTCTTTTGGCCCTCACTCTTCAAGGATGTTTATGCGTATGTTCGTTTATGTGATCGCTGCCAACGGATGGGCAATTTATCAAGGAAGAATGAGATGCCTCTTAACTTCATCCTTGAAGTTGAGATCTTTGATGTTTGGGGCATCGACTTCATGGGCCCTTTTCTGTCCTCGAGGGGTAGCAAGTACATCCTAGTCGTAGTGGATTACGTCTGCAAGTGGGTGAAGGCGGTGGGTAGCCCTACTAATGACTCTAGAGTAGTGGCTAAGCTATTCAAGAGGACCATTTTTCCTCGTTTTGGAGTTTCGAGGGTGCTCATTAGCGACAATAGGATGCACTTCATAGAGAAGAAACTATAAGCTCTCTTAAAGAAGTATGGCGTGCACCATAAGTATGGACTTGGCTACCACCCTTAAACTAGTGGCCAGGTGGAGATTTCCAACTGTGAAATCAAGTCTATTTTGGAGAAAACGGTTGCGAGATCAAGGAAGGACTGGGTGGACAAGCCTGATGACACCCTTTGGGCCTACCGCACGACCTTTTAAAACTCCCATCGGCACCACCCCTTTTTGACTCATCTATGGTAAGACTTGTCATCTCCCCGTGGAGCTGGAACGACATAAGGCCTACTGGGCCATCAAGCATTTTAATTTCGATTTGAAGTCTATGACGGAGAAAAGGTTGTTGCAATTGAACAAACTCGAGGAGATCCGATTGGATGCCTATGAAAGTTCAAAGCTCTATAAGGTGAGAGTAAAGAGGTGGCATGATCGGTTTATCAACAGGAGAGAGTTTAGGGAACGTAACTTGGTTCTCCTTTTCAACTCTAGATTGGAGCTCTTTTCTGGGAAACTCCACCAAAGTGCTAAAGGTGTACCCTTATGGCTCTATTGAGATCGGCACAGACGCCACAGGATTCTTCAAAGTGAACGACTCTAGGCTCAAACATTACATTGCTGGTTAGCCAATTGAGGGAAAGGTCCCTTGTGACCTCCCTGATGTTCCTCCCACCTAGGAGTCACCCACGGTCAAGCTCGGGACCTAAAACAAGTGCTTCTTGGGAGACAACTCAAGTTTTACAGTTTTCGGAAAAAAAAGATGAAAAAGGGGGGAAAAAAGAGTCTGCAAAGGGGGGAACAAAAGTGAAAGCGCCGAAGCAAGGGTGAAGAACAATAGAGGGGATTGAAAAATAGCACAAAGGAGGTAGCAAGGCAAGATTTGGAGCTCCCCTCAGGGAAAAATAGTGTTCTTGGGAAGTGTGTAGAAATTTTTTAGGCGCACAGCCGTGCAACAGTGACGCACGCGCGTGTGTCAGGACCCGAAGCTACGCACGATTGGACGCATGATGATGCGCCTCAATTGTGCACAACTAGCCTGAAAACCTTAGCATGCACGGTTGACCGTGCATGTATGCACGACCGTGCGTCCTTTTTTAAACCCAAATTTCTCTCTTCCTATCGCCCATTTCTCACTCAACTCTCTTTCTCTTCACTCACAACTCCCTCTCTCTCTCTCAAACCAACACCAAAGCCATCTCGTCGGCCACCGCCCATGTTAATCGCTGTTGGTGCCGCCTCCTCTACCGGTAGTTTCCCTTTTCTCTCTCCTCACTTCTCCATCTCTCACCCCGACCTCCCCTATTCGCCCTTCCTCACTCTCTCGTTGCCAGTAACCGCCGGCAGCACCACCACTATGCTGACGCCACTATTTCCTCGCCGATGTCTGCTCCACCACCGCCACCTCACAACCCCTCATTCTCTCTCCTTCCTCACTCCCAAAAACTGAAACCTTAACCCAAAATCTCCCTTAATTTTCAAGCTCCTTGGTTGGTTACTTGTGCAATTGGGTGCTATTGGGCTCCTTCAAGTACTCTTGCTGCCAAATTGGGTACTATTAAACAAGAATTTGGTTGGTGATTAGTGCGATTGGTTGCCACTCACTCCACCCACCATGGCTCCCAAGAAACGATTGAAGTCCACTGCTGCCTCCACTAGCCGGGCCCTAGCGGCCTGAGGTAACTTCTCGATACCCTATGTAATTAACAAGTATCATCTTGTTTTTTGTGGATATCAACCATGCTTCTTGCTATGATGCTATAGTTAGTAGGAAAATTTGTGCTCCCAACTATTTGGATGTAGAAATGCTTACTACTTTACATCTTTATGACGACTTGCTGATTTTGTTGTGTAATCTTGGTTGGGAAAATTTTGGGGCATTACTAGAACCCGTTTATGAACAGCTTGTTTGGGAGTTTATGAGTTCCTTAATTGTTGACTTTACCCGCAAATTTGATGAAGTTAGAGCATATATCCGCTTTAGGTTGTTTAACCACACCCATGAAATGCACCTTGTTTAATTCAATGAGCTATTGCGCTTGCCACCCTCTAGTGCTACTACCCCTACCCATGCGGAATATAACCCCAAGAACTTTTGGACCACTCTCACCTGTTCGGGGCGAAGGTACGAGGCGTGATCCACCAAGGCAACGTGGATTTGCAATCCTATACTTCGTTACTTCAAGCGCCTGACTGCCAACCATGTCTTTCCCCAAGCTGATAGTCAAAATAGGGTTCGAGCCGGTGAGCTCTTTATTCTTTGGGCAGCCTTGAATAGAAAGGCCGTCAATACTGGTGCCTTCATATCCGACCACCTCGATGAGCATGCTAAATCCACTAAGGTGGTTATCAGTGATGGTGGTATCATCACGGCTTTGGCCAAGGCTTTGGGCTATGGCGTCCAAGTTGATGCTTTGAGCATTTTGTACCATCCGGGCCACATTGATCTCTTCACATGCATTAACATGAAACTTTTTAAAGCGCTCGGTGGCGGTCAGTTGTGGCTCAATCACCATGGGCATGCCTTTTTTCCTTTACCCAATCGACCCAAGACCACTATCACTCGCCCTTCGATCAAACCTCGTTTATAATGATGATGAGGATGGTGAGTTAGGGGGCGAGTCCGATGGTGGTGGTGATGATGATGTCAAGGAGATCCCTCGAGGCCAGGGTGCTAGGCGGCGCGCTCCTGCAGGCCCCGACGCTGGTCCCTCTGGCACTGTTGCTACTTCTTCTGGGGCCTTGGGTCCCTCCATGTTTTAGACGGTCGTTGACCGTCTTTCTTGACTAGTTACAAGTTTAGAACCAGGAGATCTTACGCAACCCGCAGAACATGGCTCACCTAGTTTAGTACGCATATGAGCAGCATCAGTGGCCTTACCCACCTACTAATTGGTGACCTCGCGGCCCCTCAGGGCCCTACTGATTGATGCACTCTAAGTATGCTTCCCATCCTCGCATTCGCATGCCTATTCTATTCATTGGGGACAACGAAATGTTCAAGTAGAGGGGAGTGGGTTCCACATTGTTATCTTTGAGGTGCATCTTATGGAGGATTAGGATACATTAGTTGCACGACTAGGATACATTAGTTGCACTTCTGTTTTTGCTTTTAGTTGAGCATATAGTTTAGTGCATTTAGGCTAGAAAATTTGCATTGCAAAAGGAGATTTGTTGAGTTGGGTGCGCATAAGCTTGCGAGGTAACCCCTTTCACCCTACTCTTCATTTTCTTTTTTGCATTTTATTGTTTTCCTAGTTAGATTTACTGCTTTTGGGAAAAAAAAAACTAAAATTGGTTGTGAAAACCCCTCTGATAATGACATGTAAGGGGTGATGATCTGTTTGATGGTTGTGTTGGCTTGTGATGAATGAGGCTCAATTTGGGTGAACTCTTATGAAAAGATTGTGAAAATGATTTGGCCTCTTGGTTATCGTGTGCTTGTACATGTGCCTCTAAAAACTGTTATGTTGTGAAGTGTTTGAACCCGGATTGTTAGCCAACCTTTTGAGCTATTGTTTGGACTATGGTAGAAATGACCAGTGAGACTTTTGAGCTAATAAAGACTATTCATTTTACATAGTGATATAGCCCTCCTGTGTGTGTACTTCTAGAACTTGGCTTAACTCTCTTCGAAATCACGCTTTGCATGTCCATAATGTTGATATAATTGAGGTATTCATTTGGATTGCAAACTACATGAGCTAAACATCCGTCACCCATTATTAGTGCCTTTGCTAGCGCTTTGAGCTTTTCCTTGTCATTTGGTTCACCCCTGTCTACTAGCCCTTGGCCTGAAACAAACTTAATTACCCTTAGCCAAGTTAGTAGAGTAATGCTGTGAATTATAATTGGTTGGCAAATGTATTGGTTGGTCTTCTTCAAGATGGGTTGCTAGGTTGTTGTTTTTTGTTGGGAATGAGGAGTTCAAATTGTCTTAGCCTTTGCCATACATCTCTCTCCACTTGCTGAAAAAAAAGGGAAGAGGAAACGTGAACCAAAAAAAAAAAAAAGAAAGAAGAAAAAAAGCTGTCAAAAAGCAAAAAAGGAGCATGGAAATAAAATGTTTGGCATCGGCGGATCTTCAACAAGTGTTTCAAGTCCTCTTTCTTGACACCTAGCTGAGGAGGTAGTGATAATGACGATGTGGGGATGCAGAGTTGGCCTTGAAATGCTCTACTTAGCTAATTAGCTCTTCTTTGCCTAAATATTCCCCTCCTTACCTCAACCCTTGCCCCATCACATCCCTGAAAAGCCCTTATGATCAACATTTGTGTGTATGACTTCAGTGGTGGAGAATTGAGAGTTTTTGCCAAGCCTATGGTAGGGTGTATACACTAAAAGCGGTTTTGAGTGTTCACTTTACACTAAACACATGAGAGGAGTATTCCATTCTTCTTACCCCCAAAAGGTGAGGATCTACCAGTCTCATTAGCTCACTAGCAATTTGGGGGAGGGCATGACATATCTAGACAGTTTGATATGGCTATTAGATCTTGCACCAAGACCTGTGGTTTCTACTCTTGTTAAGACACTTGTGCTTCAAAAACTTGGGTTCTACCCTAATTTGAGTCTCTTAGTTGTGAGTTGCCACTCCTATGAATCTGCTTGTCATTACTTATCTAAGGAGGTTGGTACTTTGAGGAGCATCTATCTCTTGGGTCTTTTTGATTTATGACCTTGCTTGGGGACAAGCAAGGGATAAGTAGGGGGGAGTTGATAAATCTCTATTTTGACTGATTTTTAATCCCAATTTGACCCTTTTTCTTCCCCAATCTCTTGACTTATCTTAGCAAGGAAAGGGTGAACGTGCTTTCTTTAAGTTATTTTGTGCTTACAAACGGTATCTCTCGCTTTTCAAGTGCCTTTCCCAAAAGGTGTTGGAGTTTTACCAATCTTAGCTAAAAGGGAAGCTTTAGGAGCGGAATTTCAGGAAGAATGAAGGTCTAACAAGGCCTCGGGGACCAAAGGAAGTAAAAATGGCAGTTACAGCAGGCGCACGGTAGATTGTAGGGTGCGCATGACCGTGCCTTGAAGCCAGAAGCTACGCACAGTTGGGCGCACAACCGGGTGCCTCAACCGTGCATGAACCTTGGGATGCATGGTTGCCTGTGCGTCACCTAGTTTTTCGCGACTTAATTGTTTTGCTGTAGCGGTTAATGCTATCTTAGGCTAGACCTTTAGAGAACACAATTGAGAGGCGACATTAGGGTTCCTTTTCTGGGTTCTTTTCACTCATTTCTAGCATCAAATTGAGGGTTGAATTCAAGGATTTTTGGTGGATCATTTATTGCAATCAATTCAAGTTTGTACCTTTTCCTTCCCTTCTTGCGATTTAATCCTAACTTGCATTATTTGTCATGTTTATTCAATTTAGGCTTGTGATTGTGATTTATATGATGTTTAGTGGCTAAATTCATAGTCATGGATTGGGAGTAGCCCCAATTATGTGAAACTGAATCATGCTTCAGGTTTTCATGAATCGTGCTCATGATTGTAACTTGAAGTCTTGCCTAGTATGCCAATTGATGGTTGAATTGCTTGAGAGAGTTTAATTCACAGTTCTTGATTAGGGTTTAGAAGATCAACGAAAGTTGAATTCCTTACCTAGAGCAACTTTGTGAGCGACTGAGTTCCCTGATGTGAAAGCAGTTAAGGTTTCAATTGGGAATATTTGATTGTTAAATCTTGTGACTTTGATAATCTTAGTTTCATGAAAATAGATAACTAGGATTAACTCAGTCAGTCTATTGACCTTTGAGAGAAGGCTTAGATGCGTTTTAAATTGTAATCCTTTGCACTTTGATTATTTTCATGGGTAGATTTGCATGATCTTGTTTATGGTTCATATAGCATAATACTGTGATGAACCCCAATCCGGGACCTTTGACATTATTGAATTAGACAATTATATTAGCTCTCAGTAGATTAAAACTGCTACCTAGCAATAATCAACTTAAACAAACTTTCACCTGAATAGAGTGTTGCAAGTTGATTCGGTGATTGAAAACAAGTTTCTCGTGGACACGACCTGTACTTGCCATTGCTAGATACAACTGGCACCGTGCACTTGCGGTAAATATTTTAACACAACAATTCAAAAAAGCAATTATATAATTATAGCGGGCACAGTCTACACTAAATGAAGATTATGTGTTTAATCACTCGAGACTAAATAACAATCAAATAAAAGAATAGAGAGAGAAAGAAAGAATGAGGGTCGAAATCTTGCCTCGTCGGTTTATTAAAATGCAATGATTCAGCGAGGTTTAGTAGATCCATACCTTGTGGGTTTATTATTAATTCCATCTAAAATATGATTCCAATTAACAAAAATACTCCAATCGAATATAAGGTATCAGAATATGTATTACCTAAACTCAAAAAATCACTACGACAAAACAAATCAACAGCACTCTATAAATGTTATATTAGCACTATCAAATATTACATTAGCCTGATGCAATATTTTCTTAGAAATCTGCAACACTTATTGTAATTGTTGCATTGGTCTAGCAAATGCAACATTTTTTTGCGACGACAAATGCAATAGTTTTATTAACCAAGTGCAACACTTTGTCAAATTGCGACATTCTTTTTCTCCTAAATGCAACACTTTTTTTTCATTCCACATTTAGGTGAATGAAAATTTTATTCCCAGAAAAAATAATTATAATTCCAGAACCTCTTTGTAGCTGTGCACAGCTCCTCTTCGAATTGCCAATAGAGCTCATCTATTATTTCAAGTCTTTGTTGTATACTTAACTTTTCAAGAAGCCACCTATCCTTTGATTTCTCCAAACTGAGCGTGCGTAACAGTGGAGTTTTAAGAAATGGTCAGTCATTCTAAGAACTGTACTTTTATCGATATATATATTATTGCTAATCCATTTAAATGTTAACTACCTATGCTATAAGATGTTATATCTTTTTAATAATATATATATATATATTATTATATATATATATACACACACACACACATGAAGCCTAAATAGATTAAAAAGTTACCTTTTTTAATGATAAAAATCAATCTTTTCTCATCTCTATTATTCTTGTTCTGCCTTCATTTTTTTAGACACATTGAAAATCTTTTTTTTCTGTCATGCAAATCTCACTTCCAATATGTGTTTATCATTTTCGTATTTTCTTGTATTATCTGTTTGTAATTGTATATGAAATGGCAAAAGAGGTACTTCATTCGTCCCATTTTTGTCTCCCTAATCAACACTTATTTTTCCCCAAATTTATCTTCCAAAAACTCATTAAATGAATGTTAAACAACATCATTTCTACCACACTAATTATTTATTGGTTGGCATTTTTTTTTTGTAAAATATGCATTTTTCCCTTTCAGGAATATAAAAAGGGGTTGAAGGGAGTATGTATTTTATACTTGACCTAAGTTATATAAATATAGGTTAAGGATAGAATTTTTGTAACTAAAAAAAAATTATTTGGTTGAACTCACTCAAAACAAGTTTAAATATTTGATGGTGAATTATTTTGTTAGCATATTCTAGATGTTCATTTTCATATATGAGTAAATATTAGTAACTATACTAATCAATGGTAGGTGTTCAATGATACATACCCATTTGATTAAATAGATTTTCTTTGAAGTTGTTTGGTAGTTTAATGATTGAATATGTCAAGTAATATCTCATATTCAATTTTGTTCTATTTTTTTATCGAACTGTGGTCCAATATAACCGATGATTCTTGTGCCATTCTCTATAACATCAATTTATCATTTTTTCCTGAACTATTATTTTTCAGAACTTCTCTTTCAGTTGACCACAAAATCTTAAAATAAATTTGAGTTCCTTTTCTTTCGTTTTCTTTGTATTTATAGTAAATATAATATTTATTGATAATGATTAGAGAAAAACTACTTATTTAACATTACAATTGAATTGAATGCTTCTAAGCACTAGAGGCATGTGTTATTAAAAATTTCTTATAAATAATTTCTAAGGTTTATTGATAATTTCTTAGAGAACAACCTACTTCTTCAACTATAGTTGTCTTTAAAGTGATGAAAATGTTACTTATTAAGCCTCATAAATGCAACACTTGTGACAACATACTTATAAATGTTCTACTTCATATCTCAGCATTTTTAAGCAACTGTTGCACTTTTGTCTCGCATTGCATCATTTTCCAATGAGTGTCGCATTTATCACTTGAAATACTGTGATATGTTATAAATGTTGCATTAGATGTCTAAATGCAACGCTTGTTACCTATTGTTGGACTAGATATTAAGTGACCCGATATAGAATAATTATTGAAAGTGTTGCATGTTTAATATTGCATTAGACTTGTTATGTAGTGGTGAATATTGAACCAAACGGGGGCTAAATAGGCTTGGCATGATGATTAACACAGTTTACGTGTGTAATGCTTTTGAAGGCCCATCCAAGCTGCTGTTTATTATACTCCAGCATAAACACAATAGTACAAAAGTTACATAACAACACTCACAGTGACACAATAGTAAAAGTTACAATAACAAAAGCTGACTTGATGAAAGATACAACACAACAACGACAGCAACATATGTATAATAAAAGACTCTTAGACTTTAATATCATAACAAATTAGCCCACATATAATGGACTACTTCATTATTTAGCAGCTTGAGGCTTTAGATATGTGGCCATGCACCCAATTACTCGGTGGCTAGGTGCAGAGACCGCGAAAACAACGGTGAGAGCAGCACGGGATGAAGGGAGAGCACCGTAACCCACGACGCAAGCAACGTTGTGCAGCCACCATCATTGGACCTACATACATATGCATGCATTCTATCAATATTATACCACATTCACACAATAATAGAAGAACACATTTCTTTCTTTTTCAAGGAAGGAGGTTTGGAGACAAGAATAATAAGTAGATCATGGATACATTTGAGTTTGCTATGAAGTAGAAGGTCAGAGGGAAATATACACAAGTTTCGAGATTGTTTTGTGATTCAAGTAATTGTGTCATGATCGAATCATATTGTCTAAAAGTAAAATTTAGGATGACTGTTTTCGACAAAAATCTAGCTCAAGCATGTACTTTTGTGTCATGTTGGCTGCCTATATATATGTTAACAACCTTGTTCTCTTCAACTTATTTTTTTTTAAGAATTAGCTTAGTGTTGTTCAAAAAAAGAAAGGTTACGTTTAGATTAGTTCAGCAACAAACTAAGTTTAATTTAGTTCAGTAAAAATAAAATCAATTTAGTTCAATTGAGCAAAATTCAATTTTTTTTTTAAAAAGGACCTATGCAATTGTATGAATTTTTCTCACATTGGATGAAGTGAAGCATTGGTGATGGAAATATTAAATGAATACATAGAGATAGGTAATAAAAATTTAAATAAAAGTGGACTTGCCCTGAGTAGCAACCAGAAACACAACAAAGAGGACGATGACAAAGAGGGCCTTAAAGTTTGCAAGTTTTGCCATGTTGAAGATTTCTTTTCTCACTTTCTCACTCTAGTACTTAGTTTTATTTTTCTGGATGTGGTGTGAGTTAAGTGGTGGAGGAAGCCAGTATTTATAGACAACACGTACAGGAGCGTAACCTATTTGCAGCCGGCCATATAGACCAAGTCCATTGAGAAATTTTTTATTGTAATTTGTAGTTAACACGGCAAATTAACGTAATCAACCGTATAATCCAAAAAATCTTGCTGCTAGTGAGTGTTTGTCCAAGATTTCAAACAACTAAAGTATATGTGGAATTTATGTAATTCTTACGGGTTCAAACAACAAAATATGTGTAATTCTTCAATTGCAATACTAAGCAATCAATCAAAGTCAGTATAATTCACAAACAATTTCACCAAAGAAACTTGCTATAGTCAACTTCAAACATGAGTTCCTACACTAGGTGACCCACATTGCAAATTTTGAATCAAGAAACCCTCATGACATGACAAATACTAAAATTTGCTTGCCTTTACTTCACTGAACCTACTTCATATCATGCATGCTTACTTCAATGACAAAGCATATGGGCAAGGTATTACCTTGAGCAATGTGTAAAGAAGCAAAGAAGAAGAGGAATGGGAGAACAAAGGCTGGTGGTTGCCGGTCTGGTGCAGCCGCCGGTGGCTGTAACGGAGGCAAGGGGCGATCCCGGAGGCGCAGCAATCACAGCAGCAGGGTGGGGGCGTGTGAAGGAAACCAGGGGGCAGTTTTGGTAGAGAGAGAAAGGTTTCTCCCTTTTTAGTGTCCTTAATAGCTTATTTTTATTTTATTCTGTAAGTTGGAAAAATCCCACTTGCTCCTTAACTGCCAACCTCATCCATAACTAATAATTATGAATCACTGGCCACGACTATGTTTTAACTAAATCTCAACAACGTAAAATAAATTCAAGCTAGTTTTATTGCCAGACTAGTTCTTGTTCTACTATTACTTACATATTTTAGGAGATACAAGAAAGGTACAAATTCATTCGTATCTATTCTCCATTAATAAAAACAATCGTTATTGACTTAATATTTGATTTCCATCTTATAAGTCAAGAGAATGGGAATTATAAATTTATAGTTTAGGTATCCAACATCGCATGAGCCGTGCAAGAGAGAATTTAATAATTATTGAAGTGAAGTGTGCGCGCTTAGTTTATCTTCAGTTAAATTGTTAATAAGCTAATTTTATGATTTAGGTTTGGGTTATTACAATCCCCCCCAAAAAAAAGAGTTACGTGCCCAAAACTTGAAAATAGGGTCATAAGAAGGAATCATATGCAAAATTTACCGCAAAGTAAGTTATGATATTTGGTTCTCATATTCTGTTTTGTTTCCCATGTGGCTTCTTATGAGGAGTGGACTACCCACAAGACCTTACCAAAGGAATGGTCTTGTCGAGGAGTTGTTTAATCCTTTGGTCAAGTATTTGCACATGTTATTCTTCATAGACGAAGTTTTGGGCAACATTTATGGCTTCAAGTTCTATCATGTGGCTTAGGTCGGGTACGTACTTCCAAAGTTGAGATATATGGAATATGTTGTGGACTTGTTCTAAATTTGTAGGCAATAATAACTTATAGAGCACTGGGGCCACTTTCCTTATGATCTCATAGGGTCCAATATATCTAGGCCATAGTTTTTCCCTTATGTTAAATTATTTTACCCCCTTAGTTAGTGACACCTTTAGGAAGACTTTATGTCCCATTTGAAATTCTAGGGGCGTCCTCCACTGGTCAACATAACTTTTCCATGTACTTTGCGCTGTCTTCATATGTTATGGATCATGGGTGCTTCATCCAAGTTGCTTTAGCACAATGGTGTCCAGTATTTCCTTCCATACGGTGCCTCAAATAGTGTCATATTTGATGGTAGCCTGGTAACTATTATTATAAGAGAATTCTATAAGGCTAGATAATCTTCCCAACTTTCTTAGAAGTCTAGTACACGCCATCGGGACGTCTCCTAGGATTTGATTGACCCTTCTATCTCGTTGTCAGCTTCAGGATGATACGAGCTGTTGAAATTTAACCTGGTTTCAAATGCACATTGTAAGATGCCTCAAATTTAGAGGAAATCTAGTATCTCTATCTAAAACTATGTCCTTTGGTATGCCATTAATCTTAGAATCTCTTTTATGTACAAGTGAGCTAATTTATGCACTATCCGACTATCATTAATGCGTATACAATGTGCAGACTCAGTGAGCCGATTCACTATAGTGCAAATGACATTCTTCTTAGCGGAGTTATGGGTAAACCCATTATAAAGTCCATGCAGATAGAATGTCACTTGCATGTCGGTATTTCTAAAGGCCTTAGCTCACCTACGGGGTGTTGCTATTCAACTTTCACTTTTGGCATGTAGGACATTCATCTGCATATTATGCTAGTTCCCTCTTCATATTTGGCCACCAAAAATGCCTTTTTAAGTCGTCATACATGTTTGTCGCTCCTGGATGCATTGATTAAGTGGTATTATAGGCCTCCTCTAGAATTCTCCACTTTATTTCTTCTTGTTTGGGAATACACATGCAATTTTGACATCTCAAAGTCCCATTCTCATGCACTAGAAATACAGGTGATTTTCCTTTTTAAATGCCTTGTTGCATCCTTCCCTATTCATTATCATTGGCTTGTCTAGCTTTAATTTCCTCCAAAATAGAAGGTTTGGCTTCTAAAGCCACTACGAAGGCTTTTTTCTTTTGGTAGCTCACTAGCCCAATCCCTGATGCTCGTAATTCTCAAATAGGAGAAGTTTGGGTGACGATTATAGTATTTAGGTTACCCTAGATTTTCCTACTCAAAGTGTCCCCTACCGGATGATATTGAATATGCAAATCATAGTCCTTTAGTAATTCTAATAATCTCCTTTACCTTAAATTGAGCTTCTTATGAGTGAAGATATATTTGAGGCTCTTGTGGTCTTTATATATCTTACAGGGCACTCCATACAAGTAATGTCTCCAAATTTCAGCGCCGAAATAACAGCTGCTAATTCTAGATCATGGGTAGGGTAATTAATTTCATTAGGTTTCAACTAACGTGAAAGCATATGCTATTACAATCCCATCTTGCATAAAGACACCCTAACCCATTCTTTGATGTATCACTACAAAAAGTATACATCTTGCCTTTCGTAGGTAAATTTAACATTAGGGTTATTGTTATGACTTCTTCATTTCTTGAAATTCACCCAAATTTTGTTACTTTCTTTCAACAAAATAATCAGAGGAAGGGCTATCTTTGAGAAGTTTTGCACAAATCTTAGATAATAACTTGCCATCCCATGGAAACTCCTCACTTCATTGCTAATTATTGGTGTTGGCTACTCCATTACAGCTTTTATTTTCTATTGATCCGCTTTGATCCCTTCTTTAGATATCAAATGGCCTGGAAATGTCACTTCCTCTAACCAAAACTTGCACTTTTGTAGCTTAGCATACAGTTGATGCTTTCTCAAGGTCTCCAGCATGGTTCTTCAATGATTAGCATGCTTCTCCTTGTCCTTAAAATAAATCAGTATATCGTCTATGAATACCACCACAAATTTATCCAAATATGGCCTAAAAAATTTGTTTATCAAATCCACAAATGCGGGGGGGGGGGGGGGGGCGGAGGCATTGGTGAGTCCAACGGGCATGACAATAAATTTGATCCGGCCCTAAAGCCAATCTTAGGGATATCTTCAGGCTCGATCCTAAGTTGGTAGTATCCCAATTTTAAATACATTTTTAAAAACACACGAGCCCCTTATAGTTGATCAAATGAATCATCAAATCTAGGCAAGAGGTACTTTGTTTTAATTGTAACTTTGTTCAATTCTCTGTAATCTATGCATAGTCTCAAGATGGCTTCCTTTTTCTTTAAACAGCATTGAGACTCCCCATAGTGTGGTGCTTCGCCTAATGAATAGCTTTTGTAAGAGTTTTTCTAGCTAATTTTTCAATTACTTCAAGTCAGTTGGGGTCATCCTATAGGGCTTCTTAGATACGGGCTGTGACCTACGAAGCAACTCTATATTAAAATCTATTTCTCTTTGGGGTCGTTCCCCAAGTAATTCCTCGAAAAATATCTCAAGAAATTCACTGACTACATATATGTCCTGAATTTTTGCTCCTAGTGTCTTATGCTCCAACACAGCATAGGTAACCAATCCACACTTGCCTTAGGAATTTCTTAGCTTTCATAAGAGATATCACTAGACTTTTATCTTTTGTTTGTTCACTTTAGAAGTGAACCGTCTTTCCCCGCTGGTTTCTCATTATGAACTTTTGCATGTCACAGTCTATTATAGGCCAATACCTCGACGGCCAATCCATTTATAATATTAAATCAAATTTTAATGGATCAAAGTGAATTAATTCCCTAGGAAAACTTCCCCAACAAGGAGCCGTCTTTATAAATGATTAGTTGCCTATTGGGTAAATTAATTTGATAATTAGTTAGGGTCTTATGGGACCCTAAGGCCCTCTTCTTTTCAATGGGAAATGAGGGGTGTGGGATGAGTGAGTGTGAGAAAGGGGGGAAGGAGTGGGTGAGTGTGGTATTTTTTTTTAAGTGTGGGAAGGAGTCGGTGAGTGTGGGTGAAAGTTGAATGTAGTTGAATGAAGTTGAAGTATTAGTTATTAATATTTTTTTGTTTTATAGTGTAATAATTTTATTGTGATAATAATTAATGATGATGAAATTTTTTAATTTTTGTTTATTCTTTTTTGTTCTTTTTTATTTTGTTCATTTTGTTTATTTTTAATTTTTGTATTTTTATTTTTGTGTTTTTTATTTTATTATTTTATTATTTTATATTTTATATTTTATATTTTATTTTTAAATTTTTTAAATTTTTTATTTTTTATTTTTTATTTTTTATTTTTATTTTTCTTAAATTTTTTAAATTTTAAATTTTTATTTTTCTTAAATTTTTTAAATTTTTTATTTTTTATTTTTTATTTTTTATTTTTATTTTTTACAACTTTTTATATTTTATATTTTTATTTTTATTTTTCTTAAATTTTTCATATTTTATACTTTATATTTTATATTTTTATTTTTCTTAAATTTTTAAAATTTTTTTAGTTTTAATTTTTAATTTTTTGTATTTATTTTTATTATCTTATTTTTTTATTTTTTGTATTTATTTTTTTATTTTTTATTTTTTTGGAATTTTCCATAGGTTCTTTTTTTGGAATAAAAAAAATGAAAAATAAAAAAATAAGTACAACAAAATAAAAAATAAAAAATAAAAATAAATACAAAAATAAAAAATAAAAAATAAAAAATAACAATTAATTAATTAATTAATTAAAAATTTAAAAAATTTAAAAAATTTAAAAAATAATTGAAATAAAAAATTGAAAATATAAAATTTAAAATTTAAAATTTAAAAATTTTAAAAATAAAAATAAAAATAAAAAATAAAAAATAAAAAATAAAAAATAAAAATACAAAAATAAAAACAAAAATACAAAAGTGCAAAAATAAAAATAAACAAAATAAAAAATAAAAATAACAAAATAAAAAATAAATAAAAAATTTCAAGTAACATAAATTTTCTAAAAATAATGTCAACTACAATACATCTGCACTTTCTGTCACGAATTACGAACAATGCCAAAAAATTATACGTAGGAAAAAACAAATCTGCAATACGATGTACAGAAAATTATTCTGTCACATATACAACAACAATCATATACATTTTCTAACCTACAATAAATATCTCGTAACCAACGATAACAAAAAAAAAAAAAACTGTTTCATAACTTCCGAAAAATTAAAACTGCTCATACTTGCTATCAGATTATTCGTACACACAATTACGTAAATTATAAAAATTTTCAGAATATGAGAAATGGTTGTTTTATGTTAGTGTGGGAAGGAGTGGGTGAGTGTGGGACGGAGTGGTATTTTTTTTAAGTGTGGGAAGGAGTGGGAAGAGGGGGGAAGGAGTGGGTGAATGTGGGTTGGGTTGATTAAACTACGAAAAGAACAGGGCCTAAATATAGTTGGGTGCCTTTTCAAACCAATATAAAAGAGTAATTGGCCCCTGAATCAATTAATACATAAAATAATTTGTAATTTAAAAAAAAAGTTTCAATGACTATCGTATTAGTTATATGAGCTTTCTTCTATTTCACCATATAAGCTTGCCCTACATTGGTAGGGTTGATTACAGCAGAGCCTATAGGGCGCTGGTTGGGTAGCAGTCTAGTAGTCTCTTTTTCCACAACTTTCTGTCACTTTGAGCTGTTACAAGCTGAGTGCTTTTGTTAACACACCAGGTACACTTATTAGTTTTCATGCTATGATCTATTGTGGTGTGATATGTTCTCCCATATCTTCTACATGGTTCGAAAGTCATGGGTAATTTAAGGTTTGTCCTTGGTCAGGTCTCTTTGTCACTATATTCTTACTAGTTTTGCCCCAATTGTTCCACTTCATTTATGGGTTTCCTAGGTTAAGGGCTTTGAATTCATTTTTCAGTCTCTCAACCTTCGCTACTCGTTCATAGGCTCGTGGTAGGTTGTAATTGGTTGACTTGCGAGGTGGTTCCTAATTTAGTAGAACAACTCCTCTTTAAGCCTTCACATCTTAACTCCTTCATTGGCTTTAAAATTAGGAGGGAAATGAGATAATTCAATCAACTTAATGACATATTGTATCACCATCATGTTGTGGGTCATCCTTAACTCTGGAAACTCTATGTGTTTCTGGTGCTGTAGTGAAACTGGTAAATTAGGTCTCAACTCTTCTAAAAATTACCCCAAGTGAATTTGGGCCTTTAGCACTTGTCCTTTATAGTGTTTCATGAAATATCAGCTTCTCCTGATAGGTAAAATGTTTCTATATTAACTTTTTTATCCTCAGGTACCTGAACTATTGCAAAAATCTTCTCCGTGTTCCTAATACACTCCACTTGTTCCAGTGGGTCTATCTTTCCAACATATACCTTGGGGTTTCTCTTAGCCACCCTATCGGCTAGTTTATCAGCATTACAAGAGATTTTGATAGGTGCAAGGGGGTATACACTTTCTTAAGGAGCTCCTGAATCAAGTTCCCTAATATATAGGATTAACATTTCATCGATCAGCAACGTTTGGATGAACTGAGGAAAGGGATAGGTTTGGTTTAGGGATTGGTTGTGATACAACAGGTGATATTCTACCTATGTGGTTTTATATGTGAAAATTAAGATTTGAAATAACAACACTACATAAGACCAACATAATAAGTACTCTAGATGAAAATAAACTAGCATAACGACAACGACAAGTAGGTAAATACATCATATGAGAGTCCAAGCTCCGGCTCCTTTAGACTTTCTACCTGCGACTCCCCTCCTTTATCCCTAAAAATTCTAAGCTAGCATTCTAGGTTAACCCACCTTAACCCCAAAAATACCATAGACAGCCGACAATCGTAGTTAGTTAGGCTGGCATGTACATATTCTTACATTCATATCCATTTACATATGCACATCACACAAAATAAAAGTCGAGCTAACTAAGGGGGAAAAAAATATCCAGGTCATTATGGACCTAGGGCAAAAAAACATATTTCTTATATATGCTTGATAATCTAAGTCACCATGACTGTCATCGTCCTCTGAGTCAGAGCTAATGTCAATGATCTCTACATCTGGCTCATCCTTTGACTCCATTTCCTCATAATCTGGCACTAGCCCATTCTCACTTTATGGTTCATCTTCATGCTCAGAGTCTACATAGCTAACTCAGGGAAGTCGAGTACATTGATGACAATATGGACCCCACTGGAGTCCTCAGAGTGGTGGAGTCAAGGAAAATGGCTTAGAATCCTCCTCAGAGTCAAATAGAAAAGGTCACCCGCAAATGGCTCCTACTCATGTGGTAGGGGCGGCGCTACTGTTAGAAAAGCAAGGGGATCTGGTAGTGAGATTGGTGGTGGAAGGAAGAAAAACTAAGAGAAAGGGTAAGGTATAGCATGTGGCAGAGCACCCACCTGCACAAGCCACTCACGTATAAGAAGGTGCGTGATAAAGCATCGGGTCTCTGAAACCTCTCACAGTCTGCCCAGAGTCTCCCGTCATGAGAAAATCATAGTAGTGCATCGTAAAATGGATCTAAGGCTCAAATATGTGGTAAAGTCCAAATCAAACTGTTGGGAACATCACACATGAGTAATGAAGTCCCACATTAGGAGTTTGAAAAGAGGGGTCATGGTATATAAGTCAAGTGGGCTACTCCTCCTATTATCAATTGGTTTTAGGATGGAATCTCACTCGGGCTTGTTGCCATGGATCTTGGTTGAAGTAGGCTCCCTCATTGAATCTCCCCAACAAATGATATCAGAGCCGATGGTACATTCGGCTAGGCGACAAAGGTGTGGCATGGTGGACCCCATTCACGAGCTTGGTGAAGTGACACGCAGGTGTTGATCAAGCGGTAATACGTGTGCTGCAGCGTGGCTCGATGACGTGGATAAGCTCTTGATGGTGGCTTGATAAAGGCTTCCGCTCAAGGGGGAGCTTGTTCGTTGGGAGATTGTTGGGAATATCACACATGAGTAATGAAGTCCCACATCAGGAGTTTGAAAAGAAGTGTCATAGTATATAAGTCAAGTAGGCTACTCCTCCTATTGCCAATTGATTTTAGGATGTGTTAGGTTAAAAATTACCGCAAGTGCACGGTGTAATTGTAGCTAGCAACCGGCAAGTATGGGTCATATTCCACAGGGAGTTGGGTTTCAAGTACCAAAACTTACTCGAGCGTATCAATCTAGGCAAGAAAGAGAGTAAGGGAAGAAGGACTAAACTACTAAAACAAATAAACAAACATGGACTTGGGTTTATAATTTCGTCAAATGACGAACCAACTAATTGAGACAAGTCCTAACCTACCCAAATTACACTACAAATAAGGGATGGTCGGTTGCACCATTAAAGACCACCTAAGCTCTCTCTCAAGGGTCATGAGGTAGTCTAATTCGCCTAACCATCTATTTTCATGGGGTTAGCCCAATTAGACCACAAAAATAACAACCCTCGGACCTAACTCGGATCGGATACTATTTTCATATCCCAAACTCCGCTATTCTGTCTCCCACACTAGCAAATTGACCACACCTCTCAGCATAAATCAATCGCCCAAAAATATGGATGAAAGCTCTCTCAAGTATTTCATCGAACACTTGACAGGCGTGAGGGAAAACTTTAAATTCTAAGCATAGATTTGGGTATGGTTAGGCCTAAAACAAGATTAATTAGCCATCAAGAGGCTAATCACAATCCAAGCCTACAAAATCTACCAACTAATCATCAACAAATCACAAAACCCAAACTCAAACATAAACTAACGAACATGAATTAAAGAGAAAAGAGAATGAAACGAATCTACTTTAACAAGCAATCTAACATGAAATAATGATAAAAGGTAAGCATCTAAATCATACAAGAGTCAAACACATAAACTGAATTAACGAAATCCAATATAAGAACAATACATGAAATGAAAGAGAAGAGAGGAGAAAACTTATGCTTGATAGGAAGAAATTCGCAATCCAAAGTCTTGAATCCACAAATTATTCCCCACCAATCCTAATCTAATCCCCTCAAATGGGGTTTTTATTCGCTCAAACATAAACTAAACTAACCTAGAAAAGTCGAAGGAGGAACCCCCCAAGCGAACCCCGAAGAAAGCCTTAAATAGAACGCGAGACGGGAATGAAAATGGGAAGAGGCATGACCGTGCCTATGTGACACGGCCCCACTGTGCCATTTGGCATGGGGTGGGCGTGCCACATTGCTGGCCGGCTCTGCCGGCTGGCTCCCGTTTTTCCGCCTTTTCGCCTGTTTCGATCCTTTTTCGCCCCTTTTCGCGAGATTTGCTGGGTTCAACTTATTACCTGCAAGAATAAATAAAACAAGTGAAAATCAGCCGGGTGGCTCCTGTTTTTCCGCCTTTTCGCCTGTTTCGATCCTTTTTCGTCCCTTTTCGCGAGATTTGCTGGGTTCAACTTATTACCTGCAAGAATAAATAAAACAAGTGAAAATCTCAAAGAATACTTAATAAATCAAGAAAAACTCTAAAGATTACGTTATTATACGAGCTAAGATTAGGTGAAAAAGGCATGTAAAATGTGACAAATTATCGCCTAACAAATACCCCCACACCTATCTTTTGCTCGTCCTCGAGCAAAACAAAATAAAAACTAACTTAAGAACCTAACTCACTTTCGTAGGAATTACGGTTGCATTTAGCATATGCAACAAGCCCTTTGAACCCCTTGGTCTCCCCAAGTGGACGAGTAAGGTCTCGTGAGGGTTTGCAGAAGATATACCCACAAAATCTCAAAAAGGAAAAACAAAGAAACGAAAAACAAAAATCAAAAAATAAAAATGACAAAACACAATATATACATTGGGATAAACTGTACACAATCGAATCAACCAAAACCCCCTAGTAGCTCAAATATCAGTCTGTACACAAGCATCATATGCATTTCAGGACACATCATCCCAAAGAATGGCATTCGGACATCAGCTTTTCACCCCACGATGCATGAGAACATTGAATTCATCTTGGTGCCTGGTGTGCAAATGTATCATCACCCTAAAACTTGGCCTACCAAAATCAAACTCAATCCCACGCAACTGACACAAGCTACCTTTTTGAATGGCTAGCATGGAAAGCAAGCTTCTCCAGTGGCACTATTGCCTCAAAGGGTAACACCCAGTAGCGCATGCCTCAAAGGGGTACTTATCATTCCAAACTCTTTTCTTCCCTACTTTTTTTCTTTCCATTATTTTTTTCATTACAAACTCTTGCCACGCCTCAAAGGGATACACCCAGTAGCGCTTGAATCAGTTTGTTTTTGTTTTTGTTTTTGGAAAAAGGGGGTGCAAGCACATACGAAGGGAACTGTGCAGTAGGCAAGTGGGAGAGTCGATCATGAAAGACTAAAAATATAAGGTAATAATAATATAATAGTCAGGATTGGATTACAAAGTTACAATGGACTGTTGGGGTTAGAACTGAGGCCTAAAATGACAGACTGGGGATAGATATCTATCATGCACATTATACTTATATACGAGCTAATAGTTAAGGTACCGGAGATCAAGGCTGATCAAAATAGTACAAAACTCCCCTAAACACCAAAAGAAAAGAAAAATTATACAAAAAAGAGAAAAAAGTGAAAAATCTACACAAAAATGAAAAATTTTCACAAATAAGAATAAAAGGGGAGATGACGACCCCACCCCCACACCTAAATCTCACAATGTCCTCATTCAGAGCTAAGAGTCATCAGCAACCACAAAAGCACACAAAAATAAAGTAAACAAAATCAAACACAAGACACATAAAACACAATAAACACACACAACAACACTAAACCTGCACAATATATACACAGGCTAGTACACTCTCCCAAAAACACTCACTAAAATCAAAAACAAGACTACACATATATAGAAAACTAACTACCAAAAATAAGGACGTACCAAGCCATCAACACCACTAATCACAATACACAAATATTCACAAAAATACAAAAACGGTGATCATAGCCATCATTGGGTCAACAACATCCCAAATGTCAACTCAAGATGATCATTAACAAAAACACAATCCTAGCATCCACAACTAAAAAAAAAGAAAAAGAAAGAAAATAAAAAGAAGGGAGAAGAGTTAGAACGAGTATACCAGGTCAGGTACTGATTGTATCCGAACTACGCCTCCTTAGGATGGTGCTGTGGAGGCCTGAGGAGCATCAGTCACTCCTCATCATCGCTCAGGACTCGCGGCGTCAACTCGGACGCCATCAAGGCTCTTAGGAGCTTATCATGTGCCTGCGCATGCATCTCAAAGCGATGTGAGTATGAGAACAAGTATAAGAAAGAAGCAAATGTAGGTAATGTCCTCGTACTCATATCATATGCCAAGGAAAAATCAAACGTATGATCAACGAAAGTACACAACAGGATCTTCCTAGGTACGTCCTTTAGGTATGCACAAGAGGGATCTAAGGAGGGATTAGACCCTCCAATGTCACCTAGGGACTCTGGAAATGCAGGCAGTGGAGGGGTGGTGGCGGTAAGGTATGGGGATGAAATTGGGACTAAGGTAGGCGACTCGGTGTAAATGAGGTCAATATGGTCAATGCTAGGAGTGACACTAACCCTCACATCATCATTATAATACTCCTCAAAAGACGGCTCTCACAAGATATTATTGCCTGACCAAACAAGCAAATCATCCTCAATAAAACTAACATCACCTCGAGAAGACTCACCCATCTCTAACCCCGTGCACTGAGCTAAAGGGAGGGGAGAAAAAAGATAAATCACAACACTATCAGTAGTGTCGTTAGGTGTGCTAGACAAGGATGGAGCGACATAGGGAGGGTCAATCACTTCCTCTAGGCCGGTCAAAGGTGTCTGAGCGATAAAAGCGGGCTCTAGGTGCAGAGAAGACTCATAATCATCACAGAGACTAACCTCAAACCTAGGATAAGAAGGACTAGGGTCAGTCTCATGCAATATGCCACGCTCCCTCATCGTATCAACAAAACAATTAAGTCGCTCATTCATTGTCTATATCAGAGCATTAAGGTTCGCATAACAATCATCAGAAATGTCATAATAGGGACAAGAATTTGCATCATGGTCAACCGATTGACAATAAGAGCATTGAAGAGGAGAACAAGCATGCGAATCATGGAAAGTAGGGGAAGGATACTCAAAACAATCACTAGCACACTCGTGATTCCATTGAGACCAAGCCAAAGATTCAAACAAATCCCACAAATCATCGACATCTAAAAAGCACATACCACCATAACACATGGACTCAAGGGTGGCTCGGGTCTCATGTGTTATTCCCTCAAGCACAACATCGCATATTTTCCATTTTTCATATGTGAAATGAACATAGTGAGCATGATAGTCATTAAACCGAGACAAGTATTGCCAAAATGGTTCATGCTCAAATTGAGAAAAATGGAAAGTAGCCATTTTGATTTTTTTTCAAATTTTTTTAAAATTTTTTTTTGGGATTTTCTAGAGGCCTAATCTCGAATGCTCAAGTGGGCTCCGATATTAAAAAGCGTCAACTCCCCGGCAACGGCGCCAAAAACTTGTTAGGTTAAAAATTACCGCAAGTGCACGGTGTAGTTGCAGCTAGTAACCGGCAAGTACGGGTCGTATTCCACAGGGAGTTGGGTTTCAAGTACCAAAGCTTACTCGAGCGTATCAATCTAGGCAAGAAAGAGGGTAAGGGGAGAAGGACTAAACTACTAAAACAAATAAACAAACATGGACTTGGGTTTATAATTTCGCCAAATGACGAACCAACTAATTAAGACAAGTCCTAACCTATCCAAACTACACTACAAACAAGAGATGGTCGGTTGCACCATCAAAGACCACCCAAGCCCTCTCTCAAGGGTCATGAGCTAGTCTAATTCGCCTGACCACCTATTTTCATGGGGTTAGCCCAATTAGACCAGAAAAGTAGCAACCCTCGGACCTAGCTCAGATCGGATACTATTTTTATGTCCCGAACTCGGCTATTTCCTCTCTTACACTAGCTAATTGACCTCACCTCTCAGCATAAATCAATCGCCCAAAAATATAGATGAAAGCTCTCTCAAGCATTTCATCGAACACTTGGCAAGCGTGAGGGAAAACTCTAGATTCTAAGCATAGATTTGGGTATGGTTAGGCCTAAAACAAGATTAATTAGCCATCAAGAGGCTAATCACAATCTAAGCCCACAAAATCTACCAACTAATCATCAACAAATCACAAAAACCCAAACTCAAACCTAAACTAACGAACATGAATTAAAGAGGAAAGAGAATGAAACGAATCTACTTTAACAAGCAATCTAACATGAAATAATGATAAAAACTAAGCATCTAAATCATACAAGAGTCAAACACATAAACTGTATTAACGAAATCCAATATAAGAACAATACATGAAATGAAAGAGAAGAGAGGAGAAAACTTATGCTTGATAGGAAGAAATTCGCAATCCAAAGTCTTGAATCCACAAATTAATCCCCACCAATCCTAATCTAATCCCCTCAAATGGGGTTTTTATTCGCTCAAACCTAAACTAAACTAACCTAGAAAAGTCGAAGGCGGAACCCCCCAAGCGAACCCCGAAGAAAGCCTTAAATAGAACGCGAGACGGGAATGAAAATGGGAAGAGGCATGACCGTGCCTATGTGGCACGGCCCCACCGTGCCATGTGGCACGGGGTGGGCGTGCCACATTGCTGGCTGTGTCTGTCGGTTAGCTCCCGTTTTTTCGCCTTTTCGTCTGTTTCGATCCTTTTTCGCCCTTTTCGCGGGATTTGCTTGGTTCAACTTATTACCTGCAAGAATAAACAAAACAAGTGAAAATCTCAGAGAATACTTAATAAATCAAGAAAAACTCTAAAGATTACGTTATTATACGAGCTAAGATTAGGTGAAAAGGCATGTAAAATGCGACAAATTATCGCCCAACAGGATGGAACCTCACTTGAGCTTGTTGCCATGGATCTTGGTTGAAGTAGACTCCTTCCTTGAATCTCCCCAACACAAACAATGAGCTCTAATGAGAGGACTATAATAGGGGAGCAAGGGCCCTCCCTATGTGGCTGCATCTAAGCCTCCAAGTGTGGTAATATGGGCATCATCGTAACCAAGTAAGGATGAATATAAGCACCTAAAAATGCCACTTAAAATACATCAAGGTTATTAATTATCTTATAGCAATTCACACAAGTGACTCACATATCAAGTACTCATTCTAACACTAAACACACTTAAAAGAAACATATAAATATGACAAGATGCGCATAAGCACCTAGAAATGCCACTTAAAAATACATCAAGGTTATTAATTAGCTTATAGCAATTCACACAAAGGATTCACATACCAAGCACTCATTCCAACACCAAACACACTTAAAAGAAACATACAAATATGACAAGATGCGAGCAGGCATATATGCTTACACTCCCTCTTACCACTCACTTATCGCTAACATGCACGACACCCTTAGGGCACATAGTGACTGCTAACTGTAGGCTTTGATACCAGAATTGTAACATCTGATACCTTATAGCCACTAGATTAGTTTTTATTAACTAATTCACTAGGGGTTTAGTGCATCTAAACTAACAAACATTTGAAATGTTACCATTGTCCACAAAAGGACGAGGCAAACTAAGACCCTAAACAATTAACAGAAGCACCATCCTGCTTATCCGAGCATAACTTAATTTGAGTTCATAAGTTGAATCCCCTTTAACCCATGCATAAATAAAGGTCACACATTAAGTTTGTACCAAGTTCATAGGTGACAACCCTTTTAATAGAACATGAATTGTCATACTCACTATTTAAATAGACCCCGATGACTTGACTGGATTGTTAGTGTAAGCTAGCACGACTCTGGACATGGACTTCACTCAAACCCAGCCGTCACCCCCCGGATTTATTTGCATTAGGGATCTTACCTAAAAATAGAAAACATCACAAATCAATTCAAAGAAAAAGTAACCCAAAGCCTAGTACATTTACCCCTTACACGGTAAAATAGCACTTTAGGAAATCAAGTGAGCACACGCATTTGAATTCATTTTTTTATGAAATACGAGGAAGAGAAAGAATGGTTAAAATTGTTGATATATTTATTATTATTGGATTTAGCCCCTATTACTAATAATTACAATCATGGGATTTTCTCCCTTCATATGTGCATACCCAGACCGATTTGCAGGTGTAGCCGGTCGAAGCCAGCTGACACTGGCCAGGTTTAAATGGTAAAATGTACTTGCTTGCAATAAAAATATATGCATGAGCATATGCTTCTTACTTTGATTGGGCTCACAGTTATTATGTGACAAAGCATAATAAAATATTGTCATATTAAAAGTCGACTTGATTAGTTATTTTGATCTAAAGGGTGGATTTCATAATAATATGGGCAATAAAAATGCCTTGAAAATGGCCTCCCTTAAACACTGAACTTTCCTTGGCACGTTCGATGGTCAGAATGACCTTAATTTCTAACCAAAGATGATTGTTTATTTACAAAAAAGGCTCTAATGTATTAATAATACTTGAAAGTTAACCACCAAGTCGCTTAATTCCTTCTTACAAGTCCAAATATAGCTTAGTCACCTATGCTTACATTTCTTAATGGTTCTAGATTATGAATATTCAAGTGTTATTGTTGTTATTAGTGTTATTATTATTATGGCATTTGATTTCATGGCATAATTTCGAAAAAGTAAGCACACTCATATATATGTTTATAATCGTCTATTAGTTTAGCATGTCTAGTCTTTCCCCCAGCTACAATAATGCGAAGTCTTCCGAATCACTTTCGTGGCCCTCACGTAGCCCTTCAAGGGTTAGGAATGTTGAAATAATCATATGTAAGGTTTTGATGATAACAACCCAAATGTACCAGTCAATATGCTATCATGCTATGCTTGAATAGTGTGCTAGAATTGTGTGTTGAGACAGGTTGCAAACACCCTGGAGAACAGTTCGAAGGAGCTTGGAACATCAAAAGTAGAATATGTGCACAACATCAACAAAGTACAAGAGTCTTAGAGTCTTAGTTTAATCACTGATGGTATTCGTCTAGATTCTTGTTAATATGCCAATTAGAAGAACTTGACTTGACACTCACCTTGAAGGAATTTATTACGCCACTCAGAACACTGCTCAGAACAGGGTGAGCGATCAGGACTGTGGCGTTCTGAGGGCAACATATACAACTCGTGTTTTAAGATTTTCAAAGAGTTTTTCTAAATGATAAAATTCCTACAATATTTAGGATTGCTTTTCTGATAACGTTTTGTCTAGTAAAGAGTTCTTTCCTAAATAAATTTGGCTTTCCTAAAAAGATATTTTCAAAAGATTCTATCTTATCTTTTAAGATATGATTTCCTAAAAGGATATTGTTGAGAAATTTAATTCCTATTAGGATGCTGAGTATTTTTGGAAGTTATTACAAAAATCCAAAACCTCCCATATACTTACGGCACAAGTATTCCGTGAGTATATAATCTCTTGCCTCTCAACGTTTTCACTCAAGGTTTTCCAATGGTTTAAAATTGTCTTTGTGAGTCTGAATTTTCTGAAAGAAAACCTTCAAGGAGAGTGCTAAACCGAGTCTTCAAGATTGGTATAATAGGGTTTGTATTAGAACTTACAGTCAGCTTATCTAGAAGCATTCAAGTAAGGTGTCTTGCTATTTCTTTTTCCATTATTGAATTAAGAAATTGTCCAAGTCTTAGGAGACGTTGGACGTGGTCTCTTAGGAGACGTTGGATGTGTTGTCCGTGTTGTCTAAGTCATTGGACGTGGTCTCTAAGGAGACGTTGGACGTGGTGTCCGTGTAACTAGGGTCTCGGGGTAGACTGGTTACGTGTGTTACGTGTGTAACGAATTCGGCCCGTTTAGTGAAAGTATTGCTGAAATCTTACAGTAGCAGGTCGTGGTTTTTACACCTCAGCTGGGCCAGAGGTGGTTTTTCACGTAAAAATATTGTGTCTCATTTACTGTTTCCGCAATTATAATTATTTCTGCCTTACTGCAAACACGCGTTCCAAATAGTTCTGACGAGTGTTTTAAGAAAACCGAAAAAACTGTGGACACAATTCACCCCCCTCTTGTGTCCTTGTGTGAGTAAATCTAATAAGTGGTATCAGAGAAGAGTTCTCATACTTAGGTTAACACCTTGAGAGATCCGGAAAAGATAAATGCTCCACAAGGAATCTTAGAAGGTCAATCTGTGACCAGACCTCCATATTTCAATGGACAACACTACAACTGGTGGAAAATCGAATGGAGAACTATATCCAAGCTAAGGATTATGAGTTATGGATGCTCATTGTGAATGGTCCTTACATTCCAGTGAAAGTCACAACTGATGGGAAGACTGTTCCTAAGGAGCCAAAGAAATTCAACTCAGACGACTTCAGGAAGATGGAGAAGAATGCCACGGCCAAGAAACTGCTGTATTTTGGACACGGACTTAATGAGTACACTCGCATCTCAGAGTGTGAATCTGCAAAAGACATATGGAATGCTCTTCAGATAGCTCACGAAGGAACAAATCAAGTCAAGCAATCCAAAATCGAGCTATTGGTAAGGAAGTATGAGCTATTCGAGATGAGCAACAAAGAGATAGTTATAGGCATGTATACTCAGTTTACCCATATCACTAATGAGTTAAAATCGTTGGGAAAATCCTTTACCACTGAAGAGTTGGTAAGGAAGATCCTGCGAATTTTACCTCAATCATGGGAATCAAAAGTCACTGCTATCCAAGAAGCCAGGAAGATGAATGAGATCTCCCTGGATGAGCTCATTGGGAATCTACAAACGTATGAACTAAGAAGGAATTCCCAGATGAAGGAAGAAGTAAAGAAAGACTGAGGACTGGCACTAAAAGCTAGAGAAAGCGATAGCTCAGATTTTGATGAACAAGGGATGGCCATGATCACTCGAAAGTTTAAAAAATTCTTCAAAGAGGCCGAAAGCAAATACAAGAATGGAAATACCAGCAAGGCCAAGAACAGTGATCGGGATCGGTTCTCAGGATGCTTTAAGTGTGGAAGACAAGATCATGTTGTGAAGAATTGCCCTTTGCTGAAGGAAGAATAAGGGTAAGAACAGGTCCGAACCAGAGACAAAAAGACGTAGTTAACTAACGCTGAAAAATGGTTCACCAAGGCAATGATAGCAGCCTAGGGTGATACCTCAGAAGAAGAAGAGGACTCTCAAAATGGAGAGGAAGCAGTAGCTCTTATGGCCCAAAGAGAATCTGATTCAGATTCTGATTCAATCGAGAGTTTGTCCCAACTCAAAGAAGAGGTATATAATCTTAGCGAGAGGAAACTTAAAAAAATTAGTTTTTACATTGATGGAAGAATGTGAGATAGTAAATTCTAAAAATTGCATGCTTAAAATACCTGCTCAGGTTTAGAAAAGGATGTTAAAAGACTAGAAAGAAAGAAGTAAGAACTTGGGCATATGAATGAGGTTCTTACTTGTGAAACACTCAAAAGTGATGAAAAAGTTCTTGTTTTATGTAATGAATTAGACACCCTTAAGGAACTAATGAATAAGAGAGAAGAAGTGTTTAACATTGATCTCTCAAAGCTGGAAGAAGAGTCCCGAGAACTGGAACTTAAGATAGAATTATTGGTGAGTGAAAATAATCAGTTGCTTGAAAAGGTTCATAAGACTGAATCTGAGCTCGTTCAGAACAGGCACAGGAACAGTTCCCCAGAAGCACTCAGGATAGAAGCCCTGATAAATGAAAATAGTCAGTTGCTTGAAAAGCTCTATAAGGTCGAATCTGACCTTGTTCAGAACAGGCGCTGGAACAGTTTCTCAGAAGCACTTAATTGGTTAAACACTCACCATAGTTGTAATAAAAAGGGACTAGGATGTGAATAAACCTGTTATTAGACCAGTTAACAAAAAAATATGTTGGACTTCAAGAAAATATAATCTGTTTTCACTGTGAAAAAACTGGTCATTATCGCTACGCTTATCCTTTGAGAAAAAGAGTCATGGAGAAAAACTCATTGTATGTTAAACAAGTATGGATTAGAAAAGATGACTTAACCTCCATGTCAAAGAAAATGGGACTCAAGTGGATTTTGGTTCCCAAGACAAACACTTAGCTATTTTGCAGGCTAAAGTGAGAGGAGGCAACCGACTATGGTATTTGGATAGTAGTTGCTTAAGGCATATGACGGGAGACAAATCAAACTTCTTCTCACTTACAGCCTTTGATGGAGGGAGAGTGGCATTTAGAAATGGTAAATCTGAGAAAATTATCGATGTAGGTAAGATAAGTAAATCACTCTCTCACTCTATTGATAATGTGAACTTGGTTGATGGGTTACAACATAATTTGCTAAGTGTGTCTCAATTATGTGATAGAGGTAATCATGTTGAATTTTCTTCAGATCAATGCTTGATTACCAATGTCAATTCTGGTAGTGTTGTGTTGAGGGGGAAGCGACACAACAATGTGTATAAAGTGTGTCTTTCACTTCCCCAAAATCATTTGACTTGTTTAAATGCTCTTGATGATGATGTTATGCTTTGGCATAAGATGCTAGGTCATGCAAGCCTTTCTCTCTTGAATAGACTTGTTTCTAAGGACCTAGTAGTTGAACTACCGTCCATCAAGTACAATGATGACAAGGTGTGCAACGTGTGTGCTAGAGGAAAGTAAGTTAGAGCTTCTTTCAAGTCAAAGAACGGTGTTAGTACTTCCCGACCTCTTGAGCCATTACATGTTGATTTGTGTGATCCTATGAGGATCACAAGTAGAGGAGGGAAGAGGCATGTATTATTTGATGAAACTAACTCCATGATTGAGCATGATATGCAGAATGAGAGTTCAAACTTGGTCTTATAAGAAAAGACCTCACGCTCACTCAAAACTCCATGGTGGATAATGGTAAGTCTCCTGAAGGTGAAATAAGTCCTGGATCTGGAAATATGGAAGGTGGGCAGGGAGCAAGCCAGTCAGGGGGAAGCTTTGCTGAAACTGATTTGGGACAGAATCGACCCACTCAACCTGATCCTTTCCGAACAGTTGTGGGAACAAGCTCCAGAACAGATCCAGAACCAGTCTCATCAAGTGTTCAGGAAAGATTAGAAAATATGTTTGTAGATTCATTTGTTCCACGGCCCTGGAAGCACCAAAGCTCACACCTCTTTGACCAGATCATGTCTCACATTAATACAGGGGTGCAAACCAGATCCAAACTTAGAAACTTATGTGTTTTTTATGCTTTTTATCTAACATTGAGCCAAAGAATGTTTGTGAAGCCCTTATAGATTCTGATTGTTTTACTGCTATTCAAGAAGAGCTTCATTAGTTCGAAAGGAATAAGGTTTGGCACCTTGAACCAAGGCCTAAGGACAGATCGATAATTGGCACCAAGTGAGTGTTCAAGAACAAACTGGATGAGTTCAGAATAGTCACTTGGAACAAGGCTAGGGTGGTGGTTCAGGATTACAACCAAGAAGAGGGGATCGATCATGAGGAAACATTTGCAACTATTGACCTCGGACTTAGCTTTATGATATCCTCGAGGGTGCAATTTTGATCTCATTGGGTATGCGGATGCCGATTATGCTAGATTTCTGGTTGACAAGAAAAGCACCTCAGGTATGGCTACTTTTCTTGGACCCTGTTTAGTCTCTTGGTCTACAAAGAAACAGTACACAGTTGCCATATCCAAAGCAGAAGCCGAGTATGTAGTGGCTGTTTCGTGTTGTGCTCAATTGCTATGGATACGGCAACAACTCAAGGACTTTGGTGTTGACACGAGATGCATTCTCATATTCTGTGATAACACAAGTGTAATTAACATTGCCAAGAACCCGCGTCAACATAAAAGGACTAAGCATATTGACGTTCGTCATCACTTTTTAAGAGACAATGTAGAAAAGGGCTTGATTTCAATGAATTTTTGTGCCACTAACGAACAAATTGCTAACATTTTTATCAAGGTACTGAGTAGAGAACAGTTTGAGAGGAATAAACTTGAATTACATATGATTAAGAGAACGTAAGAGTGCTTCATCAACTCTTAATGATTGACTAGTAAGGTTTTGAGACCAAATAAATTGATTCAATGGATGCATTCAATTTTCTGTGCTGTTATTAGCATATGTGTGGAATTTGACATGCTGACAGTCGTTGAGGTCTAATGATATTGCCCTTAGTGTCCTGAGATACCGAACTTTTAACAGTAAGAACAGGCTCTAGGAACAGACCTGACCACTGTTTGTATCATGTGCTGACCAAGTGGCATTATTAATGGAATGTTGGAAATCGAAATTTTCTTTTTCATTACACCTAACCTATAATTTATACCGTACCTAGTGTAATGATGTATTGCATGCAAAATATTCTCTCTCCAAGAAGGGCCGAAATAAACTCTCCCATAAACTTGATTTTCGGGCCACTCATGCACCATTAAATCCCTACACTCTCTCTCTCTCTCCATAACCCATCCATCCATATCTCCCTCTCCACCAAGAACCCGATTTCCCTCTCCTTCTTTAAACCCCTTTAAAGCCCTTAATCACCTCAAATCCTCAAATCCTCATAGGCAAGAACTCGTGGCGGTTAAGCATCCTCCAAGCACAAGACTTCTCACCCAAGATCACTATGAGAGCAACTAGCAAGAAAAAGGGGCGGAATTGGGATGAGTTCTGAGGGAACATCACTGACACCTTTATCGCCATAAACAATCTGGATTGGTATGGGAAACCCTCCCTCACCTTCTTTTTCAATTACTCCCTCTATTTTGGGTTCTTGAGAGCTTGGACTGAAGATCAGTAGACTCGAACCCTGCTATAGTACCTTTGGTACAACCAATTGCAGGTTGAGAGATTGTGGTGTATGACCCGGTTGTGGCTAAGTCTAGATTAAGAGGGAATGAGGCCGAATCAGTTAGGGAGTCAAAGGATTATGATGTTGAGCATATTGATAATGAATTTGTTGTTGAAGATGCTGAGGATAGTGATGAGGATGAACCAATTTTACGGATTCAAACGAGCTGCTCCAACCAAGTGCCAAAACACCCACCAAAACACTCTTCAAACCAGTTCCATCCAAGAAACCTGCCCAAAAATGAGCTACCTCAGAACAAGTATCTGAACTGGTTGAAGAATCTAATGCACACAAGAAGAAGAAAATTAGAAAAACTATGACACTTGCTGAGAGATATGAGCATTTTCTTCAGAAATCTGTGGTTCGAGGGAAGGTAGTTCAGGTGTCATACTTTCAAGAACAGGGGCCAGGGGTGTTCTTAGAGAAGTTCGAAGCTCAAGGATGGTTATACTTGTTCATAGATACTAAGAGAGGATGTTCAGTTCTAGACTTGGTTGAGGTCTATGCAAACTGTGTTGTCACCAATGGAGTGGTGACAAGCACAGTTAATGACCATGACCGACGATTTGATACTAAGAAGTTAGGTGAGTTACTTAGGGTGTCCTCCGAAGGTTTTGATGTGTATGTGTGAGAGGACAAGAGCGTCTTAGGTGAAGAGTGACTGTTGGAATTCACCCGCAAGCTAGCCCCAAAACCCCACCTGACTGAGTCCCGATCTGTGCGAAAGTGGGAAATGATGTCATTGCATCGATTGTTATTTTGGTTTGTCATTAAGAACATCGTTCCCCGAGGTCAGGGTTGCAACCTTGCTGATCCCAAGGACATGTGCTACACTGATATGTTGGATAGGGATGAGCAAATTCACTTGCCTGCAATCGTGATTCGCCATATTGGGAGAATTGCCAAAACGTCCAAGGATCATAACATGGGGTATGGATTCTTACTGAAGTCAGTATTTGAGAAACTTGGGATTGCTTTGCAGAAGAGAATAGGCTTTCAGGTCAGTGATGAGATTGGCAACAGCACGTTGATTGGGTGTGGTTTCAAAGTGACAAAAGGCTGCAGTGCAACTTTAGAACAGGGGCTCCAAACACCACTTGAACCTGTTCCCAGTGAAGCCTCCACATCCAGTGCTCCCGCAATTGATACACGGTTGCAAGACCAGATTACATTGAAGAGGGAGATAGCTGAAGCAAAGCAGGTGCTTACTGAGGAAAAGACTCTCAATGCCAAACGTCACGAGGATTTATTGAGTGTCCTTCTTGCCCTCACAGCCAAATTCCCTCCTCCACCTTCCTCTACCTAAACCTGTTCCTTTCCTTATTTCCAACACTATTTTTTTCAAACACTTGGTTATGTATATGACTACTAATGGTATATGGCTGTTCTTAGACGGTTTATGCATTTATGTTTCAACTTTGCTTGTTGTATGTGTTATTTGTTGGTGCGTAACTCGGATGGCCAATATCATTATGTACCATATACTTGACTTGTATTGCTGTTATTTTCCCTCATTACCCGTGGTGGTGGGTGCATCCCTACTGAATTTATGCAGATGGTTCCCTCGGCTTTTTCAATGATGTCAAAAGGGGGAAGATAAGTATGACCATGCTTTGATTGGTCTGCCTATCTTAAGTTGATTCTTACTCTTGCTTTCTCTCGCGTGTGCATTGGACTCCTTAAATTACTATTTTGGCACCAATGTTTTCCCTTTACTTTGTCGCACTTTGATGGTCACTTGGTTTGTCATCATCAAAAAAGAAGAATTTGTTGAAACAATCATATGTAAGGTTTTGATGATAACAACCTAAATGTACCAGTCAATATGCTATCATGCTCTGCTTGAGTAGTGTGCTAGAATTGTGTGTTGAGACAGGTTACAAACACCTTGGAGAACAGCTCGAAGAAGCGTGGAACCCTAGAGAACAGTTCAAAGGAGCTTGGAAAATCAAAAGTGGAATATGTGCACAACATCAACAAAGTACAAGCGTCTTAGAGTCTTAGTTTAATCACTGATGGTATTCGTCTAGATTCTTGTTAATATGCCAATTAGAAGAACTTGACTTGACACTCACCTTGAAGAAATTTATTACGCCACTCAAAACACTGCTCAGAACAGGGTGAGCGATCAGGACTGTGGCGTTCTGAGGGCAACATATATAACTCGTGTTTTAAGATTTTCAAAGAGTTTTTCTAAATGATAAAATTCCTACAATATTTAGGATTGCTTTTCTGATAATGTTTTGTCTAGTAAAGAGTTCTTTCCTAAATAAATTTGGCTTTCCTAAAAAGATATTTTCAAAAGATTCTATCTTATCTTTTAAGATATGATTTCCTAAAAGGATATTATTGAGAAATTTAATTCCTATTAGGATGCTGAGTATTTTTGGAAGTTATTACAAAAATCCAAAACCTCCCATATACTTACGGCACAAGTATTCCGTGAGTATATAATCTCTTGCCTCTCAACGTTTTCACTCAAGGTTTTCCAATGGTTTAAAATTGTCTTTGTGAGTCTGAATTTTCTGAAAGAAAACCTTCAAGGAGAGTGCTAAACCGAGTCTTCAAGATTGGTATAATAGGGTTTGTATTAGAACTTACAGTCACTTATCTAGAAGCATTCAAGTAAGGTGTCTTGCTATTTCTTTTTCCATTATTGAATTAAGAAATTGTCCAAGTCTTAGGAGACGTTGGACGTGGTCTCCGAAGATGTGTTGTCCGTGTTGTCCAAGTCATTAGATGTGGTCTCTAAGGAGACGATGGACGTGGTGTCCGTGTAACTAGGGTCTCGGGGTAGACTAGTTACGTGTGTTATATGTGTAGCGAATTCGGCCCGTTTAGTGAAAGTATTGCTGAAATTCTACAGTGGTAGATCATGGTCTTTACACCTCAGTTGGGCTAGAGGTGATTTTCCACGTAAAAATATTATGTCTCCTTTACTGTTTCCGTAATTATAATTGTTTCTGCTTTACTGCAAATACGCATTCTAAACAGTTCTGAAGAGTGTTTTGAGACAATCGAAAAAACTGGTAGATACAATTCACCCCCCTCTTGTGTCGTTGTGTGAGTAAATCTAACAAGAAAAATAATACTCGTGATGTGGACTTATGGAATTTAGAAAATTTATAAGCTCTAATCAATTTGTAATATTTATGCCCATTTCATATTATCATACTCATCCTATGAAACTAAATGAATTCTTAACCTCTTCTTGCATCCAACATATACTCTGTTGCTAAAATTTTAAGTTTCTCATCTCGCTCATAGTTGGCCTCTTTCCTACTTGGTGACATTAGAAAATTTCCCCCCTTTACCCATACTCTTGATCAACTGCATTCTTTAGTCTTACCATGATCAAATCAACCTACTTTGATCATTAACATATTCGCTATATCATTTCATAACACAACATCACATCAACAATACACATAATTTAATCAAACAAACCATAGTCATCAATTTTATAACATTGTTTGAAAAAAGATTCCCTTCTTCAAACTGTTAAGAACCTTCTTCAATTTTATAAACAAAACTCAATTTATCCACAAGTAGTAGTTAGAAATTCATTACCATTGCATGAAGGTATTAGAAGATGTTAGCATGATTTTCCAATCCTCATCTTCTTGGTTCAAACTCTAACCACATTCCCCACAACAATTCCTCGCTTTTAACATAACTAGTGTTAGGAAGGATAAGAAATAGAATGAATGCAACAAATAAATCACAAAGATAATATAAATGAGTAATAACAAATCAACATTGGAATTTACGTGGAAGACCCAATGTAGGAAAAACCACAAACGACGATGAGTCACAAATCCATTATAGAGAAGAGGAGTACAGGCTCAATCTTAGAACGATATGTTCTAATAGGACGATCGATTAGAGATTACAAAACTCTTTATAATGCTCTCTCATAAATCTGGGAAAGTGAAACTAAATATTCGCATGGTATTTTCTTTTGGTGTGTTGAGGAGGTAGGAGGCGTGCCCTTTATAAAGGGGTAGGATGAGCCGTGGAGTGTAAATTGGGCCAAAAGCCAACAACTAGTAATCATCCCCAAAATAGTGAGCAATCAATCAAATTTAGTATAATACACAAACAATTTCACCAAAGAAACTTGCTAGAATCAAGTTCAAACATAAGTTCCTACAAGGTGACCCATGTTGCAAATTTTCAATCAAGAGACCCTCATGACACGAACAAACACCAAAACTCACTGCCTTTACTTCCCTTAAAGCTATTTCACATCATGCATGCTTAATTCAATTACAATGCATATAGGCATGGTTTTAATGGAATAGGGGAAAGATCACCTTGAGCAATGGTGCAAGAAGCCAAGACGAAGAGGAATAGGAGAACAAACGATGGCGACTGATGGTCTAGTGCGGCAGCCAGTGGCTGGAACGCTGGTGACGGGCGGTTCCGGTGGCACAACAACTATAGTGGGATGTGTAAAGGAAAAAGGGGGCAAATTAATGTCGTGGTTTTTTTAGTTGAGTTTGGGTAGAGAGGGAAAGGCTTGGAAACTGAATGGGCTTTTATTTGAGTGTCCTTTATCTTATTCTCCATGAAGGAAAAGTCCCACCTTTTCCTTCACTTGGTAAAAATTAGCCCATCTCACTCCTGAATTCAAGAAACAATTTAGGTTGAATTCTTATATTCGTTAGCACCCTCATCCATAACTAATTATGAAGCCGTGGCCACGACTAGGTTTTAAATAAAATTCTCAACCTTATAAAATGAACTCAAGCTAGTGTTATTGCTTCTCTAGTTCTTATTCTATTTTAATTACTCATTGGAAGATATGTAAGAAAGATACAAATTAATTAGTATTTATTTTCATTAATAAAAAAAGTCGTTACTTGACTTAATCACTTGATTTCCATTGTATAAGTTGAGAGAATGGGAATTAGACATGTATAGTTTAGGTCTCCAACATCGCTTGATCGAGCCCTACAAAATAAAAGTTAGCAATTACCAAATTGAAGTGCACGTACTTAGTTTATCTTCAGTTAAATCGTTAATTTGTCAATCTCATGATTTAGGTTCAAGCTACTATAAGAAGTCAGGGCGATTGTAACCTTATTCTTCTTAATCCTCAAATCGAAGAAATTGCATGAAAGCAAGTTGGAGAAGGAAGAAAGAAGAAGAAAGAGCCCAAGATGGCGGACAAAGAAGAGAACATGGTGTTTCATGATTATGCTTTGTCAAAAGCCGCCAACATCGATTCTTGTATTCAGAGGTCATGAGTGACAATACCTATTATGTACACCTGAGAGTATATACTCTCAGGTCCATGTAAGCAGCAATATTCCATGCTGGCATGGACTTTTAAAGGCCAAAAAAAAAAAAAAGAAAAACCTAACTTCCTCATTGCACGTTCCTTCCTCCTACTATGCTTTCTTCTCTCTCCTCTTTCTTCTCTCTTCTATGCATCTTCTCTCTTTCTTCCTCATCGGTGCAAATATTCCAAAATTGCCAGTGAATCCAATAGAATAGCCTTGCAAACCCAAGAAATTCACCATTTTCATTCACAATAATTCCCTGTCAAACCTCAATATAATAGTACCTAATTTCTTCCTTTCAATTTTCAACAAGGCAGACAAGAATCGTGAACAAGTGCTCAAATTATATGCCTAATTTCTTCCTCTGAGTTAATTGCATGTAATCTAGGATTCTCCAATTTAAGCAGTAAAGACATAAATAAATAAATGGATTTACTAGTTAAATATCTTTAATGTAAAGATCTCAAGCTGTTATCATATGAGATTAATAAATAAATCTCCACACACAATTCTAATGGAATGATGTATGCTTAATGCAATAAAGTTTGCATCCTAAATCCTAAATCATATTATTGTTCATTTGACAATTATGATATGTTCACTTTTGGTTGATTGGTTCTGTGGTTATTATCTGGTATGTTCTTCATGCAACCTATTGATAAGTATCTCAAGCCAGCAACTTTTCACCTACACAATTCCCTTTTGTTCACTAGTTTTGTTGTTATTGTTCACTAAACCTCTATTTTACCTTTTTTTTTCCAAGCTTGACGTCAAGCGACTATCGATGATAAGCAAAGTACGATGTTGTTACTTTGCTTTACCAATGTAACAAAGTTCCCAAATCCTACGACAGCCAAAGCAAATGGAAAATATGTGTACATGGGAACGTGCATGTGTAACTCACCTTTCATAAGCCTAACTCACCTTTCATAAGCCTTGTTCACTATGTAATTGAATATTGTTCATCAGGTTACTTGGTTTATACATCAAAGTTGAGTTCGTCTAATATTGCTCATTTTGTCTAAGCCATTCTTGGATACACATATGCCAAACATTCCTCTGTTTGTTGTCCTAGTTTGAATGCTTATCCTTATAGATAAATTTGTATACTATCTCATTTGCTTTTGTTCATTAGCTCAATAAGCTCCGATCACTTTATAATCAAATAAGTTATATTGACTATATGTTTAAAATTGTTCATTCAATGTATATATTGAGTTCAATCTCCAAATCAAGTTTAATTACTATTGTTATGGTAAATTAGTTATTGTTTGTATGACATATGGAAATTGCACATTGTAAAATTGGCTTTGTTCCATAAATTGGTCGCCAATGCTCATTACCATAGATCTCATTGGAATTTTTGAACTAAAATGAAATGCCCCATTCAAATTATTATTTTTCTAAACATGACGAAGAAATTTAACGACTTTCATGATCAATTTTAGTTTTGGTGATAAGCAAAAGAAGTCTTATGAACAAATGATATGAAAGACATGAACAATAAATAATTAATATTAATGTAAACAAAAAACAAGACTTTTAAAGTGAATATTACTAAAAATGACAACTTTAGAAATATTGATTAGGCTCCATAAATTAGGTGATAACACAAGATTTATGTAGCTAGTAGCTACTAGTATGTAGGCAAGTGGCTGGATATGCTCAATTAATGTTATCGATGTATCCAGCGAGAAAATACCTGTCTCTATGAATACTATTAAAATAATAAATGAACAAATTGGTTTGCCTTGGTGAACAACCTCACAACAAATAGGGAAGAAAAATTCTATTCTTAGTGAACTTTATCAAGATATTCAATGAACAATATGACGAACATTCTCATGCCCAATAAATGATGATGATTAAAACATGAACAAAACCTGATTTAATGTTGAATAACTGTAAAAATAGCATGTGATAATAATATTCAAATTCATAATAGAATTTAATTCTATGCTAATCTCAAATGTAATAGTTTCACAAAACAAAATAATAATAATGGTGATGAGGATGACGACAATGATGATGATGTCTTGGTGATGATGAAGGATTGGGATCATGAATTGCCTTCACACATAAAGCCACTCTTGATCATCCACCAAAAACGTACAACTTATTAAAGAAGAAAACAAGGAAAAGTCGAATAACAACATTTAATTTTTTAAAAAAAGAAAAAGTTAAAAAACAAATAAACATGGCATTTTTTGCTGAGTTGACCATCGACATCAGCATCAGGAGCATAAGCTCCTGAGTGCATATAATAAATTGCATCACGAGTGAAGCCAATAACTTTCAACTTTGACCAAATCTCATCAATTTTACGGTGTATGATTTGTTTGGATTTTGGAGGCCACAACTTAGATAATACCTAATGCGCATATTTGCAACTTCATGGAGAAGTACAATACCGTCAAATTCATCAGGGTCTCTTATGATGCAATTCAACTGAAGCTTTTTCCCTTCTCCCTAAAGGATAAAGTCAAGGATTGGTTGCAAAATACGGAGCTTAATTCTTTGTCCACCTGGGACACAATCTCCAGGACTTTCAGCAAATATTTTCTTCCTAGTAAAACTACAAACCTAAGCCACTTTCACTTAGCAAAATGGAGAGTCACTATATAAAGCTTGGGAGACGTTTAAAGAGTTGCAGTGGCAATAGCCCACCACGGCATTCCCAATTGGCTTCTAGCCAAGACCTTCTTTAATCAGCTAGAACAATCCATGAAAATTTCTGTAGATGCGACAATAGGTGGTGCGCTTATAAGGAAGTTGATATTGGTGGTGAAGGACTTGTTGGACGAGATTGCTTCTAATAATTATGACTAGTCGAGTGAGAGGGCTACCCCTAAGAGAAGGGGCAGCAAGCATGAGGTTGATACTTATACTCTTTTGGCTAGCAAGGTAGATGCACTTATACAAAGACCCAATAAGGTTAGTACTTCTCCTACTCTAGGCGGCTCCTCTAGTTTTTAGTGGGAATCTATGGTGTACATGTTTATGGGACTTATTGTGTGCAGGGGCACACATCTATTAAGTTCTCCAATAATTGTTGAGCACACTGATGCCCTATAGAGCTTTAATCCACCACTAAAAACAATCCATATTCTAGTACTTACAAGCATAGATAAAAGAACCACCATAATCTCTCATATAAGAACCCCAACCCTCAGCCTTATAATTCTATGCGTTAATCTAGGTTCCAATACAAAACTCCTTATAATTCATCCATTTAGCCTCTACAGTAGAAGCCACCATAAGTACTTAATGCTTATCTAGGCTTATATTAGGACAAATGAAAATTTCAATGAGTCCATCATATTAATAAATTCTAAGTTAGACATATGGCTTTTCATCAAAATATGATGGACACCCAAATTACACAGATAGCTCAACAGGCTAGCAATTTGTTCTAATCTCAAGGGCATCTATCTGGCCAACCTAAATCAAACCCTAGATGTCATATCAATGCAGTTTCTGTAAGGAGTGGGAAGCTAGTGGAGAGCCCCATGATAGTTATTTAGGAGACATTTTCAATTTATGTCCTGCATAAACATGGGGGCTGAAGCCAATAAATTGCCAAAGTTTAGGGGAGAAGATTAGTCAATCACCTCCAATTCCACCTTACAAACCACCTATTGCATTCCCTCAAAGAGTGGCACCATCCAAGCTTGAGCTCAAGTTTGCTAGATTCCTGAATGTGCTGAAAAGTATTTATTTCAACATCTCTTTCTTAGAGGCTCTCAAGGAAGTACCTTATTACTTGAAATTTTTGAGGGAGCTTATTTCCAAAAACCACAATTCTGAGAAGGTCTCGATGGCTCCTATTAGGGAGGCAAGCGATTCCACTCTTCAGAGCAAGTTACAATCTAAGATGCAAGATCAAGATCATAACATTTTCTCCATCCCTTATTCTATCAGGGACCTATAGATTTAGATAGTTTTGTGATTTAAGAACTAGTGTGAGCTTAATATCTCCCCTCCTCTCTCTCTCTCTCTCTCTCTCTCTCTATATGAAAGCTCAGTGAAAAGACCTAAAATCACCAGTATCACTATCTAGTTAGCACACTCCATCAGGCATCATGTAGATAGAAGGATATTCCGGTTCATCCTATGCAACTTCTTGATTTTGGACATGGATAAGAGATCTCAGGTCTCGATCATTCTAGGGATGCCATTCCTGACTACCATATAAGTAATGATTGATTTGCCTACATGTAGGATCTCTTTTTAACTTTGTGGGGAAAGGGCTGAGTTTTGTTTCCGTCCACACATGGCACCACTAGCTCCTACAGTTGTTATTGTTGTTCTTACAATTCCTATTACTCCTGTCATTATTCTAGTATCCACATGTTTGACAGGGATGGGGTGCCCAAGATGAAATCTTATGCCCCACTTGATTCATCTCCACTTATTCTAAGTAGTTCTAGAATCACTACTTTTATTCACTAGAGATGGTGAATGCACCACCATTCGTTATTTCAGCTCTTTCACCTCCTTCCTTCATGCCGCCATCTACCACCTAAGGTAAAGATCAAGTTAGGAACATAAAACAAGCACTTCTTAGGAGGTAATCCAAGCATTTAATTACCTTTAAAAAAAACTGAGTGCCACTTCTTCCCCCTTCCCTCTCTCCAATATTACGTTCATTGTGTTGTAAGCATTCCCCCTCTTCTTGTTTCTTTACCTGTTTTTTTCGTTGAGGACATATACAATGAAAATCTCAAGCATGGGGTGAGCTTGTAACTCTTTGGATAGAATTATGGGTTTTGGGGAATGGTTTGGATCAATCTCTAACATTTGCATCATAGCTAGGATTTCACATAGTTTTGTTAGGTTGTTTTTGCATTTCTTATTTAGTAAAGCATGTAGTGTAAAGTATATCAGTTAGATGTTGCATAAGAAGAGAAGTGATCACATTGGGCATCCATAAGCTTTCCAAGTAATCGCTCTTACCTTTCTCTTCATTATCCTCTATGTATTTTATTACTTTCTTTGTTAGATTTACTGCTTTTGCTTAAAAAACAAAATTAAAAAATTTGCAGAAAAAAGTTTTTAAAAACCCCTCATATAATGATGATGCAAGGTATGATAGTTGATTAATTGGCCTGATTGTGTATTGAGTTATGGCACAATCTACTAGAGAACCTAGAAGATTTAAGGTCCAAGTTCAGAAGGTAACATGGCATGCCATGGTAAACAGTATGGTTGCACTGACCATGCCAAATTTTAGAAAGTTAAGATGACACGGGATGTCGTGCTGAACATCATAGTCGTACTGTACCTATTCTCAGTCAACTCTCTTTTGTTTAAATACAATGCTTTGGGATTATTTTAGAACAAGCATCTAAGTTATAAAATTTTAGGTTTAGAGAGTTATTTTCATGTGTTTGTTGTTTTGTTCAGATGGAATATTGTTCCTTAGTTTGATTTGAAGATTTCTACAACTTCAATAATTCAATTCCCAGGTTTGCTCTCTCTCTCTCCCCCCCTCTCTCTCTTGCTTATTCTTACTTTAACGCTTTAGTAGTTGCTGGTATGATGTTTTTTATTGATTTTTTAGTGGCCAAATCTCCAAACCTGGGTTGGGATTGATGTTAATTATGTTTTGTTGATCATGAATTAGCCCCGAACCTTACTTGCTCCATATTTTGTGTTGTTCAATTATACTTTGCACACCACATGCTTGATTAATTGCTCAAAAGAGCATACATGTATCTTTATTTAGGTTTAGGAGAGTATTGAAAGATGAAACCTTTACCTAGCACAACGTAATACATATATGGTTAATAATATGAAAAATAATTGAGGTTCTAATTGAGATTTCAAATTGTACATCTTGTAATCCTTTGACTTTTAGTCCCATGAAAATAGGTGCTCGTAGTTTTAGGATTGGTAGTATGCTTTGGCAACGGGCAAAACTCTTATGATAGCAAATGAAAGCGTTGCCACATGTCTATTGCAATAATTTTTCAACCGTTGCTTTTAATGGGCGTTGCATTAGACCTACCGCAATACTTTCTGATTTTCATAGAAACTATTGCCATATGTCTGGCTATTGCAACACTTTTGAATAGATACTATGGCAACGTATCTTTCATCTATGGCAACAGATTGAATTGATACTAAGTAACACATATCTTTCACCTATTACAACGGTTTGAGAAAATACAAACCAGATGCCTGGCTTTCAAATGCTGAAAATACATTCAGCACGTCATATGTTCAATTCGTACAATCTATAATTTCATTGAATCCCCTTGTGTACATAGCACTCCACCAAATGTGGTTTGTAAATGAAATCCAAAATAATGTCAACCAAATCCCTCGAATTGCCGTTCATATACCAAAAGTCTAAATATATATGTACAATTAATATTCCAAAAATAAGAAAAGGGGGCAACAAGTTTTCCACCCCTTGAATTACTGTACATATACAATGATTTTTCCCCAAATAATAAAAGGGGGTAAAACAAACAAATATCTTTGAAGCTAGCGGCCTTCATAACAAGAACTCTTGCTTATGGAGGGAATGGATGACCAAAACATCTGCACAATATATAAAATGAAATAGGCATTAAACACCCCAAAATAAGAAAAAAATCAACAAATTTCATATCAACCTAGAATGACATGAATGCATGGTTCTTCAAGCTATCATATACCACAAAATAGATAATAGCCAAAGGAAAAGTCCACCTAATACATAGATCATTGTCATTACAAAACTCCACCTATAGATAAGCGATAACGATCCATTATTAGTTTTTTTAAAATTGCCAAATAACTAAAAGACCATAACTTTGGATATGATCAACCAAGTGTCAAGTTTGAAAGAAAAATATAGCAAGCAATAAATGGTGTAGGTTCACAACAACCGAATGTATAACCTCTGGTTGATGCAGGCTATTCAAAATTAAGGTAAGGGAAGTTAATCTATGAACATCCTTAACCATAGCATGTCAACTCAAAAGTTAAAACTGCTTCAAGTGGCCATCTAGCGACCTAAAGCTCCCAGTCAAACTAATGGCCTTTCTAGTTTCTAAGTGAAAACAGTCATCGACATCATTCTCATCATATAGTTAATTAGCATAGAAAGTTCCCAGTATATGGTAAGCCTAACTAGTAAATGCTTGTTTATTAAAAGGCACCCCACTGCTAGCTAAGTCACAAGAATTTCATGTATGTTATCTTCATTGGAAGCTAGCCCTCCCACTGTGAGTTGAACATTAAAAAATGGAACAAATGCCTGGCATTGAGGTGGACATAGCTGCACTCCCAACTAAATATAGCCTGGCATCGAAGCAAAGCAAGCCCTGGTAGTGAAGCAAAGCAAGCCCATATTGAAAAATTTAAAGCACAATAAATAGATGCACTCCCAACTAAATACAACATGGGCAGCACATATAAATTTGTAAATAGATAGAAGAACAAGCCTTTCTGCCCTTCTGCCCTTCTATTCAATTAAATAGAGAAAGGAGTCAAATAGTATTTGTTTTCTTCTCTTCTGTTCAATATGGTAGATATGATAATCATTGGTGATGTTAAGAGGAATACAACTAATTTTCCCCCATCTCAATATCATCCAACAAATTGGTAGGTGACAGTTTCATAACAAGCGAATGTATCAACCATACCAACATTTTCAACTTCAAGTCATAAAATTAGAGTAGGGGAAAAGATAAGTAAAGGGGAGGGATTGCTTATTGATGTGGTGTAAAGTTACTGATCTGCAAGGACGGAAGATATAACTGCTTATCCAAGCGTGTCAGTCGCCATGTCGGGGAACATTTCTCGAAGTCGAGCAAACGCCTTTGCAACCACATCTTCAACTATTTTGTCCTTTTGAGCTTCAAACTCTTGTTTCATATCAAGTGCCAGTTTCTCTTTTTAAGCTTCAAAATCTTTTTGCATTTCTGTTGCTAAATTGCTCCGTATAGCATCAACATATTGTTCTGGCACAACCACTAACTTCCCATCCCTTTTCACCTCAAGTCCGTTCTCCTTTAGATTTTTTATTGAAACACCTCTTCCATACAATTGCACTCGTCCATTTTGAGCAGATCTTATCACTCTATCAAAGGGATCTGTATCACTATCGGAGAGTCCTATTTCATGCAAGACCTCTAACTACTTCATTTTTTCCTACATTTATAAAACGTGAATGGCAGAATGTACGTTAGCATGATGTGTAGTTACAACTATAAACAAATGATACACAAAAGGTTATTTAAATCTAATTTTGAATAAAACAACCACTTGCTTCTTACCAATGGAACTATATATAGAAGGCAACTAAGCTTAAACACTTACAATTTTATCAAGTGTATCATCATAAGACTTCTTGTAACTACGTCCATCTTTCCTTTTTTGTGTTTCTTCAAACATCATCCTCTTGGAAGGTCCTTGACCATCTCAATTTGCCTAAATTAAAAATGCACGACATAAATCATGCTATTATTATCAAAACAAATAACCCAAATCAATCACTAAGAACACACAACCACACATCAATACCATAATAAATCATAGTACTGTAGCAAGGCACTACCCACTCCAACAGAGCAGAAAAAGAAAAACACAGAGGGCAGCGGGAAAGACAAAAACAGAGAGGGCAAAAACATGATCTTACCAGCTTGTTGTCCTGTATACACATCAACACCACGACAAAGCAACAAAGAGAAAAACAGCAAAGCAGCACGATAGTGTGGAGTTTATTAGTTGGTTTCAAATTTTGTTGTGGGAAAGAGATATCTTGTGTACAGCAAAGCAGCATGATATCCTGTATATAAACAAAACGCATGATATCCAATTCTTATCTACTATTAGGTAGCAGATTATACATATCTAATAGCTCAAAAGTTTTGGGTGGGAAAAGTACCCACCTAAGATCCACCACTGCTTGTAAGGAAATGTCATTTAATTTCTATTTGTAGCAAAAGTATGATATTTCCATCACAAACAAAAGTTCACAGGAACACCTGACCTAATATGTCCAGTGCCATAGCACAAAAAGCAGAATAGTCTAACGTGGCAGGAAGTATATAGCTCCAAAAAAGTAATCCTACAAAATCCTTTTGCCCTGGTCTTCATAAATTTATTGAAGTAGTGATTCCAAGCAAACTAATTTCAATTTTAAATTCCATCCAAGCAAAGAGACAGGGACTCCTCTTTGGCTCTTTGCTTGGACCTAAGTCGCCAAGGGCAGTTGATATCAGCCAGTTTAGCCAACCAAATTGCCATGTGCCTCCCTTTCATGCCTCCCTCCTAAAGGTATTGGTGGAATATTAAATAAGGCATATCATATTAAACAATCACCAAGCAAAAATGCATTTAGCCAAGATACAATAAAGTACCTAAACAAAGAGGAATATTAAATAACGCATATCATATTTCCTTTCTTATTAGCTTCTGATAGATTCTTGCAAAACTCACAGGTTCAGCAGTGTACATGTTGTCTAGCAATCTATGATTTTCACAATTTTAAGCACTGATTTTCTACAAAACAATCACCAAAGATGTGGTACTTTAGGCCAAAATATCATACAAAATAAAAACAAAATTCTATATGCATAATTATAAAAAAAAGAACCTTGGGGCCGTAGAAATGTTCTAGTATTGCAACAACAATTTGAAGTGAGAATCAGGTATCCAACTAGGTTGGTGCTTCCATCTTTCAGTATCATTGTCATACTTATAATAATGGTTAGCTTTCAGTCGACACTTGAAAAGCCTCCAAGTACAAGCAATTGATTCCAACACCCACTTCTTCACACTTTCAGTTTGTGGTAGTATGTACTTGTGCTAACATGTCGTGGATAATTATATGAATATCTGCACTAAGATTTCATATATATATATATATATATATATATATATATATTATATATATATAAAATCTAATTTTTTTTAGCTTAGAAAATATACACTTACATTTACATATTCCCACATTTTATCCTTATCAGGGACTTTATGCCAATTTGTATAAATTAATGGTACCCATGAGTGTTCATAGGCAATAGTCCCCAAAAATTTACTAAACTCATCACAAGCCTTCTCAGTAGGTCCAATAGGCTGGCCATGCTCATTAAAGAAGATGGGTACACGATCCTCCAATGCACGTGCATGAACATCGAACAACAACGTTGGTCCTCTATGTTTTTTCACATGATCTGTCAATCATGATTAAGGAAAGTAAACTAGATAGACGTAATAGTATTAACTTATAATAATTTATAGCAACCCAAATAGATAAGCATGCAGTAGGAAGCTAGTAACAAATAATATTAACTTAGAATAATTTACAGCAACCCAAATAGATAAGCATGCAGTAGGAAGCTAGTAAAAGACCTATAGGTTCTTCATTAGTTTCTTCTTCATTTTCTTATTCAACTCCACTACTATGCTCCATATTGAACCTCTAGCCTTCTTCATGTTGCATGAACTGTGAGCCCTCTAACAATTGTGTTGATCCTTGTTGCTTTTGTTGATCTAAGAATTCAGCTATTGACATTGCTGGATAGGAAGGTTGATTTCTTTTGATTGATGCACGCCTTCTAGTTGTCACCATACAAACCTAAGCAAATTCCCAAATAAAGTTAGAACATTTTTAAATACCCAAATGCTAGTACGTAATAAAGATAGAACATTGTACAGCAACTTGTTTCTCAAGTCAGATTACGCACGGTTTAGACAATTAGTTAGACTACTAAACTAGGTTTGAAGACTAAGAAATGCTAGGTTTAAAGAAAAAGAAATGCTAGCAAGTGAGAAACATGGAAAAGGAACCTTATTAGAGATGCAATTAGTAGTCGAACTAAGACCGACATTTTCGATAGCATGCTCTTCCCCCATATTTAAGAGGTCTTCATCACCATTCTCCTCTGGTATGTATTCTTGGTCCCCCTCATCATGTACATGGTTTTACCTCTCCTTACCTTAACGCCCTTTGGCCTTGGTAATCAATTCATTTGCTAACTTGGACAAACCCAATGCCTGAAATCTCATGGCATTTTTTTTGATATTCATTTGCCTCTATCTTTCATACCAAGCTTTAGTGACATAATATTCAAGAGTAATTAACTGACACTATCAAAAGTAAGCACATTAATGTTAGCAAGCATTATATTTGCTTTTCAAAAAAACATATCAATGACTTACGATATGAAAATAAGGAGTAAGACACATAAATAACAAGCCTACTATGACCTCTATGTCTTAGCATACATCTAGTCGTGTCATCATAATCTGAGTCACCAACTTCTTCATCCATATTATGATCATTATCTAAGATGGCATCTATATTCACAATTCTCACATTTACATCTTCTCTTGACTGATTTTCATGCCCATTAAAAGTGCTTAGGGCATTGCAATCAACATCCATAGGCTCTCTCCAATATAACTCAGGATTTTCTACTTCTGGGAAGTCAAAAAGATCTCTTGGAATCCTTTTCATAGGATAATAAATATCAATTTCGACTGAATCTGGCATATAAAACAGTTAATGCACTTAAGATGCTAATACATAAGGATCATCTTTGTAACGTAACTTTTTAAAATGGACCCGTGTATACCCGAATTCATCAATATCTACATGAAACCAATCACATCTAAATAATACAACACTAAAATTGGACTAGAAATCCACTTCAATAATTTCCTCAATTACTCCATAATAAGTACATCCCCCGTAATAGGATTTTGATCCTTAGAGCTCGCAAAACTTGATGTTATGGCCGTTAAGGTAACCCCACTATTTTGAGTTTTTAGCCTCCAATCATGAGTTCTTGTGTAAAATCGATAACCATGTACAAAATATCCTATATACCTCCTCACTGTGGGGTTTGGATCCTCAGCGAGCCAAAAAATATGATCTTCAACTTTCTCACTCTTCACTTTATCTTGAAACCAACTAATAAACTCCACACTATGATTTCGAGCTCTTTCCCATCTACTTTTTTGACCTTGGTTGTTAACTAACCCTGCATATTCCCTGCAAAAAGAAAACCATGCGAATTAGGAACATCATTCATCTTATCCAATTAATTTACAAAGATGAGGGTGAATATATATATATATATATATATATATATATATATGTGTGTGTGTGTGTGTGTGTGTGTGTGTGTGTGTGTGTGTGAAACATATAATTAGATAGATAGACTTACTCAATGTATTTCTTCACTTATTTGAAGCCACAATTGAAAATGATATATCTATGTGCTTGCTTCAAACTTTCTTGGTCCAATAAGAATGCCTTGCCTTCGAGTGCTTTTTTTCCCCTAATTGGATGACCAACCTTTGGGAAGAATGATGTTTGATCCCCACTCAAGTTCATCTCACAACTGATGTAATGAGTTGATCTTCTGTCCAATCTAGTCTTTACTCCATCATGCAAGTATCTAGAACAAAATGTCAAACATTCTTTGGCTAAATAGCATTCTGCCATACATCTTTCAGGACGGCACCCATTATGGACTTAGGATTTGAACTTGCACAAATATCGCTCAACAAAATACATAGATCAATATTGGACCGGCCCAGCAAGCCTAATTTCATTTACTAAGTGAATAGGCAAATGCACCATTATATCAAAAAAAGTCGGTGGAAAATATCTTTCTAGCTCACATAGTATCTCTATAATTTCATTTTCTAAAAAATCCAACTCCTGAAGGCTGATAACTTTACTGCACAAATGCCAAAAAAAGTTCCCTAGCCTAATGAGACATATGGCAACATTTTTGGGTAATGAATTCTTAACTGCAACCTGAAGCAGATACTGTAGCATTATATGGCATCGTGACTTTTGTAACCTACAAGCCTTTTTTCTCTATCTTGAACACATCTGACAATACACATCCATATGGAAATCTTGTTTCCTTAAACACCTTAAGAAATGCATCTTTCCCTGCATCGTCCATTGAAAAAGGGGCTGGAGGCAACTTAATGTGCTGCCCATCATCTGAAATATAAGGCTGAAGGTGTTCTTTTATACCCAAGTCCACTAAATCTAGACGAGCCTTAGTGTGGTCTTTTGACTTCCCTGGAATGTCTAGCAGCATCCCAATCACATTGTCACAAATATTTTTCTCAGTATGTATCACATCATGTTTATGTCGACACTTATTGTGCCTCCAATAAGGCAATCCAAAGAATATAGACCTCTTTTTCCAAGGTCCGTCACTATCTTTGCCTTTTTTCTTTTGTTGACCCTTCCCAAAATCATTTTTTACATTCGACAATCGCTCCAAAATATCAGTACCAGACAAAATAGAAGGTGTAGGTCTCTCCTCTTTTCCACCATTGAAAAAATGTTCATCAAGTCGCCAAGGATGATCCATTTTCAAAAATCTCCGATGACCCATATAGCAAGTCTTTCTACTATGTTTCAAATACTGAGAGCAAGTATCATAATTACAAGAAGGGCATGCAAACCTTCCTTTAGTTTTCTATCCCAACAACATAGAGTATGCAGGAAAGTCACTTACCGTGTACATTAAGGCAACCTGCATATTGAATGACTCTTGCCTATATGCATCATAAGTCTCTAAACCAAACTCCTACAAATCTTGCAATTCATCAACTAATGGCTGCAAATAAATGTCAATATCATTTCCTGGGGCAGATGGACCTAGAACTAGTAAAGACAACATGAAATACTCAGGCTTTATAGACATCCATGGTGGGAGATTATAATTTATAAGTATAACTGGCCATGTACTATGGGCCACACTCATTGTCCGAAAAGGATTAAAGCCATCACTAGCGAGCCCCAATCTAACATTACGAGCATCATTTGTAAAATTTGGAAACAAACAATCAAAATATTTTCAAGCTTCACTGTCAGCAGGATGCCTAATGTTCCCATCCTTAGGCCATTCTTTGTCATGCCAAGTCATTAACTCGGCTGTTTGTGCACACATGAACACCCTTTGAAGCCTAGGCTTTAAGAAAAAATGTCTCAGAACCTTTGCTGGAACATTATCGGATTTCTACCTAGAAACTCTGCATTTACTACAGAAGTTGTCCCTCTCATGCTCCTTCCAATACAAAATACAATCATTAGGGCATGCATGTATCTTTTTATAATCAAGTCCCAAATCCCTTACAATACTTCTAGCTTCTTAGAAATTCTTAGGAAGCTTTGCAAAAGGAAATGCCTGTTTCAATAAATCTAAAAGATCATTAAATGCCACACTACTTAAACTATTGAGGCATTTGAAAAGATACAAACGAATGATGAATGAAAGCTTAGAAAAATTTGCACATCCTGGATAGAGTTCTTGCTTTCCATCTTCGACTAATTTCTAAAATTTTCTAGCCTCCTCATTTAGCCCATTTGTATCCCCCTCATTTTCGTTGAACCCATTAGCCACATTTCTAAAGGTATCATGCAATAATCCACCAGCATCATCATAATCATTTTGTTCCCCGCTTTCATGTGTTGTGCCCATCGAAAATGGTTGATCGCTTTGGAGAAGCCATTGCTTAAAACCCTTAAAAAACCCTTTACAATCAAATGATCATATACATCCTCCCTATAATGACAAAATCGCCTTACACACTTCTTGCAAAGATAACATATTTGATTACCAACAGCATCTTTCGAGAACATATCATCAAAAAAGGTACTCAATGACATTTTAAACTCATCTAAAGCTCTAGTTAAGCTCATCCAATTTTGATCCATAATCATAAAATGATAATTATTAAAAACAGCTATGTTGGTTTTCCACCTAACTAGTAAAGAAACAAATACAACAAATCACACCACTAGGTCTAGATGTCAAGGCAACAAGTAGACGTAAAGAACAATAGAATAAATTTTAATTACATATATGCACAAAAAGATTGTATTCATCATTTTGCCCTTTCCAGATGTCAACGCAATGAATAGCCATACATAGCATGTGTAAGCAGTGCATTCAAGATGACAATTAGGTTATCATGACAAATAGCCATGTATAGATCGTACTTAGCATTCTACCTGTCTAGATATCAAGGTAACAAATAGCTACATATAACATGTAAGCAGCAGATGAAAATGGAAATAAGGTGACTGGGACATATAACCTAATGACCCGTTGTTGACAAATAGCCACATATTCACAAATTAAAGAGCTGGCCAGTTGCCAACCTTCCAATATGGGTCATCACTCATCACATTCCCCCCCGGCCAGATCCGGAAGTCCAAATACCATGGCTTGGGTCATGGTTTGCTCATAGAAATATTCACTACTCAAAAAGTGTAGTCACCACGAGGTCATAGTGAATGGCCAGAGTTAAGAGCAGTTAGACAAAGTCCCTAATTTTCCCCCAAGAATGAAAGAATTTTGTAGTTATAGTTACTCCTATCTAATCTAGACCAGTTCAAATGTGGATTACCACAAGAGTGAAATCAGCAGTAGGAATCAAGAATTAAAATTGATTGCGTAAGAGACAATGAGAAAACGTGGTTGTACAGACCACACATAAAACATGACAACACAAAATTTGAAATAAGAACAAGAGGGAAAGCACACAATCAGAATTCATATAATCATAATGGAGGAACTACATCATGTCCTATTGATATATATATACCTAAGTCAGAGCAACTGCCAGAAATGGGAGGGAAATACAGCAAAGTATTTACCAGCTGTGTGCATAGTACTGAGACACAGAAAATTTAGACTCTTATTTTCCACATCATAATACCAACAATCACCACCATGCAGATCAGGCTTAACAGTTGTACAGAACAAAAATAGAGAGAGCCTAACATAATTATAGATGAAAAACTGTGTTAAGTTGGACAGACTACCCTGTACCGGCAGAGGTTCTGGGTCTTCTAACCACAGTCATAGAGTTATGAAAACAGCCACAACTAGGACTCTAACCCTTCACCAAATATTGTTAAATTCAACTACATCATTAATCCCAAATTCCCGATAAGATGCAGAGTGCATTATCTAGAAGATGACATTGTGAAGAACTTGCGTAATTCTCAGGCTTGAACAAATGTATCTGAATCCTTTCATTCTCTTTATTCTGGGTATGATAATATTGATCATCCTTAGTACAATCAGGCCAGATAAGATCAGACCAATTGAGGCATGGTTCGTCAAAGGTTAAGACTCCTTTGTCTAACAGGGTAGACCAAGGGCTAGGACCAACTGACACAACCAAAAAAGGCAAAGTTACATGTTTTGAAATCTCAGTTTTGACACAAATCCAAAAAAGGGCATTCGAAACTTCGTGAAAGGGGTGTGCAAAGAGTCTTATTTTCCAGATAGTAATACCAACAATCACCACCACCCAGATCAGGCTTGAATGTTGCACAGAACAAAAATAGAGAGAGGCTAACATCATTACAGATGAAAAGGCTGTGTTAAGCTGGACAGATTACCCTGTACCGGTAGATTATCATGTGGTTTAGACTAATGTCTAGTCAGCAAACAACAAAGAAATAATGATAGACAATAAACAAAGCAGTAATTTCGCTACAATATTCTTCTAATGGAAAAAAAAAAATTAAGTACACAATATGTAAACATGCTCTAGGAGTGCCTTGGTGATCTTTATAGTTTACACAGGAATGGGTCCATATATTAGTATCTCAAATGTTTAGAAAAATAAGAACAATAACAGGGAAGTTGAGAGAACATAGAATAGCCACATAACTACATAAGCAATCTCACCTTTGCCAATTGCCAGCATTATAATTGTGAACAGGAAGAGTATTTATCGAAGGAACTAAAGGTGGATTATCAACGTCCAATGCTATCAAAGTTTCATAATCTACACGGCAGAGATCACCGTGAAACATAATCCTCTGTCGTAATAAACCACGCATAATGCCAAAGCAATATATAGATATAGAACATACCCCAACTCAGATGCCCAAAATTAGGGTTGCCAAGCTTCTATCAGAGAGGGGGGAAGAGAGTGAGAAGAGCCGTGTAAAACACACAAATCAGATACCAAATTGACTAATTTCAAGAGAGCAAAGGTAGTTACCAGCTGAATCAGACACCAATTTGACGATACCTTCAATCGGGGCCGACCAATGAACCTCACACGCTACTACAGGATGCCGCTGGTGATGACTAAAACAACCGGCGCTGCAGTCGCCGGCGATGGATGTGCTGGGTGGTAGAGTTCTGGGAATGAAGTGCGTTGGAGGGTCTGGGAAGGAAATGTGAATGGCGTTCGAGTGAGGCCCTGGGAAGGAAATGAATCTGGTCGAATGAGCATTCCAGAATAGGGTTTTAGGCTTATTTTGTATTTTCCTTTTTTTTAAAGGAAATTTTGGGGGGAAATTTTGGGGGTTCCTGGGTTAATTTCATTGTTTTGGCACCAAAAAAAATTCATTGTTTTATCAAAAATAATGTATCACCTAAGGCAGCGGTTTACTAATGTTGCCTAATGTATCTACTGTAGCAGTTCCGTACAAATGTTGCAATAGCTGAAACTTTAGGCAAATTTAAAATACATGTTGCATAAACTATCTATTGCAATAATTTTGCAAACTGTTGCCCTATAGCCGTTGCAATAGGCTATTTTTGTTGTAGTGTTCAACCCTTGGAAGAGGGGATGGGTTAATTGAATGTCTATCCATTAATGGAACATGCTTGGGTAATTTGATGGGGTTAGTAATTGATCTTCTAAGATAATTGTGTTGTTAATATTAATCTAAGTGTTTTAGTCTTCTAATTTCTAATTTGTATTTCTAGTTGTTATCATATTCTTAGTTGTTAATTGAATCTCCAAATCCAAATCTAATGTGCCTAAATTAAGTATTTTGATTACTTTTGGCACTTGAAAGCGAATTCCTATAGACACGACCCATATTTGCCAGTTGTTTGCTACAATTACACCATGCACTTGCGAAATTTCACTTCATAGTGTTATAAGTGTAGCCATTTGTAATCTATCTTTTCTTTTTTGTTTCAGACCTTGGTGTGACCAAATTCAAAAAGCCATTGTTCGCCCACAAAGAGCAAAGCTATTCCATCTCAAATTTTCTTCATTTACAAGATTAAAACCCAAAACCATGTCTAAGGAAACAAGTATCACTTAAGCCAACCTGTATTTTAATGTAATTTATCTCTTCTAATATAGTTGGCATGAACATTCTACAGGTCGCGGCTTTTTCCTTCAATGTGGATGGGTTTTTCAAATTAAATTGGTTGTTGTATCTTTGGTTGTCTTATGTGTGAAAGTGGTAAATCTTCTATTGCATTTCCATTATCAACAAGTAGCTTTTTAATTTGAGAATATAGATTTTGTTTTTTAGGGGAGGGATGAAGAAAATTAAAAATTAAAAGGGAAGATTTGGTGCACGTGCAAATCTCACCAGAGGCATGAGGGAATTTTCAATA
>JAKOGI010000054.1:457500-530000 GCA_029747015.1 Carnegiea gigantea | reverse complement strand
AGTCAGGATCATCAAAACGCCATGTGGTGTTTCACGTGAACTGTTTTAGGGGAAGCTCGTATAAAAGAGCTTCTTGGCATCTAGCTGAGAAATAGGCCAAGAAAAAGAGACTATAAATGTGTCAAAACAAAACCCTGGCCACGAGTTGAACTTTTGTATCTCTCCACATGCTGTCAGATCAGTATTTTATTTTTATAAACCCATTTCTATTTTCTAATTTAAGTTCTAGTGAGGTTGGGGCGGAATCAAGTTTGAAATGTCATTGACAATCAATATTATCTATATTACTGGACCATTACTTCTTCCATTTAGAATGTTTTAGAAGCGTGATCAAAACAAGTTGGTTTAACTTCGGCATACCAACACATAAGGACAAGACACATTTGGGTTTCAAGGCCCCTGAGCTGGAGTTGAGTCTACATGGATGCAATTGTTGACTTAGGCCAGGGGGAGGGCAGCTTCCCAAAGATACACATAATATCATGAGGGATTAAGGAAAGTATGTTATGAGTGGGCAAAATAGTTGCCTACTCAGTTGGATGTCTACTGGACCCATGAAGTTGCCAAGTATCTTCCTAAATAGGTAATAGTAGGGTTTGACCTAGAGGCATTATTAAATCCAAAAGCCGCGAACCTTTAATGCAAGCATGTCTAATGCAAGTTTAATTAAAACAATTTTCCTTTTTGATTTTCAAATCTTCACCTTCTTGAAACAGTACTCCTTAGTGAGTCGCCACTCTGCAAGGACCGTGACACCAACCCTGGTGCCGTTCCCTATGGGTTTTTGGACCCTATTTGCTTGAGTTTTATTTTGTTTTTTTTTTTTATTTTCAAATAAAGAAGCCAGATTGCAGCAAACTAGGGCTCAGGCTCATAGAGGGTGGACAATAGGCCCTGATCCAAGAAATCGGTTGCCGTTTTGGGGCCGGTGCTAGGTCCACTTTTTAGCCCCGGTTCAAGCAGTAATGCTTGTTGTGTCCAAAAAATTGAGCGGTATTTCCTGATCAAGAACCCTGTCGAGTTCCTTAACCAGAGTTAGGCCCATTTCATGGTCCATAACAGTGGCACTATGGGGTCCCTAACCCTATTCTAACGATAATCCGGAAATATCTCATCGAAAATAAAAGAAAAAATTGTAAATTTAATTGATAGAGTCATGAGTGAGTTTTTAGGATAACATACAAACCGAATCTGCCTTCTGCATAATGCTGAAGGACACCAAAGGGACAAAGAGGTTCGTTGTAAAAAGGTTTTCAAAAAAAAAAAAAAAAAGGCTCCCAATAATCCTTGAAGAGGGACCATTTTGATTCCAGAGAGCTCGAAGTGAGGAACCAAACTTAGGGGCGTTGGGTGCGATGACGTGCTAGAGTGCATCATCATCATCATCTGTTATCACTAACGGCCCTCTACTAATTAAATGCAGGAAATCAAAATCTAATTACATTCGAAACAACAAGCACACAACATATTTATGATCAACCGAATTAGCTAATAAACTTAAAAGAACAATTTCATTTCAAAGGAATTCAAAGAAGCATTATATATTACAATGGGCAGGGTCTAGGCTGAATAATGATTATATATTTAATCACCCGAGACTGAATAACACTCAAATAAAAGAAAGAGGGAAAGAAAGAAGGACGATGCTTGAAATCCTGCCTTGAGGATGACCTATCTGATCCATTTGGGAATCCAACAGATTGACACATTTTTCGTGGTCAATAGAACCAATTCCTCCTTCAATCCCTCTCAATAGCCTCTGCACATGATGTGTTTTCCTCAATATTTTTAGTCTCTTCCTCTCCAATTTACGATGGACCTCGTACTAAGTAATTTTTTCTATGTTTCGGCTCCAATTTTTCTAATGTGTTTTAGCCCTACAGGGGTAGCCCCCTCTTTATAGCACTTTGATGGCGCCAAACCAAGCTGATCAAGAAAAAGAGACCTAGTTCAACTACCGGCACGCTTAATCTGAAACGACGCACCTATCTAGATAAAATTCTACCTACATAAAATATGTTTCTGCCACAAAAATGGAGAATCAATCGAGAACTAGTATGGTTTCCAGATGGAGGCTGCGACCGAGTTCCGAATAGAGGACTTGGCCAGGTTCCCGGGTTCGGTCAGGCCAAATGGGCCAGGATGCACTCTTTTGTTTTGTCTACTTTCTCTTTTTTTTTCAGAGGCTGGTGTCGCAAATGCGTAATTTGGAGCATAAGTTTTTGTTACGGCATTTTTATAAAATCACGACGTCTTTTTAGGAGTTACAAGTACATTGGCCTTTTTGTGGGCCGTTGCGAGGACGTGAACATGATATTATATGGCTACTAAAGAGCTCATCACTAATCTATGTTTTGCCCACACTTTTGGTGGTTGTCTTTGTTTATTGGAGTTGGGATGGGTTCAAGTATATACTTTTGGTCTTTTAACTGTTGGTTGGATGATACAAATAACATGATTAATCGGGGCTATTTTTGACATTAAACAATGCTTGTATTTCGTCTTTTTTTCTTTTTTTGTTGTGGGGGAAGAACAGAAATTTCATTACTTACTTCTAAAATACAGTATTAAGTACAAAGTAGATGAAATGACCTGACCTAAATCCCACTTAAGGTCTATTTTTTTAGCGTTTTAGAAAGAGTTGGTAGCCGCTATCGCTCCAAACATGCTAATCGCTAACCACTAATTGCTAATACTATCCATTGGTAAACGCTACTAACCATTAGTAAAAGTTATCTAGCCGTATTTACTATCTCTAAACGCCATCAATCGACTGTTGGTAATCGCTAACCACTATTTTGAACCGCTGGTAAAGTAACTAATAACAATGGACAAACCACTGCTAACCACTAATTCTAAATGTTGAATGAACAGCTCAATCACAAGCCTCCCACACTCCTATGGATACTTCGTATTCCCTACAAGACACCGCATTCCAGGAAAGCATCCCTCTCCTAATTGCCTAGTGAAATAATTCCCAATTGCTGCAACTGCTGTAGTAAAAATATTTCCTAATTGCTTTCAGTTTACTTCCTCCCCCTCTCATATCATTCTCGGATAATCTTATAGAGAACTCCTTAGAACGCAAGGCCAGTTTTTAAGATTCTGCTTCGAAACTTTTTTGAATTTCGCGTTGTTGTAAAACCAAGCAACAATGTCATCCCATTCATTGGCAATAAAGCTGAATGTTCAGCGACCTGAACTATTTGCACCAACATTCTTCAATCTCCCTTGCCTTCAATCTCCCTGCTATTATGGTCGAATTGTAAGGTATCGTACTTTAGTCTATGTCTATCACAAGAGGACTGATATGGGTTTATGTATGTTTTGGGTTCTCCCAACCTTTGAACTGTACGTCTTTTAGAATGCGGCTCTTCAAAAGTCCTATATTCGCAGTACTAACATCTTGCATGGTACATATAATGAGTTTTCATATCATTCAAAGTATTGTGCAGACACATTGACTGAAACAACATTTTAAAAGAGGTGGACAATGATCCTCCAACTGATCAAAGGACAAGCTGTGCATATCATTCTGACCTAGGTGCCCTACCAAATCTTAAGTTCCAAGCAGATAATCTTTTTCCATAATTACTCAGCAGTTTCGATTTAGGGGTAACCCCGCCCAATTTTAATATTCCTTCACATTATCACCCCGTTTTTATGAGCATGGACGGTGAGATACAAGGAGGGAGAGAAATTCGGGAGATGTGTCAATTCACACGTATCGGGGCATAGCCGATATTGATACCATTAATGGCGGCCTTTTTGGTTGGGGGGGGGGGGGGGGAGACGAGAGCGGAATACTTACCGGGAAGAGAAAAATCCATGGTCAGAAGAGAAGGGGTAAGTTCGGTGAATACTACTGGTAAAGAGAAAAATTAGGGGGTTGGAGAAATAAGTTTGAAGTGTAGCAGGAGTGGAAAGGAGAAGCAGGGAAATTCTGACGATTGTATATAATTCTGTTTTTCAGTATGCTAAGATTTCCCCAGGAAATAGCAGTAGAATACCCTTTTAATTAGCCCTATTAAGAGCATTTGCAGCCCTAAGGTTTGCACATGAAAACGCGGGCCCCAACTTGCCAATTATTTAATGTTCATTGACCTTTCAGACAAGTGTCATGCGTGGTGGAACTGGGCAGAGTTCCACCACGCAGGCCATAGTTTTTTTTTCTTAATATTTTTTTTTGCTTTTTTTTTTTTTTCCGTTTTTTTTGAGATTATATATAATTTTTATATAAAGAAGAGCTTATGTGTTATAACGTTGGGTCATGATAAATATTTTATTGGGAACTCAAATTGGAGTTTTTATGGGTTAAGAAATAATGACATGCAAGTTTCAAAAAATTAGAACTTTTGATGATGTAGCAAGTTTGAATTCCAAAAAAATGAAACTCCAATTATTGCAGGGCAATCTATGGTTAATGGGGGTTTTCATAGACACTCCTAATCTAAAAAAATATCTTACAAGTTAATTTGAGGTCTAGATATATGTTATTAATAGACACCCTTAAAATTAACCCAAAAAAAAACCTTTTATCATTGAAAATTTATCAGCTTGGACCTTGTAATTGGACCGACCCAAAAGCTAAAAGCCAACACCTAACATTAAAAAAAAAATCACACCGAAAGAATCACTTGTGGTGGCTAGCCGTTCGAGTACTCAAGTTTCCCTATTCTTTGAGCTCTCCTCGACTCCTCGACTCCCCCACCTCCAACTTGACAGTTGCCAGTTCGCCGCCCATTCGGCTCCTCGGTCCTTGCCTCCTTCACTCTTGCCGATGTGGCCGTGCACCGGTCACTGGAAAACACGAAACCTCCACTCCAGTCCACCACTTTGGCCTTCTCCTCGACATTGCTAGCGCTGGCTGCTGCTCTATCTACCCAGCACCTCAACCACTCAGGCGGTCAGGCCAAGCTTCACTGCATCAGCCGCACGATGAGTCACCGGCCACAAAAATATGCCGCCAGCACCTGTCAACGCCCCCCCCCCCCAACAGTCCACTGCCAAGCGCCTGGGTAACCGACCACAGTTTGGTATGAAGTGGGGGCAAGAAAATTGACTTCGCAAGCACCAGAGCCTTGTTGGCTGTCTCCCTACTCTTAATGGGGGGTAAAAATGAAAACTTTTTCTGGTTAATCCAATCAATCTCAAAAATGAAATTTGGTTGATCCATTTCTGTTTCTTTTTCTGCTTCTGGTTTGCCAGATTTGTGTGAACGAAGAGGTACATGGACTTCATTAATCCTGGAATGCAAGCTCGTGAAGGTTCCTTCTTTTGTATTGAAGCAGCATTAGAAGGCCTAGAACCTAGGTATTTTTATGGCTTTTCAAACTCTACCTTTTCTAAAAGGTCCATTTTTTGAATAGTTAAAAAAAGAAACTAAAAATGGTTAGTAGGCCACTGCATTTTATTGCATATTGGTTCATATAATCGTACCTCCAAAACGGTGTATAGTGAAAACTTCTATAAGAACAGCAAACTTGACAAAAGATACAAGACAACAATGGCGACAATAAGGTAAGTCGCTTTAACAATAGCATGCTTATGTGTGAGGGGCTTTAATCATTTGCCAACAGCTTCAGCTTCCGCTTCAGGCTTCGGATATCTTGGCCTACTCCTGCACTCCCCAGTTTCCGAACCTTCTTCACTATAACAGAAGTCTGAGCAGCACGGTGGATTACGAGTTCCGATGCAGGTTGCCCCATTAGGCAAACACTGTGCTTCCGCCACCATTCGATCTGCTTATAATACATGTATTTTGTCAGTATTGCACTGTCAAAACCATTATTGGTACAACTACTCGATCCCTCAGTTGCGAATTACTTGTCCTTCTTAGAATTATTTCTTTTAGTGTTGATTGGTGGTGATCGATGACAACTAACCGAGATGCAAGGGAGACAAACAACAATTATGATTGATGACAACTAAGCGAGATGCAATGTCTCTATTTCATGAGATGTTGGTTTAAAAGCAGGGGCGGACTCAGGATTCAAAGTAAAGGGTGTCGAGATTAATAATACATATAATATAAACTTTAATAGTTCTAAAAATGAAATGCACAACTAATGCATTTAAAAAAGTTATCCTCGACGTGATCTGAAATTAGGAGAAGGAGAAGGACTGAAGGAGGCTGCTGAACTTTGGTGCTAGCGTCAGTGGCGTGCTGCGGTGGCCGTAGCTGGCCGGATTCCGTTGGGCTGTGGGCAGACCGGCAGAGAAAGGTTGAAGGGTAATGGGGTTTTGGGGCTTTGGGTAGAGAAGAGAGGAGGCAAGGTGAAGGTGAAGCAGCGCTGCCTTCGACTTCGAGTCAGACTGGACGCTCTATTGCTTCTGCGGGTGTGTATATTTCGTTAATGAACTACGGCAGATTCAACCCCAAAAAAAAAAAAAGCAACTCGCTCAAAGGGAGATTCGAACTCGCGACCCCAGCTGTGCAAACAACCCCATAGCAAGGACCACCCAACCATCCGGCTGCTACTTCTTCCCTGTCTTTGAATACATGAAATAATATATATAACTGTTTTGCTTTTTGCCAGAATATCTATATTTAATTTTTTTTTTCCCCCAAAAACCTGGGGTGTTAATTGACCACCCTTGCACCAATGTAGCTCCGCCTATGTCTAAAAGTAAAGTTTAAGATGACTATTTTTAACAGAAATCTAGCTCAAGCGTGTACTTCTGTGTCACGTTGGCTGCCTATGCTTGTAGGCAATTGTATGACCTGTCCTCGCACTCATAAAGCAAAAAATAAATAAATACAGATAGATAAGGGATAAAAATTGAAATAAAAGTGGACTTGCCCTGAGTAGCAACAAGAAGCACAGCAAAGAGGCAGATGACAAAGAGGCCCTTAAAGTTTGCAAGTTTTGCCATGTTGAACGTTTTCTTTTCTCAGTTTCTCACTCTAGGACTTGGTTTCATTTTTCTGGATGTGGTGTGAGTTAAGTGGTGGAGGAAGCCACCATTTATAGACAACACGTACAGGAGGGTAATCTACATGCAGCCGCCCATGTAGACTAAGTCCATTGAGAAACTTTGTATTGCAATTTGTAGTTAACACGGCAAATGAACGTAATCAACCATGTAATCCAAAAAATCTTGCTGCTAGTGAGTGTTTGTCCAAGATTTCAAACAGCAAAAGTATATGTGGAATTTACGTAATTCTTACGGGTTCTTCTCCCCTTTCATTCATACACAAGCTGTTGCAGATTTTTCTCCTCCTCCCCTTCCCCCCCCCCCCCCCCCCCCCCCCCGGAACAACTCCACCAGTGAATCAGCCGTCACTGCTGACTAATTTTATTTTAGAATTGTAAATTAATCCTAAAACATCAAAGATTACTTCATGTATGAATTGATAGGTCAACTATCTGTAAGATTGAGTACAAGTCAAAATTATGTTTAAGAGAAATTAGCTCCAATCCTTATCTTCATGGTTCAAATTAAACCCTAACCACATTGTCCACAACAATTCCTCAATTTCAACATAGCTAGTAATAACCCCCGAAACACTAAGCAAACAACCGAAGTCAGCATAATTCACAAACAATTTCACCAAAGAAACTTGCTAGAATCAAGTTCAAACATGAGTTACTACACCATGCATGATTGCAAGTTTTCAATCAAGAAACCCTCATGACATGACAAACACTAAAATTCACTTAGCTGAACTTCACTAAAGCTACTTCACATCATGCATGATTGCATTCGTACCTCGAGAACAAAGCACAAGGGCATGGTCTTAATGGAATAGGAAAAAGATTGCCTTGAGCAATGAGTAAAGAAGCAAAGAAGAAGAGGAATGGGGGAACAAAGGGTGGTGGTTGGCGGTCTGGTACGCAGCCAGTGGCTGGAACGGCGGCAAGTGGCGGTCCCAGAGGTGCAGCCAATGACAGCAGGTGGGGCGTGTGAAGGAAAACAGGGGGCAGATGAATGTCGTCGTTTTTTTTTTTTTTTTTTTGAGTTTTGGTGGAGAGAGAAAGCCTTGGAAGGTGAGAGGGCTTTTATCTGAGTGGGTTTGTTTTCAGATTTTTCTCCCTTTTTATTGTCATTATTAGCTTATTTTTATTTTATTGTCTAAAAAGGAAAGATCCTACTTGCTCCTTAACGTGCTACAATCAACCCATCTCACTCCCAAATCCAAAAATTAATTTGGGTTGGATTCTCATATTAGCTGGCACCCTCATCCATAACTAATTATGGATCACTGGCCATGACTATGTTTTAAATAAATTTCTCCTCATGATAAAATAAATTCAAGCGACTATCACACTAGTTCTTATTCTACTATTGCCCACATATTTTAGGAGATATAACAAAGACATAAATTCATTCATATCTATTTTCCATTAATAAAAACAACCGTTACTTGACTTAATCACTTGATTTCCATCACATGAAAGAAAATATATGAGACTAAAATAATGAATTAGTCTTTAAAGCTCAAAATCTCAAGGGTTATCTACTAAAGTCAAGCTTGCTTAGAAATAATATCAGGAGGCTAGGACTATATGCAAGCATCACACTTTAGGATAAGTTCTATCAATGTATACCATATCTATATACAACCTACAACTGAGGATACAAGAGAACATAGTCGATCAAAACATCATATAATTCCCTAAAACAAAACAAAAATCTTGTTGAATTTTCAAATTTATTCTATTTTTTTTCTTTTTTTATTTTCTTAAATTTTGAAGCAAAGTTTCCCCATCCCCACATGTAAATGTCATAATGTCCTCGTTGGGAGTGAAAAGAAACATAAAACACAACTAAAAAGAAAAATAAATATACAAAAAGAAAAACAAGACTCAAAAAGGAAGAAAAAGACATGACTCTAAAACTCAAAAAAGAAAACAAAAATAAAATAAAGTAACAAATATATACAAAAGAAAACAACATGAAAGAGAAGAAAAAGAGGAGTGATTATACTAGGTCAGGTGTTGAATTATACCTAAGCTATATCCTCCTGAAATATATTTTTATAAAGGCTCACAGAGAATCAGCCACTCCATATCAAACGAAACATAGCTACTTAAATCAAAACCCATTAGAGCACATAGTAACTTATCAAATAGGAAAGAACAACTCTCAATAAGATTTTGTCAATGAAAATTAAAGAGTTAATACTAGAAAGGGTATATCCAATGTATCAATGCAGCACAAGTAAGGCCCCGCTTTAACTTATCAAATAGTTGGGCCTATTCAAGAAATTGATAGGCATACTCAAAATTAGCCAGTAAGTAGGTCATTAGCCTAGAAATTTTCTCAGCAGAAAGGAGCAGTCTGCAATGGGTCCTAAATCTACAAGTCTCTTAATACCAAAATGTGCTAAAGTCTAGTCTAAATCAAAATTCTCAGTGACAATAGCCTCAGACTCAATAAATTTAGACTTGTCAGATTCAAAGAGGAGGTCAGGGACTACATGGTCAAAACAGAATGGCTCATATTCAACACACAGTTCCACTTTCAAACCCATATTGACATCAAACCCATATGAAAAAGATTCATATTCCATAAAAAGAACATTAGCATCAAATTCGAAATTAGTGGGCTCATCTTCCTCCTCACATATCTCCTATGAAATATCTTCTGCATTATCTAAATCACGAGACTTAACTTCAGTCGTGATGCTCATATCTAACTCACTAGATCTCTCAGATTCTTTAACATCTTGAAACCTAAAAGAATCATTCCAAGTGGTGGGTGGGGTAGCAGAAACTAGAAAATCCTCAGTGATGTCCTTAGGTGAACTAAATTCAAGTGCAAGACTAGGGGATAGAGACAGAGGGGGGTCACTCTCTTGTTCTAGGTTAGGTAAAGGCATGACATAATTCAAGTTAGGCCTAACAACATAAGAGGGTTCAAAATTATTATAAAGACTAATATCAGATTTCAGAGATCCTCAACTAGAGTCATGATCATGTAATTAGTATCCTGACTGAAATAGTGAGAATATCAAGCAATTCTCTCTTTTATAGTCACTAATATTTTATCAACCATTTCATTTAACTTCTTTCTAAGACTTGCACATGTAGCATCAACATTAACCACGATATGGATAATTATAAAAATTATGATCAGAAGACTCACAATAATCATACAAAATAGGAGCCATACAAGAGTATGATGAATCATGAGTTCCTAAAGTAATCCCAATGGTAAGTGATAAACCTATATTTTACACACTTTTAGGCATGATTTTTACCTATTAACTCGGTAGTTTCTGGTATAATTTTGTGAGTTTAGAAGTCGATTATTCATTGTTTATCTCAAATCTGCCTAAAAGTCGTGTTTTTGTGTTTACAGGAGCCTGACTTGAATAAATGAGGAAAACAAGCTAATGCCGCGCCAAATTGAAGCAAAAAGGATCAATATTGAGTTAAAATAAGAGGCACGGTCACTCCAGGTGAGGTGGCACGAGCGTGCCACCCAAAGAAGGGAAGAAGCTAAAGACAGAGAAGTGGCACGGGGCCCCCGTGCCGAGTGGCACCCGTGCCACTTTAGTTGTCGCTGTTTTATCGCTGTTTTGGCATTGTAATTTGGAGTTTTTTTGATTCTACCTTTTTCCTCTCTCTCGAAAAGGGCGATTTGAGGGTTCCTAGGTCTAGTTTTATTGCAATTTTAATTCGAAGCTTTGGATTGAATTTGGTTACGCTTTTGGTAGATTACTGCTGCAGATTATATACAGAGTATATTCTTCTTCTTTTTCTTCTACGTCTTAATTCAAGTATTCGTATTCTTGGTATGTGTATGTTCTTGATTGAGATGTTGTTTAGAATCATGTTTAGCGGCTAAATTCCTTAATCTTGGATTGGGTGTAGCCCCTGTGATGTAAATTGGATTGTTAATTCTAGGTTTTTGTGAATTACGCCAGAGTATAATTGAATTCTCACTTAGCATGCCAGGTGTTCGATGAATTGCCTGAGAGGGTTTTATTCATGTTCTTAATTAGGGTTTAGGAGACTAACGAAAGTTAGGTCCTTTACTTAGAGTAGCTTTGTGAGCAATTGAATTACTTGACACGAAAGTAGTTGGGGGTGCAATTGGGAATTGAAATTACATGATCTTGTGGTTTTGTTATTCTAGTTTCACGAAAGTAGACAACTAGGTTAGCTTCATCAGTCTAATGACCTTCGAAAGTAGGCGTAGATGCTTTAAACCGGTAATAATTCATTTCAATTATCTTGCAGGCAGATTCACACGACCTCGTTTATTTTCCAATGAACGTCACAGTGCGGTGAACCCCAATCCAGGATTCCCTTCTCATAATTGACTTAGACCAAATAGAGTTAGAATCAGTTAAACTAACTTCACTCGACATTCGCCTAGATTAAGTGTTAGAAATCGATTCGGTGGTTGAAACTAAGTTCTCTGTGGACACGACCCGTACTTGCCTTTGCTAGCTACAACTGGCACCGTGCACTTGCGGTACATTTTTAACACAGCAAGTTTTTGGCACCGTTGCCGGGGAACTTGTTTGTTTTCAACATCGAAAGCGATTTTAAACGCTTGAGATTAGGCTTTTTCCTTTTTCTTTTCCTCTTTCCCTTTCCCCTTTTCCTCCTTCTAGCTTGTTTTTACTCTTGCTTGAGCCTGCTTACGCTTGGTATAGTTTTGGCTTTGTATGCACAGGCGCAGTCAGGGGAGTCACCACTTACTTCCCCTGAATCCTGAAATCGAAGCTACTGCTCGCAAGCGAAGCGGCGCACGAAAGAAGCAACAAGCAGAATCTACCATGGCGGCGCAAGACAACCGCGTCCTAAGGGACTATGCAATGCCTCAGTCGTCGGGTATCACCTCTTCTATAGTGAACCCCGCAGTTGAGGTGAACAATTTCGAGCTGCGCCCGGCCCTTATCTCGCTAGTGGAGCGAGACCAGTTCGGTGGGCACCCTTCTGAGAATCCTAACATGCACCTTCGCAATTTCCTTGCGAAGTGTGATACTATTAAGCTCAATGGGGTCCCCACCGACGCCATTCGATTGAGGCTCTTCCCTTTCTCTCTGCGGGATAGAGCCAGAGACTGGCTCCAAAATGAGGAGCCCAATGCTTTTGCCACTTGGGATGCCCTCTCCAAGGCATTTTTGAGCAAATATTTCCCCCCAGGGAAGACGGCCAAACTAAGGGCTGACATCACTTCATTCGCCTAGCTGCATGGCGAATCTCTATATGAGGCGTGGGAACGATTCAAAGATCTGCAACGCCAATGCCCTCACCATGGAGTCCCAGATTGGCTCCTCATTCAAACTTTCTACAATGGACTCGATCAGTCTCTGAAGATGTCCATTGATGCTGCTGCTGGTGGGGCACTTATGGGAAAGTCCATTGAGGTTGCTAAAGCCCTGCTTGAAGACATGGCTGCTAATAACTACCACTGGTCTAATGAGAGAGCAGCCCCGAAGAAGGCAAGCGGGGTTTATAGGATCGATGCAGTGGATATGTTGGCAAGCAAGGTTGACGCCCTTGCCCAGAGATTCGATAGGATGGGTACTCCTCACCCAAGAAACCCATCTAGTGCCATGTATGCGGTTGGGGTCTTTTGTGAAGTATGCGGTATTCAAGGGCATGAAGCTACTGATTGTCAAGCCCATCTTCAGGGAGTGGAGCAAGTTAATGCTTTCCAAAATTACAGCCCACGGCCACAAAATAACCCGTACTCAAACACATACAACCCCGGTTGGAGAAACCATCCAAACCTCTCCTACCGCAACAATAACCCCCCGCTGGCTAATGCCTCTCAGCCTCAACCACCCAATCCTCCCTATAGAGCCCCGTACAATCCACCCCCTCCACCTCCTCAATCCAAGTCGAACTTAGAAAGCATCATGGAGCGTATCATTGCGACACAAACTAAGACCAATGAAATTCTTAGTGAGTCGATCAACCAACTAAACACTAAGTTCGACGCCATGGCCGCACATTAAAAGGCGATGGATAATCAGATCGCCCAGATAGCTCAGCAGGTGAGCCACCTGTCTAGGCCACAAGGGCACCTACCTAGCCAGCCCGAGACAAACCCCAAGGGCCATATTAATGCCATCACTTGGGTAGGTGAGGGGTTTAAGGAGAGCCCAGTGATGGTTCTTCAGGAGGTCGTTTTCGATCCTAATTCTGCAAGGGAGGGTGAAGAAAGGAAGGGGGATGAGAGTTTGAGCTCCACTGGCACGCCTAGTCCTTCACTTCCGATCCGGCCTCATCGAGTGCCTGCACCTTATCCCCAGAGGTTGACGTGTTCCCAGCTACTGCTGCTCGAGCCCCGGTTCGCAAGATTCTTGGACATGCTAAAACGGATCCACGTCAGTATTCCGTTTTTGGAGGCTCTTAAGGAAGCGCCCATTTACTTGAGCTTCTTAAGAGAGCTCCTCTCCAAGAAAAGAGAGCTCAAGGAAGTTTCAGTACCCTCCATAGGAGAGGTCTACAGCGCGATCTTGCAAAATGACTCACCATCGAAGCGGAATGACCCTGGCAGCTTCTCCATCCCCTGCTGCATAGGGGATTTGCGAATTGAAAGAGCCCTTTGTGATTTGGGCGCCAGCGTAAGCTTAATGCCTCTCTCCCTCTGCAAGAAGCTTCAACTGACAGATCTACTCCCCACGCCCATGACCATACAGCTCGCTGACAGTACTGTCAGACGACCTGTGGGCGTGTTAGAGGACATTCCAGTCTAGGTTGGTAAGTTTGTCATCCCCTGTGACTTCATGGTATTGGACATGGGTGACAACTCTGTCGTTCCCATTATCTTGGGACGGCCATTTCTGGCTACCGCTGGGGTAAAGATAGACGTAAGGGCTGGCTCGATATCGTTTGAGATATGTGGGAAGACGTTGGACTTCTGCTTCCCCACAGCACCCATCACCTCTGCCTCTCCTGTCGCGCCCACTCCAACCCCTCCTTCTGTTACTGCCTTGACGGTCGAGGTTTTTGATGGGGATGGATGGCCCCTCATATGGCCCGTAGCATGTAGGGATCCGCTGTTGATCTCACCCACTTCGGAGGCCACCTCCGCTGATGTTGGGGCGTTAGTCGAGCTTGCTCCATCATTCTACACCCCCGTATCTACACCTCCCGCATCACCCCTACTTACCATTTGGAGGTAAGGGTCAAGCTAACGACCTAAAACAAGCGCTTCTTGGGAGGCAACCCAAGCTTTACAGCTTTTCAAAAAAAAAAAGAAAAGAAAAAAAGGGGCAGGAACGCAAAAGCAGGGATACGGCACGGTGTGACCGTGCTCCACGGCACGACCGTGCCACGATTCTCTTTCAACCCCCCCAAAAAAAAACCTCAAAAAAAAAACCAAAAAAAACAAAGAACAAAAAAGGAAAAGGGCAGCACGGGGGCAGCGTGCCTCGGGACATCCCGTGTCCCCTTTCTTCCACCCAAAAAAAAAAAAGAGGAAAAAACGAACGGGCCGACAGCAATTTGGCACGGTGTGACCGTGCCATTAGGCACGACCGTGCCGCATTAAAAACCTGCCGGATTCCCGACTCCTTCTTCTTCTTCCTCCTCCTCCCTCCTCCTCCTTCCATTCGACCCCCACCCGTTTTCTCTCTCTACTGCGCGTCCCCCCCCTCTCTCTCCCCACTCCATCTTCCACTCTCACCTCTAAATCTCTCTCAATTTCTCACCAAATTCTTCAATCTTTCGACCCCCATTCACTCTACCCCACCAATTCTTCCCCTTTTCCTCTCAAGGTCCTTCAAACCTCATCTCCCTTTCTCTCTCTAAAATCCAAAACCTCCATTGTTGAGGTTCAAGGTTGTAGGGAGCGAAATTGACCCTACTCTTGCTCTTTTCATCTCCTTCTGAGTCCTGATCTGCAATTATTTCAACAATGGGAAGAAAGCGAATCGGGGAGCCTTCCAAGGGTCCATCCCTCCCCAAGAAATCGTCAAGAGCAACATCGTCCTCAACTGCGCCTGCTGCGGCACAAGGTACCAAAGATGCTTTCCCTCTTGTATTACCTGCTAGTACTAGGGGCTTGCACTTTATTTCTGATGAGCAAGAGTCACGTTATGAGCTTTTAGCCACTAGGCATGCTAGTGAGCAGAAATTCTTTCATGCTGACTCATTACGGACTTTAGGAATGCTAGATGACATGTTAACTCTGTTTGGTCGTTTGGGTTGGTCTGAATATATTAACATGCAATATGCCTCGTACGACCGATTGATGATTGAGTTTTTGAGTTCATTGGCTGTTGATTGGGATGGTCGTTACAATGGTCAGGAGGTTGCCATCTATTTTAGGATGTTCAGCATTGACCACCGGATGAGTCTGCGCATGTTTAACGACCTTCTACGACTCCCGGTGGCCGATGGGGCATATCGCGATGTGCCCTCTTTATGGCGCCCTGACCCCGTTTGGTTGAGCATTACATGCTCCAAACGGAAGGACTACCACGATAGGTGGGGGGGACCCAGGGTCTATGACCCTCGACAGGCGAAGGCTACCGACATTTGTAATGTCAACTTACGGTACCTTCAGCGCCTTACCGCTAACATTATTTTCAGCCGCAACGATACCCAGAATGGGTGTCGTAAGGCTGAATTATTTATTATTTGGTGCGCCCTGTCCAGTACCCCTATTGATACGGGGGCCTTCATTATCCGCCACCTGGCGGAAGTGGCCAAACCTAGCAACCGAAACGTCCTTAGCGTTGGCGGTACCGTTACCGCCATTGCTATTGCTTTAGGCTACAGCTCGAGACTCTCTTCTCTCGAGTCTCACTTTTTAGGTGGTCACCTCGACCTTGGTACCCTGCATCATATGCATATCATAGATACCAGAGGTGACACTATTCGGTACCCCCACCATAAGACCATCCTTTTCAACCTTCCCAATCCTCAGCGCACCGCAGTAGCAAACAAAAGAAACTGGAATTGCGACGGGCGCATCATTAGGGCCACTGTTCTTCCCAGCGAGGAGCAGTTGGCCGCTGATCTGGATTTAGATGAGGGAGAGGAAGGCGAGGAGAGTGCGGAGGAGAGTGACGAGGGCGCTGAGGCTCCCGAGGCTACAGCCGAGGATAGTGGAGCTCCTACCTCCCATGAGCCTATTCCACCACCACCACCCCTTCACCCACCATTCCCTCATTCCATGGGTGGGTCCTCCTCCTCCGCATCTTATATGCCGCTTGACCCCACGTTCCTTCAGTCTTTCTCAAACCTCCAACTGGAGGTATCGGGTCTTAGAGAGGGTTTTAGTGGCATGAGCCGTGATATCCAGCGCATTTCTGGGCGCATGGATTCCATAGAGGAGGGGGTGAGCCATTTTCGCGGTTATATTGACCGCCAGGAGCAGAGGGAGTTGCGGCGGCTTAGCGTGAGGAGGAGCGGGCCATTCGCGAGGCCCGTGAGTCTGCGGAAAGGCGTCGGATGAACGAACTGCTTTGGCGTCAGTCCGAGACGATTCGGCGGATGGAGGAGCGTTTTCGCTCTGTCCCTGGCGCCCCGGCAGGTTCTTCATCTACTCTACCCTTTGACCAGGGTAGCTCCACCCATTTCTATCCCTTTCCCCCGTCCTTTTGGCCTCCCCCTAGGCCCGATGGGGCCCAATGACTGCTTTCTGCCCCCCTTCCCCACTTGTTCTGTATCTCTTCCTATCTTTTTCATTGGGGACAATGAAGAGCTTCGGCATAGGGGGTTAGCTCACCAACTGCTAGGTGACTGCTTGTAGTTTGTGGTGGTTTGTACATATCCATCTGTTTATTGCATCCTTGCATGCATTAGTTTTCATTAGTTTTTATTTTTATTTTTATTTTATTTCTTCTATTTCTTTTTGCATGTAGGATAGAGCATATAGATAGGTAGTGCATTGTATATATTTTATTTTATTTTCTAACCCTTAGCTTCAAGTGGACGTCTGTTGAGTGGAGCATTACAAGACTGCGAGGTAATTCTTTCAACTCTTCTCTTCATCTATCCACTCTTGCTTAAGGTGCTTTATTGTTTTCATCTTCTTCAAAAAAAAAAAAAAAAAAGAGAAAAAAGTTTTTGAAAACCCCTCCTATGACGATTACCAAGGCCTTGTGGATCAGTTGGCTGACTTGGTTGTGTATACCTGTGGGTCCCTTGTGGCAAAAATGTGTTTGCTTGATGATATTGAAATTGTTGTGACCACACTGTTTAGTTCGCATTCCTGATCGCCCTTGAAACCCCCTTTTCGTGAATGATTACTCCTATCCAGTAGGATCTTTGGGGTTGGTTGTGTTATTTGGTAGTGTGACCCGTGAGACTTTGAGCCTATAGACTAATTCATCAATTTAGTCTCATTTCTTTTCCATGTGTGTCTCTTCCATGATAGCATCTCTAGAACTTGGTTGGATTCTCTTTGAAATCGCTTTTAGCATGTATACAGCAATCAAAATGATAGAGGCATTCATTTCTTTTTGAGCTACATAGCCAAATTGCCACCTGTGATGTAATGTTTACCCTTTGCTTACCCCCTTGAGCCTTATCTGTTTTGTTGTGAACCTCTCACTGCTAGCATTTGGCCTTAACATATTTCCTACCTTCAAGCCAAAGCCAGTAGAGCAACGCTTCACGTTTGTGGGTAACTTTTGGGTATCGTTGTGGTTATTTTGGCATTTAATGGGGATACATCATGATGATTATTCGGGAAACTTTCTTACTGTTATTGCGCATGCCAAGCACTTATTTATCTTATCCCTCGCCAACCAAAAAAAAAAAGGGAAAAAAAAAGTAATAAAAGTGTTTGGCGTGTTAAGCATAGTGCGTTCCCGATGGTCCATTGGGTTTAGGTATGTTTGATTTCATTGAGAGTGCGATGTGATCTGTTTAATTGTTGGTTGCTCACTAGCTATGGCTTTTAGCTCCACATTTCCCAAACTGTTTGTCCCTCTCTTACCTATACCCTTAGCCCCATTTCAACCCTGCGAAGTCCTCTTGATTGTTGTCGTGTATTTTGCACTTTAGCGGTGGAGAGTTGAGAATTCTCCCGAGCCTATGGTAGATTGTTTTAGTGGAAACGAATCGAGTGAACCTCTTTACATCTTAAACACATGTGAGGGAGAGCATTTACATTGCCCCCCTATGAGAGTCACTACCAAGCCAACTAGCCCACTACTTGTTTGGATGCATCATGATTGGGGAGGGGGTGATATGGTTCGACGGTGTGTTGACTTGAACGTGTGGTCCTCCAATGATTTGAACTGAATCTTGCAAATTGTATTTATGCCTCAAATTATCCCATTGGCTGTGCGCAACTGTGTTCGATTCGACTGATCCACTGTTAGCCTTGCCTGAGGAGGCGAGTAGCTAGAGGTTCTTGACTCCCTCTTTTGGTTCTAGTCTTGCTTGGGGACAAGCAAGAGATAGGCATGGGGGAGTTGATAAACCTATATTTTACACACTTTTAGGCATGATTTTTACCTATTAACTCGGCAGTTTCTGGTATAATTTTGTGAGTTTAGAGGTCGATTATTCATTGTTTATCTCAAATCTGCCTAAAAGTCGTGTTTTTGTGTTTACAGGAGCCTGACTTGAATAAATGAGGAAAACAAGCTAATGCCGCGCCAAATTAAAGCAAAAAGGATCAATATTGAGTTAAAATAAGAGGCACGGTCACTCCAGGCGAGGTGGCACGAGCGTGCCACCCAAAGAAGGGAAGAAGCTAAAGACAGAGAAGTGGCACGGGGCCCCCGTGCCGAGTGGCACGACCGTGCCACTTTAGTTGTCGCTGTTTTATCGCTGTTTTGGCATTGTAATTGGGGAGTTTTTTGGATTCTACCTTTTTCCTCTCTCTCGAAAAGGGCGATTTGAGGGTTCCTAGGTCTAGTTTTATTGCAATTTTAATTCGAAGCTTTGGATTGAATTTGGTTACGCTTTTGGTAGATTACTGCTGCAGATTATATACAGAGTATATTCTTCTTCTTTTTCTTCTACGTCTTAATTCAAGTATTCGTATTCTTGGTATGTGTATGTTCTTGATTGAGATGTTGTTTAGAATCATGTTTAGCGGCTAAATTCCTTAATCTTGGATTGGGTGTAGCCCCTGTGATGTAAATTGGATTGTTAATTCTAGGTTTTTGTGAATTACGCCAGAGTATAATTGAATTCTCACTTAGCATGCCAGGTGTTCGATGAATTGCCTGAGAGGGTTTTATTCATGTTCTTAATTAGGGTTTAGGAGACTAACGAAAGTTAGGTCCTTTACTTAGAGTAGCTTTGTGAGCAATTGAATTACTTGACACGAAAGTAGTTGGGGGTGCAATTGGGAATTGAAATTACATGATCTTGTGGTTTTGTTATTCTAGTTTCACGAAAGTAGACAACTAGGTTAGCTTGATCAGTCTAATGACCTTCGAAAGTAGGCGTAGATGCTTTAAACCGGTAATAATTCCATTTCAATTATCTTGCAGGCAGATTCACACGACCTAGTTTATTTTCCAATGAACGTCACAGTGCGGTGAACCCCAATCCAGGATTCCCTTCTCATAATTGACTTAGACCAAATAGAGTTAGAATCAGTTAAACCAACTTCACTCGACATTCGCCTAGATTAAGTGTTAGAAATCGATTCGGTGGTTGAAACTAAGTTCTCTGTGGACACGGCCCGTACTTGCCTTTGCTAGCTACAACTGGCACCGTGCACTTGCGGTACATTTTTAACACAACAGTAAGGATTAGCCTGAAAAGTAGACTCAGCATGAGTCGAGTATTTGCTAATCTCTTCAGCTTATGCAAACTCATAAGTATCCCAGGCTAATTTTTCAAAGAAATGTCATACCTCGTCTTGAGTTTTAGGTAATAATCCTAGTAAACCTCCAGGACACATAGACTCAACATAACCTCTACAGTCAGCATTTAAACTCACAACAATGACCTCATAAATTTTTCATTTTTTAAAAGTTTGATTCATCTCAGCATGATAATTAATCATTAAGTCTTGGCAGATGACCCCAGAAAGGTTCATGCTCAATATATGGGAAATTAAAAACTAGTACTCTTGAATCTTTTTTAAATTTTAAGAATTTTTTTCAATTTTTTTAGATTTTTTTATTGAAAAAAAATTAAAAGTAAAAACAATGACTCTAAGACAACTAACTATAAACTAATGACTAAAAAAAAAAACAAGACACTTAAATAATCAAGTTAACAAAACAAAATAAACTAACAAAAATAAAACTATATTATCAAAAAAAAAGAAACAATAAAGAGGCTCAAACATCAAAAAGTAACCCAACAAAGGAATAGAAAATAAGCACAAACATAAAACAAGAGCATCTTGCCCTTTTTCAGTTCTTTTTTAACACATAAAAACAGAAAATATCAAAACCTAAAGCAAAAAAAACAAAAACTACAAATAAAGTAGAAAATCAAATTCCAAAAATCAGATCACTATGCATGCACAAAAAATTCAAACAATAACAAGGAACATGAAAATATTTTTTTTGAATTTTTTTCTATCCCTGAATAGTGCAGAAAACTCTTCATTTTTATATTTTCTTGTATTTTCTGCTTTGTAATTGTATATGAAATGAAAAAAGAGGTACTTCATTCGCCCCATATTTATCTCCCTAATCGACACTTATTTTTTCCAAAAATTATCTTCACAAAACTCATTAAATGAATGCCAAACAACATCATGTCTACCACACTAATTATTTATTGGTTGGCATTTTTTTTGGTAAAATATGTATTTTTCTCTTTAAGAAACATAAAAAAGGGATGAACAAAGTATGTATTTTATACTTTACTGAATATATATAAATATAGGTTAAGGATTAGAATTTCTGTAACCAAAAAAAAAATTATTTGGTTGCACTCACTCAAAAAAAGTTTAAATATCTAACAGTGAATTATTTTGTTAGCATATTATAGGTGTTCATTTTTCATATATGAGAAAATATTAATAACTATGCTAATCAATTGTAGGTGTTCAATAGTACACAACTATTTGATTAAACAGATCTTCTTTACAGTTGTTTGGTAGCTTAATTATTGAACATGTTAAATAATGTCTCACATTCAATTTTGTTCTAGTTTTTTATCGAACTATGGTCCAATATAATTGATGATTCTGGTGCCGTTCTCTATAACGTCAATGTAACATTTTTCCTTGAACTATTATTATTTAGAACTTCTCTTTCAGTTGACCACAAAATCTAAAAATAAATTTGAGTTAGTTTTCTTTCATTTTCTTTGCATTTATACTAGATATTATATTTATTTTTAATGGTTGGAGAAAAAAATACTTATTTAACATTACAATTGAATTGAATGGCTATAAGCACTAGAGCCATGTATTATTAAAAATTTCTTATAAATAATTTCTAATATTTACTGATAATTTCTTAGAGAACAACCTACTTATTCAACTATAGTTGTCTTTAAAGTGTAATACTTTAATGTGAATGTTACTTATTAAATCTCATAAATGCAACACTTATGACAACATACTTATAAATGGAACATCTATAAAATAGTGTTGCAATTCTACTTCATATCTCAACATGTTTAAGCAAGTGTTGCCCTTTTGTCTCGCATTGCATCATTTGCCAATAAGTGTTGCATTTTTCACTTGAAATATTGTAATGTGTTATAAATGTTGCACTAGATGTCTAAATGCAACACTTGTTACCTATTGCTGCACTAGATATCAAGTTGACCCAATATGCAATAATTATTGAAAGTGTTGCATGTTTAATATTGCATTAGACCTGTTATGTAGTGGTAAATATTGCACCAAATGGGGGCTAAATAGGTTTGGCTTGATGATTGACACAGTGTGTAATGATTTTGAAGACCCATCCAAGCTGCTATTTATTATATTCCAACATAACTACAATAGTACAAAAGTTACATAACAACACTCACAGTGATACAGTAGTAAATGTTACAATAACAAAAGCTCTTAGTGAAAGATACAACACAACAACAACAACATATGTATAATGAAAGACTCTTAGACTTTAATATCATAACAAATTAGTCCACATATAATGGACTAAGTTCATCATTTAGCAGCTTCAGGCTTTAGATATGTGGCCATGCACCCAATATTACTGGGTGGCTAGGTGCAATGGTGGTGAACACAATGGCCAGAGCAGCACTGATGGCCGTGATGGCAGTGTGACCCATGAGGCAAGCAATGTTGTGCAGCCGCCATCATTGGACCTACATATATATGCATGCATTCAATCAATATTACACCATATTCACACAATAATAGGAGAACACATTTCTTACTTTTTCAAGGAAGGAGGTTTGGAGACAAGAATAATAAGTAGATCATGGATACATTTGAGTTTGCTATGGAGCAAAACATTGGAGGGAAATATACAAAAGTTTCAAGATTGTTTTGTGATTCAAGTAATTATGTCATGATCGGTTCATATTGTCTAAAAGTAAAATTTAGGATGACTGTTTTTAACAAAAATCGAGCTCAAGCATGCATTTTGTGTCATGTTGGCTGCCTATATATATGTCAACAACCTTGTTCTCATCAACTTATTTTTTTAAGAATTAGCTTAGTGTTGTTCAAAAAAAGTAAGGTTTTATTTAGATTAGTTCCGCAACAAAATAAGTTTAATTGAGTTCAGCAAAAATAAAATCAATTTAGTTCAATTCAACAAAATTCAATTTTTTTTAAAGAAAAAGGGACCTATGCAATTGTATGAATTTTTATCACATTGGATGAAGTGAAGCAAATATGATGGAAATATTAAATAAACACGTAGAGATCGGTAATAAAAATTTAAATAAAAGTGGACTTGCCCTGAGTAGCAACAAGAAACACAACAAAGAGGACGATGACAAAGAGGGCCTTAAAGTTTGCAAGTTTTGGCATGTTGAACATTTTCTTTTCTCACTTTCTCACTCTAGTACTTAGTTTTATTTTTCTGGATGTGGTGTGAGTACGTGAAGTGGTGGAGGAAGCCAGTATTTATAGATACCACGTACAGGATCGGAGCGTAACCTATATGCAGCCGCGCATATAGATTAAGTCCATTGAGATATTTTTTTATTGTAATTTGTAGTTAACACGGAAAATTAACGTAATCAACCGTATAATCCAAAAAATCTTGCTGCCAGTGAGTGTTTGTCCAAGATTTCAAACAACTAAAGTATATGTGGAACTTATGTAATTCTTACGAGTTCAAACAACAAAATATATGTGTAATTCTTCAATTGCAACACTAAGCAATCAATCAAAGTCAGCATAATTCACAAACAATTTCACCAAAGAAACTTGCTAGAGTGCAAGTTCAAACATAAGCTCCTACACTAGGTGACCCACATTGCAAATTTTCAATCAGGAAACCCCCATGACATGACAAATACTAAAATTCGCTTGCCTTTACTTCACTGAACCTACTTCATATCATGCATGCTTACTTCAATAACAAAGCATATATGGGCATGGCTTTAGTGGAATAGGAAAAAGATTACCTTGGCCAATGAGTAAAGGATGCAACGAAGAAGAGGAATGGGGGAACAAAGGCTGGTGGTCGCCGGTCTGGTGCGGCAGCCGGTGGCCGGAACGGAGGCAAGGGGCGATCCCGGAGGCGCAGCAATCACAGCAGTAGTGTGGGGGCAGTTTTGGTGGAGAGGCTTGGAAGGTGAAAGGGCTTTTACCTGAGTGGCTTTATTTCCAGATTTTTCTCCCTTTCTAGTGTCCTTAATAGCTTATTTTTATTTTATTCTCTAAGATGGAAAGATCCCACTTGCTCCTTAACTGGCACCCTCATCCATAACTAATTACGAATCACTGGCCACGACTATGTTTTTACTAAAATTCTCAACAACATAAAACAAATTCAAGCCAGTATTATTGCCACACTAGTTTTTATTCTACTATTACTTACATATTTTACGAGACATAAGAAAGATACAAATTCATTCGTATCTATTTTCCAATGATAAAAACAATCGTTATTGACTTAATATTTGATTTCCATCTTATAAATCAAGAGAATGGGAATTAGAAATTTATAGTTTAGGTATCCAACATCGCTTGAGCCGTTCAAGATAGAAGTTAATAATTACCGAAGTGAAGTCTGCGTGCTTAGTTTATCTTCAGTTAAATTGTTAATATGCTAATTTTATGATTTAGGTTAGGGTTATTACAGTCTCCCGACCCCCCAAAAAAAAGAGTTTCGTGCCCGAAACTTGAAAATAGGGTCATAAAAAGGAATCATATGCAAAATTTACCGCAAAGTAAGTTATGATATTTGGTTCTCATATTCTGTTTTGTTTCCCACGTGGCTTCTTATGAGGTGTGGACTGCCCACAAGACCTTTACCAAAGTAATGGTCATGTTGAGGAGTTGTTTAATTCTTTGGTCAAGTATTTGCACAGGTTATTCTTCATAGACAAAGTTTTGGGCAACATTTATGGCTTCAGGTTCTATCATGTGGCTTAGGTTTGATACGTACTTCCGAAGTTGAGATATATGGAATATGTTGTGGACTTGTTCTAAATTTGTAGGCAATACTGACTTATAGGCCACTGGGTTCACTTTCCCTACGATCGCATAGGGTCCAATATATCTAGGTCATAGTTTTTCCCTTATGTTAAATTATTTTACCCCCTTAGTTGGTGACACCTTTAGGAAGACTTCACGTCCCATTTGAAATTATAGGGGCCTCCTCGTTTGGTCAGCATAACTTTTTTATGTACTCTGCGTTCTCTTCATATATGTTGTGGATTATGAGCACTTCATACAAGTCACTCTAGCAAAATGGTGTCCAATATTTCCTTCCATACAATGCCTCAAACAGTGTCATATTTGATGGTGACCTGGTAACTATTGTTATAAGAGAATTCTATAAGGCTAGATAATCTTCACATCTTCTTGGAAGTCTAGTACACTCCCTCGACATATCTCCTAGGATTTGATTGACCCTTCTATCTAGTTAACCCGGTTTCAAGCGCACATTGTAAGGTGCCCCAAAATTCAGAGGAGGTCTAGTATCTTTATCTAAAACTATGTCCTTTAGTATGCCATTAATCTGGGAGATGCTTAATAATCATCCAGGTCATTATGGACCTAGGGCCCAAAAAAAATTTTGTTGGAGATGCTTCATAATCTGGCTCACCATGACTGTCATCATCCTCTGAGTTAGAGCTAATGTCAATGATCTCTACATCTGGCTCAGCTCCATCTCCTCATCATCTGGCTCTAGCCCATCCTCGCTTTATGGATCCTCTTCATGCTCAGAGTCTACAGAGCTACCTCAGGGGACTCGAGCACATTGATGACAATATGGACCCTACTGGAGTCCTCAGAGTGGTAGAGTCAAGGAAAATGGCTTAGAACCCTCCTCAGAGTCAAATAGAAAAAGGTCACCCGCAAATGGCTCCTGTTCATGTGGTAGGGGTGGCACTACTGTTGGAGCCGCAAAAGGGATCTGGTTGTGAGACTGGTGGTGGAAAGAAGAACAACTGAAGGAAAGGCTAAGGTGTAGCATGTGGCAGAGCACTCACCTGCATGAGCCACTCACGCATGAGAAGGTGCGTGATAAAGCATCCAGGGGCGGATTCAGCATGGTGTCAGTGGGATCACCCGACACCCCTCCCCCCCAAAAAAAATAGTGTGTGGCAAAAATTAGAAAAATTAGACGTTACACATAAATATAACATTAGGGAAGCTATAGCATGATGCTCCGTTCAGTTAAGCAGCTCAACGCATATATTATCCAGCTGGACAGTTCCCTGAGGTCCCGTGTTCGATCCTCTTTCTACACACTTTGATTTTTTTTTTGGGGCCCACCTTGAACAGTTGCCGCCATCTTTCCCCTTTTTTTATAAATATTTTCACTACAGTTTTGCATGTTTTGATTTTTTTTAGAATGTTTTGTCTAGTCTGATCAGTTAATCCCTATTCTTTTGCTTTTTTTAAAAATATTTTGAATGCATTTTTTAGGTATTAAAGACAAAACTAGGTCACTATTTTCAATTTTGGATGCCCCAACTTTCCTAACCTAACTTTGCACAATTTTAGGTTCCAAATGATACAATAGGCTTAAGGTTCTACTTTGATAGGTTTGTGATTCTGGCCAAAATTTAGGAGTTTGACATGTTTATTTCATCTTTTAAATAAGCATATTCCTTAATTTCTAAGCTTTCACTACTTTCTCATAACTTATTCAATTAATTAGGTTTTCTATAACATAATTTAATTTTGTTTACAAACTTTCTGAAGTCTCTTCTATTAAAAAAATCTCAAGTCTCAATACTAATAATCAAACTGCACCAATCACCATTATGTGATAGTTTTCTAAAGTTTTATTTTTATATTAGTGAAACTGAAAAGATATTAATTTTACTCTCAAAAAAAGAAAGAAATATTTTACTTTTAAGTCTGATTGTACAATAGTTTACTAAATTAGAATCATACATGATTAAATAATGTAGTTAGTTAAGTCTCTTGCAATGGTTAGACTTTTAATCACTAGATTAATGAACTATGTATTTAGTGAATTGGCTTATATTATTTTTTTATATAAAAAATACGTATTGTACACATTAATACCCCCCAAATGCAAAAATTATCTTTCAAAATTTGCTATTACTGATGATAATATCAAGCATTGTTTTTAAAATATAAGGTCTCGTCGAAGACAACTAAATTAGATGTAAAATAACAGTTATTTAATTTTAATTTTATGACTAATATTAAATTGTATATTGCATGTATTATTATTATTTTCGCCACTGAAAGCATCGGATCTCTACAACCTCTGCCAGTCTGCCTATAGTCTCCCGTCATGAGAAAATCATGGTAGTGCATCCTAAAATAGATCCAAGACTCAATATGTGGTAAAGTCCAAAGCAAAGAATAAGCTCTAATAAGAGGACTATGAAGGGGAGTAAAGGTCCTCCATATGTGGCTGTATCTAGGGCTCCAAGTGTGGTATATGGTCCGCTAACAAAGTACAAGGCATCATAGTAGCGAAGTAAGGATGAATATAAGCACCTCGAAATGCCATTTAAAATACATCGAGGTTATTAATTAGCTTATAGCAATTTACACAAGTGATTCACATATCAAGCACTCATTCCAACCCCAAACACACTTATAAGAAACATACAAACATGACAAGATGAGATGCAGGCAGATACGCTCACACTCCCTCTTACCACTCACTTATCCCTGACATGCACGACAACCTTAGGGCTCACAGTGACCCTAACTGTAGGCTCTGATACCACTATCGTAACATCCCATGCCTTATAACCACGAAATTAGTTTTTATTAACTAATTCACTAGGGATTTAGTGCATCTAAACTAACAAACATTTGAAATGTTACCGTTGTCCACGAAAGGACGAGGCAAACTAAGACCCTAAACAATCAACAGAAGCAGCATCCTACTTATCTAAGCATAACTTAATTCGCGTTCATAAGTTGAATCCCTTTGAACTTATGCATAAATAAAGATCACACTTTAGGCTTGTATCAAGTTCACAGGTGACAACCCTTTTAATAGAACATGTCATAATCACTTTTTAGATAGACCCCGATGACTTGACTGGATTGTCAGTGTGAGCTAGTACGACTCTGGACACGGACTTCACTCAAACCTTCATCCCCTGGCTTTATTTGCATTAGACATCTTACCTAAAAATAGAAAACATAACAAATCAATTCAAAAAAAAAGTAACCCAAAGCCTAGTACATTTACCCCTTACACGGTAAAATAGCACTTTAGGAAATCAAGTGAGCACATGCATTTGAATTCATTTTTTTACGAAATACGAGGAAGAGAAAGAATGGTTAAAATTGTTGATATATTTATTATTATGGGATTTAGCCCCTATTACTAATAATTACAATCAAGGGATTTCTCCCTTCATATGTGCATATCCAGACCGATTTGCAAGTGTAGTCGGTCAAAGCCGGCTGACACTGGCCAGGTTTTAAACGGTAAAATGTACTTCCTTGCAATAAAAATATATGCATGAGCACATGCTTCTTACTTTGATTGGGCTCACAGTTATTATGTGACAAAGCATAATAAAATATTGTCATATTAAAAGTCGACTTGATTAGTTATTTTGATCTAAAGGGTGGATTTCATAATAACACAGGCAATAAAAATGCCTTGAAAATGGTCTCCCTTAAACACTGAACTTTCCTTGCCACGTTGGATGGTCGGAATGACCCTAATTTCCAACCAAAGATGACTGTCTAGTACCAAAAAGGCCCTAACTTATTAATAATACTTGAGAGTTAACCACCAAGTCGCTTAATTCCTTTTTACAAGTCTAAATATAACTTAGTCACCAATGCTCACATTTCTTAATGGTTCTAGATTATGAATATCCAAGTGTTATTGTTGTTATTAGTGTTATTATTATTATGGAATTTGATCTCATGGCACAATTTCGAAAAAGTAAGCACACTCATATATATGTTTATAATCATCTATTAGTTTAGCATATCTGGTCTTTCCCCCCTTCTACAATAATACAAAGTCTTCCGACTCACTTTCACGGCCCTCAAGCAGCCGTTCAAGGGTAGGAAAATAATACTCGTGATGTGGATTTATGGAATTTAGAAAATTTATAACCTCTAATCAATTTGTAATATTTATGAACTTAAAAGCGATCCCATTTCATATTATCATACTCATCCTATGAAACTAAATGAATTCTGAGCCTCTTCTTGCATCCAACATATACTCCTTTGCTAAAATTTTAAGTTTCTAATCTCGCTCATAGTTGGGCTCTTTCCTACATTGGTGACATTAGAAAATTTCCTCCCTTTACCCATACTCTTGATCAACTGCATTCTTTAGTCTTACCATGATCAAATCAACCTGCTTTGATCATTAACATATTCGCTATATGGTTTCATAACACAACATCACATCAACAATACACATAATTTAATCAAACAAACCATAGTCATCAATTTTATAACATTGTTTGAAAAAAGATTCCCTTCTTCAAACTATCAAGAACCTTCTTCAATTTTATAAACAAAACTCAATTTATCTACAAGTAGTAGTTAGAAATTCATTACCACTGCATGAAGGTATTAGAAGATGTTAGCATGATTTTCCAGTCCCCATCTTCTTGGTTCAAACTCTAACCACGTTCTCTCACAACAATTCTTCGCTTTCAACATAACTAATGTTAGGAAGGATGAGAAATAGAATGAATGCAACAAATAATCACAAAGATAATATAAATGAGAAATAACAAATTAACATCGGAATTTACGTAGAAAACCCAACGTGGGAAAAACTACGGACGAAGATGAGTCACGAATCCATTATAGAGAAGAGGAGTACGGGATCAATCTTAGAATGATACATTCTAATAGGAAGATCGATTAGAGATTGCAAAACTCTTTATAATGCTCTCTCATAAATCTGGGAAAGTGGAACTAAATACTCATATGGTATTTTCTGTTGATGAGTTAAGAAGGTAGGAGGCATGCCCTTTATAAAGGGGTAAGATGAGCCGTGGAGTGTAAATTGGGCCAAAACCCAACAACTAGTAATCACCCACAAAATAGTTAGCAATCAATCAAATTTAGCATAATTCACAAACAATTTCACCAAAGAAACTTGCTAGAATCAAGTTCAAACATAAGTTCCTACACTAGGTGACCCACGTTACAAATTTTCAATCAAGAAACCCTCATGACATGAACAAACACCAAAACTCACTGCCTGTACTTCCCTTAAAGCTATTTCACGTCATGCATGCATAATTCAATTCCAATGCATATAGGCATGGTTTTAATGGAATAGGGGAAAGATCACCTTGAGCAATGGTGCAAGAAGCAAAAACAAAGAGGAATAGGAGAACAAACGGTGGCGATTGATGGGCTAGTGTGGCAGCCAGTGGCTGGAACGGTGGTGACAGCAGTCCCGGTGGCACAGCAACAACAGTGGGATGTGTAAAGGAAAACAGGGGGCAAATTAACGTCGTGGTTTTTTTAGTTGAGTTTGGGTAGAGAGAAAAAGGCTTGGAAACTGAATGGGCTTTTATTTGAGTGTCCTTTATGTTAAGAAAATAATAGCTGGAATTCGAGCATAGTATATGCGGAAGTAATAAAGGATGTAGATATTGGAGAATATAAAACAAGATCGAAAAAGATAGAAGGGGGCACATGATTTTTCACGTGGAAACCCAAATTTGGAGAAAACCACGGACGGCAACAACGACACAAAATCCAATATAATATGAGTGAGTACAAAACGATCTCAAAGTAAACACTTAAGGAAGAGATCAACAAGAGAGATAAAGATCTCACAGCAAACGCCCAATGAAGAGATCAACTACAACGAAAATCTCTCAATACTAACTCTCAATAAAATATGGAATAGAAAAGGGAAGTACCGAGAGGCACTCCCAGATGCCCCGTTCCAAGAGGCCAATGCCTAATGCCCCGTATCAAATAAGGTTAAACAACCTAGTATTTATAGAGAAGTCCCAAAGGTACCAAGGATTTAACCCTAGCCGCCAACATATGTCTTGACCATCAAACACAATCTTTACAGAAAAGGAAAAAGATAGTAAATACAAAATATGGAAATAATATAATTTCCATAAATAAAATATCTTCAACCGCACAACTTGAGCCTTGAGTGCCAAGCAATAATCTTTGGCAAAGGAATTTGGGACAAATCCTAACAAACTCCACCTTGGACCAAATTCCTTGGAATGGACGGACATGGCAAAATCGATCTTGTTATGACATCAAAATTCTCAATATCAATGAGAAACATCCTTCAAGAGAATGCTCGAAATCCAGATCAATGACTCCGTCTCTGATACCACTCACTAAGAAAATAATAACTGAAATTCGAGCATAGTATATGCGGAAGCGATAAATGATGTAGATATTGAAGAATATAAAATAAGATCGAAAAAGATAGAAGGGGGCACATGATTTTTACGTCGTGGACACCCAAATCGGGAGAAAACCACGGACGGCAACAACGACACAAAATCCACTATAATATGAGTGAGTACAAAACGATCTCAAAGCAAACGCTTAAGGAAAAGATCAACAAGAGAGATAAAGATCTCAAAGCAAACGCCCAATGAAGAGATCAACTACAATGAAAATCTCTTAATACTAACTCTCAATAAAATGTGGAATAGAAAAGAAAAGTGCCAAGAGGCACTCCCAGATGCCTCGCTCTAAGAGGCCAACGCCTAATGCCCCGTATCAAATAAGGTTAGACAATCTAGTATATAGAGAAGCCCCAAAGGTACCAAGGGTTTAACCCTAGCCGCCAACATATGTCTTGACCATCAAATACAATCTTTACAGAAAAGGAAAAAGATATTAAATACAAAATATGGAAATAATATAATTTTCATAAATAAAATATCTTCAACCGCATAACTTGAGCCTTGGGTGCCAAGCAATATTCTTCAGCAAAGGAATTTGGGACAAATCCCAACACTTTATCTTATTCTCCATGAAGGAAAAGTCCCACCTGCTTCTTCACTTGGTAAAAATTAGCCCATCTCACTCCCGAATTCAAGAAACAATTTGGGTTGAATTCTTACATTCGTTAGCACCCTCATCCATAACTAATTATGAAGCCGTGGCCACGACTAGGTTTTAAATAAAATTCTCAACCTTATAAAATGAACTCAAGCTAGTGTTATGGCCTTTTCTTATTATGTTTTAATTACTCATTTGAGGATATGTAAGAAAGATAAAGATACAAATTAATTAGTATTTATTTGCATTAATAGAAAACAATCGTTACTTGACTTAATCACTTGATTTCCGTCGTATAAGTCGAGAGAATGGGAATTAGACATTTATTTGCTTGATTGAGCCCTACAAAATAAGAGTTAGCAATTACCAAATTAAAGTGCACATATTTAGTTTTTAATTTGTTAATCTTATGATTTAGGTTCAAGCTACTATAAGAAGTCAAGGCGATTGTAACCTTATTCTTCTTAATCCTCAAATCAAAGAAATTGCATGAAAGCAAGGTGGAGAAGGAAGAAAGAAGAAGAAAGAGGCCAAGATGGCGGACAAAGAAGAGAACATGGTGTTCCATGATTATGCTTTGCCGAAAGCCGCCAACATCGATTCTTGTATTCGGAGGTCACGAGTGAAGCCAATAACTTTCAACTTTGACCAACTCTCATCAATTTTACGGTGCATGATTAGTTTGGATTTTGGAGGCCACACCTTAGATAATCCCTAATGCGCATATTTGCCACTTCATGGAGAAGTGCGATACCATCAAATTCATCAGGGTCTCTTATGATGCTATTCGGCTGAAGCTTTTGCCCTTCTCCCTAAGGATAAAGCCAAGGATTGGTTGCAAAATACAGAGCTTAATTCTTTGTCCACCTGGGACACAATCTCCAGGACTTTTCAGCAAATATTTCTTCCTAGTAAAACTACAAACCTAAGCCACTTTCACTTAGCATAGTGGAGAGTCTCTATATGAAGCTTGGGAGACGTTTAAAGAGTTGCAGTGGCAGTGGCCCACCATGGCATTCCCAATTGGCTTCTAGCCAAGACCTTCTTTAATCGGCTAGAACAATCCATGAAAATTTCTGTAGATGCGACAACAGGTGGTGCGCTTATAAGGAAGTCGATATCGATGGTGAAGGACTTGTTGGAAGAGATCGCTTCTAATAATTATGACTAGTCGAGTGAGAAGGCTACCCCTAAGAGAAGGGGCGGCAAGCATGAGGTTGATACTTAGACTCTTTTGGCTAGCAAGGTAGATGCACTTACACAAAGACCCGATAGGGTTAGTACTTCTCCTACTCTAGGCGGCTCCTCTAGTTTTTTAGTGGGAGTGTATGGTATACATGTTTATAGGACTTATTGTGTGCAGGGGCACACATCTATTAAGTTCTCCAATAATTGTTGAGCATGCTGATGCCCTATAGAGTTTCAATCCACCACTAAAAACAATCCATATTCCAGTACTTACAAGCATAGATAAAAGAACCACCATAATCTCTCATATAAGAACCCCAACCCTCAGCCTTATAAATCTATACGTTGACCTAGGTTCCAATACAAAACTCCTTACAATTCATCCATTTAGCCTCTACAGTAGAAGCCATCATAAGTACTTATGGAAATGTTTATCTAGGCTCATACTCGGACAAATGAAAATTTCAATGAGTCCATCATATTAATAAATTCTAAGTTAGACATATGGCTTTTTACCAAAATATGATGGACACCCAAATTACACAGATAGCTCAGCAGGCTAGCAATTTGTTCTAATCTCAAGGGCATCTACCTGGCCAACCTAAATCAAACCCTAAATGTCATATCAATGCAGTTTCTATGAGGAGTGGGAAGCTAGTGGAGAGCCCCATGATGGTTATTCAGGAGACATTTTCAATTTATGTTCTGCATAAACATCGGGGCTGAAGCCAATAGATTGCCAAAGTTTAGGGGAGAAGATTAGTCAATCACCTCCAATTCAACCTTACAAACCACCTATTGCATTCCTTCAGAGTGTGGCACTATCCAAGCTTGAGCTCAAGTTTGCTAGATACCTGAATGTGCTAAAAAGTATTTATTTTAACATCTCTTTCTTAGAGGCTCTCAAGGAAGTACCTTCTTACTTGAAGTTTTTGAGGGAGCTTCTTTCCAAAAACCAGAAGTCTGAGAAGGTCTCGATGGCTCCTATTAGGGAGGCAAGTGATTCCATTCTTCAGAGCAAGTTATAATCTAAGATGCAAGATCCTAACAATTTCTCCATCCCTTATCCTATCGGGGACCTATAGATTTATATAGTTTTGTGATTTAGGAACTAGTGTGAGCTTAATATCTCCCCTCCTCTCTCTCTCTCTCTCTCTCTCTCTCTCTCTCTACATGAAAGCTCAGTGAAAGGACCTAAAATCACCAGTATGACTATCTAGTTAGCACGCTCCATCAGGCATCATGTGGATAGAAGGATATTCCGGTTCATCCTATACAACTTCCTGATTTTGGACATGGATGAGAGATCTCAAGTCTCGATCATTCTAGGGATGCCATTCCTGACTACTATAGGAGTAATGATTGATTTGCCTGCATGTAGGATCTCTTTTCAACTTTGTGGGGAAAGGGCTGAGTTTTGTTTCCGTCCACACATGGCACCACTAGCTCTTACGGTTGTTGTTGATGTTCTTACAATTCCTATTACTCCTGTCATTATTCTAGTATCCACATGTTTGACAGGGATGGGGTACCCAAGATGAGATCTTATGCCCCGCTTGATTCATCTCCACTTATTCTAAGTAGTTCTAGAATCACTACTTTTATTCACTAGAGATGGTGAATGCACCAGCATTCGTTATTTCAGCTCTTCCACCTCCTTCCTTCATGCCGCCGTCTACCACCTAAGTTAAAGATCAAGTTAGGAACGTAAAACAAGCACTTTTTAGGAGGTAATCCAAGCATTTAATTACCTTTAAAAAAACATGAGTGCCACTTCTTCCCCCTTCCCTTTCTCCAATATTACGTTCATTGTGTTATGAGCATTCCCCCTCTTCTTGTTTCTTTACCTGTGTTTTTCATTGAGGACATATACAATGAAAATCTCAAGCATGGGTGAGCTTGTAACTCTTCGGATAGAATTATGGGTTTTGGGGAATGGTTTGGATCAATCTCAAACATTTGCATCATAGCTAGGATTTCACATAGTTTTGTTAGGTTGTTTTTGCATTTCTTATTTAGTAAAGCATGTAGTGTAAAGTATATCAGTTAGATGTTGCATAAGAAGAGAAGTGATCACATTGGGCATCCATAAGCTTTCCAAGTAATCGCTCTTACCTTTCTCTTCATTATCCTCTATGTATTTTATTACTTTCTTTGTTAGATTTACTGCTTTTGCTTAAAAAACAAAATTAAAAAATTTGCAGAAAAAAGTTTTTAAAAACCCCTCATATAATGATGATGCAAGGTATGATAGTTGATTAATTGGCCTGATTGTGTATTGAGTTATGGCACAATCTACTAGAGAACCTAGAAGATTTAAGGTCCAAGTTCAGAAGGTAACATGGCATGCCATGGTAAACAGTATGGTTGCACTGACCATGCCAAATTTTAGAAAGTTAAGATGACACGGGATGTCGTGCTGAACATCATAGTCGTACTGTACCTATTCTCAGTCAACTCTCTTTTGTTTAAATACAATGCTTTGGGATTATTTTAGAACAAGCATCTAAGTTATAAAATTTTAGGTTTAGAGAGTTATTTTCATGTGTTTGTTGTTTTGTTCAGATGGAATATTGTTCCTTAGTTTGATTTGAAGATTTCTACAACTTCAATAATTCAATTCCCAGGTTTGCTCTCTCTCTCTCCCCCCCTCTCTCTCTTGCTTAGTCTTACTTTAACTCTTTAGTAGTTGCTGGTATGATGTTTTATGTTGATTTTTTAGTGGCTCTAAACCTGGGTTGGGATTGATGTCAATTATGTTTTGTTGATAATGAATTAGCCCCGAAACTTACTTGCCCCATATTTTGTGTTGTTCAATTATACTTTGCGCACCACATGCTTGATGAATTGCTTAAAAGAGCATTCATGTATTTTTATTTAGGTTTAAGACAGTATTGAAAGATGAAACCTTTACCTAGCACAACTTAACACATATACGGTCAATAAGATTTCAATATGAAAAATAATTGAGATTTCAGATTGTATATCTTGTAATCCTTTGACTTTTAGCCCCATGAAAATAGGTGCTCGTAGTTTTAGGATTGGTAGTATGCTTTGGCAACGGGCAAAACTGTTACGATAGCAAATGAAAGCGTTGCCACAGGTCTATTACAACAATTTTTCAACCGTTGCTTTTAATGGGCATTGCATTAGACCTACCGCAACACTTTCTGATTCTTAGGCAACAGTTGTTGTAATTGTTGCACAAAGTCATAGAAACTGTTGCCATATGTCTGGCTATTGCAACACTTTTAAATAGATACTATAGCAACGTATCTTTCATCTGTGACAACAGATTGAATAGATACTAAGCAACACATATCTTACACCTATTGCAACGGTTTGAGAAAATACAAACCATATGTCTGGCTTTCAAATGCTGAAAATACCTTCAGCACATTATATGTTCAATTCGTATAATCTATAATTTCATTAAATCCCCTTGTGTACATAGCACGCTGCCAAATGTGGTTTGTAAATGAAATCCAAAATAATGTTAACCAAATCCCTCGAATTACCGTTCATATACCAAAAGTCCAAAAATATATATACAATTAATTTTCTAAAAATAAGAAAAGGAGGCAACAAGTTTTCCACCCCTTGAATTACTGTACGTATACAATGATTTTTCCCCAAATAACAAAAGGGGGTAAAACAAACAAATATCTTCGAAGCTAGCGGCCTTCATAACAAGAACTCTTACTTATGGAAGGAATGGATGACCAAAATATCTGCACAATATATAAAATGAAATAGGCATTAAACACCCTAAAATAAGCAAAAAAATCAACAAATTTCATATCAACCTAGAATGACATGAATGCATGGTTCTTTAAGCTATCATATACCACAAAATAGATAATAGCCAAAGCAAAAGTCCACCTAATACGTAGATCATCGCCAATAAAAAATTCCACCTGTGGATAAGCGATAGAGATCCATTATTAATTTTTTTAAAATTGTCAAATAACTAAAAGACCATAACTTCGGATATAATCAACCAAGTGCCAAGTTTAAAAGAAAAATATAGCAAGCAACAAAAGACGCAGGTTCACAACAACCGAATGTATAACCTCTAGTTGATGCAGACTGTTCAAAACTAAGGTAAGGGAAGTTAATCTATGAACATCCTTAACCATAGCATGCCAACTCAAAAGTTAAAACTGCTTCAAGTGGCCATCTAGCGACCTAAAGCTCCCAGTCAAACTAATAGCCTTTCTAGTTTCTAAGTGAAAACAGTCATCGACATCATTCTCATCATATAGTTAATTAGCATCGAAAGTTCCCAGTAAATGGTAAGCCCAACTAGTAAATGCTTGTTTATTTAAAGGCACCCCACTGCGAGCTGAGTCATAAGAATTTCATGTATGTTATCTTCATTGCAAGCTAGCCCTCCCACTGTGAGTTGAACATCAAAAAATGGAACAAATGCCTGGCATTGAGGCAGACATAGCTGCACTCCCAACTAAATATAGTCAGGCATCGAAGCAAAGCAAGCCCTGGCAGCGAAGCACGGCAAACCCATATTGAAAAATTTGAAGCACAATAAATAGCTGCACTCCCAACTAAATACAACATGAGCAGCACATATCAATTTGTAAATAGATAGAAGAACAAGCCCTTCTACCCTTCTGCCTATATGTTCAATTAAATAGAGAAAGGAGTCATACAGTATTTGTTTTCTTCCCTTCTATTTAATATGGTAGATATCATAATCATTGGTGATGTTAAGAGGAATACAACCAGTTTTCCCCCATCTCAATATCATCCAACAAATTGGTAGGTGGCAGTTTCACAACAAGCGAATGTATCAACCATACCAACATTTTCAACTTCAAGTCATAAAATTAGAGTAGGGGAAGAGATAAGCAAAGGGGAGGGATTGCTTAATGATGTGGTGTAAAGTTACTGATCTACAAGTACGGAAGATGTAACTGCTTGTCCAAGCGTGTCAGTTGCCATGTCGAGGAACATTTCTCGAAGTCGAACAAACGCCTTTGCAACCACGTCTTCAACCATTTTGTCCTTTTAAGCTTCAAATTCTTATTTCATATCAAGTGCCAGTTTCTCTTTTTGAGCTTCAAAATCTTTCTGCATTTCTGTTGCTAAATTGCTCCTTACAGCATCAACATATTGTTCTGGCACAACCATTGACTTCCCATCCCTTTTCACCTCAAGTCATTTCTCCTTTAGATTTTTCATTGAAACACCTCTTCCATGCAACTGTACCGTCCATTTTGAGCAAATCTCATCACTCCATCAAAGGGATCTGTATCACTATCGGAGAGTCCTGTTTCATGCAAGACCTCTAACTCCTTCATTTTTTCCTGCATTTATAACAGGTGAATGGTAGAATGTACGTTAGAATGATGTGCAGTTACAACTATAAACAAATGATACACAAAAGGTTATTTAAATCTAATTTTGAATAAAACAACCACTTAATTCTTACCGATGGAACTATATATAGAAGGCAACTTAGCTTAAACACTTACAATTTTATCAAGCGTATCATCATAAGACTTCTTGTAACTGCATCCATCTTTCCTTTTTCGTGTTTCTTCGAACATCATCCTCTTGGAAGGTGCTTGACCATCTCGATTTGCCTAAATTAAAAATGCACAACATAAATCATGCTATTATTATCAAAACAAATAACCAAAATCAATCACTAAGAACACACAGCCACACATCAATACCAGAATAAATCATAGTACTGTAGCAGGGCACTACCCAATGTAATAGAGCAGAAAAAGAAAAACATAGAGGGCAGTGGGAAAGACAAAAACAGAAAGGGTAAAAACATGATCTTACCAGCTTGTTGTCTTGTATACACATCAACACCACGGCAAAGCAACAAAGAGAAAAACAGCAAAGCAGCACGATAGTGTGGAGTTTATTAGTTAGTTTCAAGTTCTGTTGTGGGAAAAAGATATCCTGTGTACAGCAAAGCAGCATGATATCCTGTATAAACAAAATGCATGATATCCAATTCTTGTCTGCTATTAGGTAGCAGATTATACATGTCTAATAGCTTAAAAGTTTTAGATGGGAAAAGTACCCACCTAATTAAGATCCGCCACCGCTTGCAAGGAAATGTCATTTAATTTCTATTTGTAGCAAAAGTAACTAGTTTTTTAGGTCGTCTGAGGATCTTAGTGATATTTCCATCACGAACAAAAGTTCACAGGAACACCTGACCTAATAAATCCAGTGCCATAACACGAAAAGCAGAATAGTCTAACGTGGCAGGAAGTATATAGCTCCAAAAAAGTAATCCTACAAAATCCTTTTGCCCTGATCTTCATAAATTTATTGAAGTAGTGATTCCAAGCAAACCAATTTCAATTTTCAATTCCATCCAAGCAAAGAGACAGGGACTCCTCTTTGGCCCTTTGCTTGGACCAAAGTCATTAAGGGCAGTTGATATCAGCTAGTTTAGCCAACCAAATTGCCATCTGCCTCCCTTTCATGCCTCCATCTAAAGGTATTAATGGAATATTAAATAAGGCATATCATATTAAACAACCACCAAGGAAAAATGCATTTAGCCAAGATACAATAAACTACCTAAACAAAGAGGAATATTAAACAAGGCATATCAGATTTCCTTTCTTATCAGCTTCTGATAGATTCTTGCAAAACTCACAGGTCCAGCAGCATGCATGTTGTCTAGCAATCTATGATTTTCACAATTTTGAGCACTGATTTTCTACAAAACAATCACCAAGGATGTGGCACTTTAGGCCAAAATATCATAGAAAATAAAAACAAAATTCTATATGCATAATTATAAAGAAACGAACCTTAGGGCCGTAGAAATGTTCCAGTATTGCAACAACAATCAGGTATCCTACTAGGTCGGTGCTTCCATCTTTCAGTATCATTTCCATACTTATAATAATGGTTAGCTTTCATCCAACACTTGAAAAGCCTCCAAGCACAAGCAATTGATTCCAACGCCCACTTCTTCACACTTTCAGTTTGCGATAGTATGTACTTGTGCTAACACGTCATGAATAATTATATGAATATCTGCACTAAGATTTCATATATATATATATATATATATATATATATATATATATATATATATATATATATATATATATATATATATATATATATATATATATATATATATATGAAAAATCCAATTTTTTTTAGCTCAGAAAATATACACTTACATTTACATATCCCACATTTTATCCTTATCAAGGACTTTATGCCAATTTGTATAAATTAATGGTACCCATGAGTGTTCATGGGCAATAGTCCCTAGAAATTTACTAAACTCATCATAAGCCTTCTCAATAGGTCCAATAGGCTGGCCATGCTCATTAAAGAAGATGGGTACACGATCCTCCAATGTACGTGCATGAACATCAGATAACACATTGGTCCTCTATGTTTTTTCACATGATCTGTCAATCATGATTAAGGAAAGTAAACTAGATAGACGTAATAATATTAAATTATAATAATTTATAGCAACCCAAATAGATAAGCATGCAGTAGGAAGCTAGTAACAAAAAATATTAACTTAGAATAATTTACAACAACCCAAATCGATAAGCATGCAGTAGGAAGCTAGTAAAAGACCTGTAGGTTCTTCATTAGTTTCTTCTTCATTTTCATGTTTAACTCCACTACTATGCTCCATATTGAACCTCTAGCCTTCTTCATATTACATGGACTATGAGCCCTCTGACAATTGTGTTGATCCTTGTTGCTTTAGTTCATCTAGGAATTCAGCTATTGACATTGCTGGACAGGAAGGTTGATTTCTTTTGATTGATGCACGCCTTCTAGTTGTCACCATACAAACCTAAGCAAATACCCAAATAAAGTTAGAACATTTCCAAATACCCAAATGCTAGTACGTAATAAAGATAAAACATTGTACAGCAACTTGTTTCTCAAGTCAGATTAAGTATGGTTTAGACTGCTAAACTAGGTTTGAAGACTAAGAAATGCTAAGTGTAAAGACAAAGAAATGCTAGCAATTGAGAAACATAGAAAAGGAACCTTATTAGAGATGCAATTAATAGTCGAACTAAGTCCGACATTTTCGACAGCATGCTCTTCCCCCATATTTAAGAGGTCTTCATCACCATTCTCCTCTGGTATGTATTCTTGGTCCTCCTCATCATGTACATCGTTTTCCCTCTCTTACCTTAACGCCCTTTGGCCTTGGTAATCAATTCATTAGCTAACTTGGACAAACCCAATGCCTGAAATCTCATGGCATTTTTTTCGATATTCATTTGCCTCTATCTTTCATACTCAGTTTGGTTGGAGCTTCGAGTCTTCCTTTTATACACCATTTTCCTAGAAGTACTATACCAAGCTTTAGTGACATAATATTCAAGAGTAATTAACTGACACTATCAAAAGTAAGCACATTAATGTTAGCAAGCATTATATTTGCTTTTCAAAAAAACATATCAATGACTTACGATATGAAAATAAGGAGTAAGACACATAAATAACAAGCCTACTATGACCTCTATGTCTTAGCATACATCTAGTCGTGTCATCATAATCTGAGTCACCAACTTCTTCATCCATATTATGATCATTATCTAAGATGGCATCTATATTCACAATTCTCACATTTACATCTTCTCTTGACTGATTTTCATGCCCATTAAAAGTGCTTAGGGCATTGCAATCAACATCCATAGGCTCTCTCCAATATAACTCAGGATTTTCTACTTCTGGGAAGTCAAAAAGATCTCTTGGAATCCTTTTCATAGGATAATAAATATCAATTTCGACTGAATCTGGCATATAAAACAGTTAATGCACTTAAGATGCTAATACATAAGGATCATCTTTGTAACGTAACTTTTTAAAATGGACCCGTGTATACCCGAATTCATCAATATCTACATGAAACCAATCACATCTAAATAATACAACACTAAAATTGGACTAGAAATCCACTTCAATAATTTCCTCAATTACTCCATAATAAGTACATCCCCCGTAATAGGATTTTGATCCTTAGAGCTCGCAAAACTTGATGTTATGGCCGTTAAGGTAACCCCACTATTTTGAGTTTTTAGCCTCCAATCATGAGTTCTTGTGTAAAATCGATAACCATGTACAAAATATCCTATATACCTCCTCACTGTGGGGTTTGGATCCTCAGCGAGCCAAAAAATATGATCTTCAACTTTCTCACTCTTCACTTTATCTTGAAACCAACTAATAAACTCCACACTATGATTTCGAGCTCTTTGCCATCTACTTTTCCGGCCCTGGTTGTTAACTAACCTTGCATGTTCCCTGCAAAAATAAAACCATGTGAATTAGCAACATCATTCATCTTTTCCAATTAATTTAGAAGGATGAGGGTGAATATATATATATATATATATATATATATATATATATATATATATATATATATATATATATATATATATATATATATATATATATATATATATATATATATATATGTATTTATTTATATATATATATGAAACATATAATTAAATAGATAGACTTACTCAATGTATTTGTCCACTTGTTCGCAACCACAATTGAAAATGATATATCTATGTGCTTGCTTCAAACTTTCTTGGTCCAACAAGAATGCCTTGCCTTTGAGTGCTTTTTTCCCCCCAATTGGATGGCCAACCTTTGAGAAGAATGATGTTTGATCCCCACTCAAGTTCATCTCACAACTGATGTAATGAGTTGATCTTCTGTCCAATCTAGTCTTTACTCCATCATGGAAGTATCTAGAACAAAATGTCAAATATTCTTCGGCTAAATAGCATTCTGCCATACATCCTTCAGGACGGCACCTATTACGGACTTGGGATTTGAACTTGCTCAGATGTCGCTCAACCGAATACATAGATCAATATTGGACCGGCCCACCAAGCCTAATTTCATTTACTAAGTGAATAGGCAAATGCACCATTATATCAAAAAAAGTTGGTGGAAAATATCTTTCTAGCTCACATACTATCTCTATAATTTCATTTTCTAAAAAATCCAACTCCCGAAGGATGATAACTTTACTACACAAACGCCAAAAAAAGTTCCCCAGCCTAATGAGACATATGGCAACATTTTTGGGCAATGAATTCTTAACTACAACCTGAAGCAGATAATGCAGCATTATATGGGCATCGTGACTGTTGTAACCTGCAAGCCTTTTTTCTCTATCTTGAACACATCTGGTAATATTTGATACACATCCATATGGAAATCTTGTTTCCTTAAACACCTTAAAAAATGCATCTTTCCCTGCATCGTCCATTGAAAAAGGGGCTGGAGACAACTTAATGTGCTTCCCATCGTCTAAGATATAAGGCTGAAGGTGTTCTTTTATACCCAAGTCCACTAAATCTAGACAAGCCTTAGTGTGGCCTTTTGACTTCCCTGGAATGTCTAGCGGTGTCCCAATCACATTGTCACAAATATTTTTCTCAATATGCATCACATCAAGGTTATGTCGACACTTATTGTGCCGCCAATAAGACAATTCAAAGAATATAGACCTCTTTTTCCAAGGTCCGTCACTATCTCTGGCTTTTTTCTTTTGTTGACCCTCCCCAAAATCATTTTTTATATTCGACAATCGCTCCAAAATATCACTACCAGACAAAATAGAAGGTGCATGTCTCTCCTCTTTTCCACCATTGAAAGAATATTCATCAAATCACCAAGGATAATCCATTTTCAAAAATCTCCGATGACCCATATAGCAAATCTTTCTACTGTGTTTCAAATACTAAGAGCAAGTATCATAATTACAAGAAGGGCATGCAAACCTTCCTTTAGTTTTCCATCCCGACAACATAGAGTATGCAGGAAAGTCACTTACCGTGCACATTAAGGCAACCTACATATTGAATGACTCTTGCCTATATGCATCATAAGTCTCTAAACCAAACTCCCACAAATCTTGCAATTCATCAACTAATGGCTGCAAATAAATGTCAATATCATTTCTCGGTAAAGATGGACCTGGAACTAGTAAAGACAACATGAAATACTCAGGCTTTATAGACATCCATGGTGGGAGATTATGATTTATAAGTATAACTGGCCATGTACTATGGGCCACACTCATTGTCCGAAAAGGATTAAAGCCATCACCGGCGAGCCCCAATCTAATATTACGATCATCATTTGCAAAATTTGGAAACAAAGAATCAAAATATTTCCAAGCTTCACCATCAGCAGGATGCCTAATGTTCCCATCCTTAGGTCGATCTTTGTCATGCCAAGTCATTAACTCGGCTGTTTGTACACACATGAACAACCTTTGAAGCCTAGACTTTAAGGGGAAATGTCTCAAAACCTTTGCTGGAACATTATCAAATTTCCACCTAGAAACTCTGCATTTACTACAGAAGTTGTCCCTCTCATGCTCCTTCCAATAAAACATACAATCATTAGGGCATGCATGTATCTTTTTACAATCAAGTCCCAAATCCCTTACAATACTTTTAGCTTCTTAGAAATTCTTAGGAAGCTTTGCAAAAGAAAATGCCTCTTTCAATAAATCTAAAAGATCATTAAATGTCACATTACTTAAACCATTAAGGCATTTGAAAAGATACAAACGAATGATGAATGAAAGCTTAGAAAAATTTGCACATCCTGGATAGAGTTCTTGCTTTCCATCTTCGATCAATTTCTAAAATTTTCTAGCCTCCTCATTTAGCCCATTTGTAGCCCCCTCATTTTTGTTGAACCCATTAGCCACATTTCTAAAGGTATCATGCAATAATCCACCAATATCATCATAATCATTTTCTTCCCCGCCTTCATGTGTTGTGCCCGTCAAAAATGATTGATCCCTTTGGAGAAGCCATTGCTTAAAACTCTTAAAAAAAAACCCATTCACAATCAAATGATCATATACGTCCTCCCTATAATGACAAAATCGCCTTACACACTTCTTGCAAGGACAACATATTTGATTACCAACAGCATCTTTCGAGAACATATCATCAAGAAAAGTACTCAATGACATTTTAAACTCATCTGAAACTCTAGTTAAGCTCATCCAATTTTGATCCATACTCATAAAATGATAATTATTAAAAGCAACTATGACCCTGGATAGAAAACAAAAGCAAAACAATTATCTTTAAATAAATTTTAAGTATATATAGAACCAACTTTCTTCTTGATTTTCCACCTAACTAGTAAAGAAACAAATACAACAAATCACACCACCAGATCTAGATGTCAAGGCAACAAATAGACGTAAAGAACAATAGAATAAATTTTAATTACATATATGCACAAAAAGGTTGTATTCATCATGTTGCCCTTTCCAGATGTCAACGCAACGAATAGCCATACACAGCATGTGTAAGCAGTGCATTCAAGACGACAATTAGGTTATCATGACAAATAGCCACATATAGATCGTACTTAGCATTCTACCTATCTAGATATCAAGGTAACAAATAGCCACATATAACATGTAAGCAGCATATGAAAATGGAAATAAGTGACTAGGACATATAACCTAATGACCAGTTGTTGACAAATAGCCACATATTCACAAATTAAAGAGCTAGCCAATTGCCAAGCTTCCAATATGGGTCATCACTCATCACATTCTCCCTTGGCCAGATCCTAAAGTCCAAATATCGTGGCTTGGGTCATGGTTTGCTCATGGAAATATTCACTGCTCAAAAAGTGAAGTCACCACGAGGTCATAGTGAATGGCCAGAGTTGAGAGCAGTTGGACAAAGTCCTTAATTTTCCCCCAAGAATGAAAGAATTATACAGTTATAGTTACTCCTGTCTAATCTAGACCAGTTCAAATGTGGATTACCACACGAGTGAAATCAGCAGTAGGAATCAAGAATTAAAATTGATTGCCTAAGAGACAATGAGAAAACATGGTTGTACAGACCACACAGAAAACATGACAACACAAAATTTGAAATAAGAACAAGAGGAAAAGCACACAATCAGAATTCATATAATCAGAATGGAGGAACATCATCATGTCCTGCTGATATATATACCTAAGTCAAAGTAACTGCCAGAAATGGGAGGGAAATACAGCGAAGTATTTACCAGCTGTGTGCATAGTACCGAGACGCAGAAAATTCAGACTCTTATTTTCCACATCATAATACCAACGATCACCACCATGCAGATCAAGCTTAAAAGTTGCACAGAATAAAAATAGAGAGAGCCTAACATAATTATAGATGAAAAGCTGTGTTAAGTTGGACAGATTACCCTGTACCGACAAAGGTTCTGGGCCTTATAACAACAGTCATAGAGTTCTGAAAACAGCCACAGCTGGGACTCTAACCCTTCACCAAATATTGTTAAATTCAACTACATCATTAATCCCAAATTCCTGATAAGATGCAGAGTGTGTTATCTAGAAGATGACATTGTGAAGAAGTTGCATAATCCTCAGGCTTGAACAAATGTATGTGAATCCTTTCATTCTCCTTATTCTGGGTATGATAATGTTGATCATCCTTAGTACAATCAGGCCGGATCATATCAGACCAATTGAGGCCTAGTTCGTAAAAGGTTAAGACTTCTTTGTCTAACAGGTTAGACCAAGGGCTAGGACCAACTGACCCAACCGAAAAAGGCAAAGTTACATGTTTTGAAATCTCAGTTTTGACACAAATCCAAAAAAGGGCATTCGAAACTTTGTCAAAGGGGTGTGCAAAGAGTCTTATTTTCCAGATAATAATACCAACAATCACCATGACCCAGATCAGGCTTAAATGTTGCACAAAACAAAAATAGAAGGAGGCTAACATTATTATAGATGAAAAGGCTATGTTAAGCTGGAGATATTACCCTGTACCGGCAGATTATCATGTGGTTTAGACTAATGTCTAGTCAGCAAACAACAAAGAAATAATGATAAATAATAAACAAAGCAGTAATTTCATTACAGTATTCTTCTAATGAAAAACAAAAGTACACAATATGTAAACATGCTCCAGGACTGCCTCGGTGATCTTTATAGTTTAATATCTCAAATTTTCAGAAAAATAAGAACAATAACAGGGAAGTTGAGAGAACATAGAATAGCCACATAACTACATAAGCAATCTCACCTTTGCTAATTGCCAGCCTTATAATTGTGAACAGGAAGAGTATTTATCGAAGGAACTGAAGGTGGATTGTCAGCATCCAATGCTGTCAAAGTTTCATAATCTGCACAGCAGAGATCACCATGAAACATAATTCTCTGTCGTAACAAACTATGCATAATGCCAAAGCAATATATAGGCATAGAACATACCCCAACTTAGATGCCCAAAATTAAGGTTGCCAAGCTTCTATCAGAAAGGGGGGAAGAGAGTGAGAAGAGCCGCGTATAACATACAAATCAGATACCAAATTGACTAATTTCAAGAGAGCAAAGGTAATTACCAGCTGAATCAGACACCAATTTGACGATGCCTTCAATCAGGGCCGACCAATGAACCTCTCACGCTACTACAGGATGCCGCCGGTGATGACTAAAACAACTAGCGCTGCAGTCGCCGATGGTGGACGTGCTGGGTGGTAGAGTTCTGGGAATGAAGTATTGTTGGAATTGCGTTGGAGGGTCTAGGAAGGAAATGGGAATGGCGTTCGAGTGAGGCTCTGGGAAGGAAATGAATCTGGTCGAATGAGCATTCCAGAATAGGGTTTTAGGCTTATTTTGTATTTTCCTTTTTTTAAAAGAAATTTTGGGGGTTCCTGGGTTAATTTCATTGTTTTGGCACCAAAAAAAATTCATTATTTTATTAAAATAATGTATCACCTAAGGCAACGGTTTACTAATATTGCCTAATATATCTACTGTAACAATTCTGTAAAAATGTTGCAATAGCCGAAACTTTAGGCAACATTTAAAATACATGTTGCATAAACTATCTATTGCAACAATTTTGCAAATTGTTGCCCTATAGCCGTTGCAATAGGCTATTTTTGTTGTAGTGTTCAACCCTTGGAAGAGGGGATGGGTTAATTGAATATCTATCCGTTAATGGCACATGCTTGGGCAATTTGATGGGGTTAGTAATTGATTTTCTAAGATAATTGTGTTGTTAATATTAATCTAAGTGTTTTAGTCTTCTAATTTCTAATTTGTATTTCTAGTTGTTATCATATTCCTAGTTGTTAATTGAATCTCCAAATCCAAATCTGATCTGCCTAAATTGAGTATTTTGATTACTTTTGGCACTTGAAAGCGAATTCCTATGGACACAACCCCTTTTTTTCAGTACTTTGCTACAGTTATACCATGCACTTGTGGAATTTCATTTCATAGTGTTATAAGTGTAGCCATTTGTAATCTATCTTTTCTTTTTTGTTTCAGACCTTGGTGTGACCAAAATCAAGCCATTGTTCGCCCACAAAGAGCAAAGTTCTTCCATCTCAAATTTTCTTCATTTACAAGATTAAAACCCAAAACCATGTCTAAGGAAACAAGTATCACTTGAACCAACCTGTATTAATGTAATTTATCTCTTCTAATATAGTTGGCATGAACATTCAACAGGTCGCGGCTTTTTCCTTCAATGTGGATGGGTTTTTCAAATTAAATTGGTTGTTGTATCTTCTGTTGTGTTACGTGCGAAAGTGGTAAATCTTCTATTGCATTTCCACTATCAACAAGTGGCTTTTTAATTTGAGAAAATAGATTTTTTTTTAGGGGAAGGATGAAGAAAATTAAAAATTAAAAGGGAAGATTAGGTGCAGGTGCAAATCTCACCAGAGGCATGAGGGAATTTTCAATATCCTTGTTCATCCTTCCATTTCTCATGCCTTTCCTAGTTATCTCACCCAAGATCTTCCCATGAGATATGGATTCCTAAGTGGATCTGCTTACCATTCATGTGTGTCAGTGTGTGTACACACATACATATATAGACATACACACAAACATATACATGAAAATTCACCTTCTTCAGAGTTGTAACATTTGATTCGTAAAAATTAGTGATGGGTAGTGGGCGGATTAGGTCAGACTAACCGTCCCCTTCATTGTTTGGATCACTCTGGTCATATATAGCCATTAATAAAATGGACAATGTTGGGCTTTACATGTCAATAAATTGGGAGACTAATTGATCTAAGGTCAACCTACTTTCGATTAAGTCATTTTAAAATGCAGCTAACTTACATACAAATCTCTATATCTTTATATAATAAATGTAAAGATGTATAAGTGGTTGAGAAAGCTTCCATCCATCAATTCTAAAATCTCAAGTAATAGTATTTATAAATCATTGATTATTCTACAGCATAAATCTTAGCCATTGAGGTCCTGAGTATATTAGATCTTATGTTTGATTCTCTCTTCCCTTATTGTATTGTACTGCCTTCATGGCTCATTTGAAACCAAAAAAAAAAAACATAAATTTTACCCTTCAGATTATTTTTAGTTTTTTTTTGGGGGGGGGGATCCAATCAACATAACAACTCTCGTATCCCTCTTTTTTCAGTTGAACCATTATTGCACCACCCATAATTATTTTTTATCTCATCAATTTTCATATGCCAATAGGTCATATAGTTAAATTTTAAAAAAATAAAAGATCACCTAATAAATTATATATAAAGTTGAAAATGTAAGCATTTTTAGAAATAAATATTGTTTGCAGATAAAATTGTAAAAACAAACCATATTCAACATTGAAAACATCAACATCAATTTTTATGCATATATTAGGAAGATAATAATGAAGTTCATTCCTAAAAAGAATAAGTAACTAAGTTTAAATTATTTTATAGAGTATAGAAAACTTTAGCTACATTTATAAGTTATATCTACAAATCTTTATATAATAAATATAAAGATGTATAAGTGATTGAGAAAGCTTCCCTCCTTCAATTCTAAAATCTCAAGCAATAGTGCATATAAATTGTTGATCATTTTGCAACATAAACCTTAGCCATTGAGGTCCTGAGTACATTAGGTCTCAAGTTTGATTCTCCTTCCCTTTATTGTATTGTACTGCATTCATGCCTCATTTGAAACCAAAAAAAAATAAAAACCATAAATCTTACCCTTTAGATTATTTTTATTGGGGGGAAAAAATCTAATTCCATACTTGCCTCAACATAACAACTCCCGTAACCCCCTTGTTCAGTTGAACTATTGTTGCACCACCTATAACTATTTTTTATCTCATCAATTTTCATATGTCAATAGATCAATTTTCATATGTTAACATTTTTAGAAATAAATATTGTTTGCAGACAAAATTATAAAAACAACCCATATTCAACATTGAAAATATCAACATCAATTTTTATGCATATATTAGAAAGATAATAATAAAGTTCATTCCTAAAAAGAATAAGTAACTACGTTTAAATTATTTTGTGGAGGATGGAAAACTTTAGCTACATTTATAAGTTATATCTATAAATCCTAATAATAAAAGTAAAATAATTTATAAGTAGTATATATTGTAAAAATTAGAAGATATGTTTTATTTGTTTGGAGTTCACTGTTATATTCTAAATGATGATTTTAATTAGTTTTAATATTTAAATATTAAGATTAATTATTTGTAATACAAGATATGACTTACTTTTATTATTCAACTCATAAATTTTTTTTTTTTTTTTTGACAATAACATAGGATTGTTTTCATATTAAAAAAAAAAAAAGAAGAAGAAAAGGAGATAATTAATTTTAAATATTTTATTTCTAGAGAAGAGAAAATAATAACTATCTACAGTACTTATTCTGTGAATTTTTATGATAAAAACAACTAAAACATATTACATGAAGATTATATAACTAATTTATTATATAAAGATATCTATGAATCCTAATAATAAAAAGTAAAATAATTTATAAGTAGTATATATAGTAAAAATTAGAAGATGTGTTTTATTTATTTGGAGTTCACTGCTATATTCTAAATGGTAATTTTAATTAGTTTTAATATTTAAATATTAAGATTAATTATTTGTAATACAAGATATGACTTACTTTTATTATTCAACTCATAATTCCTTGTTTTTTGACAATAACATAGGATTGTTTTCCTATTCAAAAAAAGAAAAAATGGAGATAATTAATTTTAAATATTTTACTTCTAGAGAAGAGAAAATAATAGCTATCTATAGTACTTATTCTGTGAATTTTTATAATAAAAATAACTAAAATATATTACATGAACATTATATAACAATATATACAATTGCATTATTGATCAATAAAGTTGCAGTAAATAGAGAGGAAAGACTCTTGAAACTTCTAACATTAGGATCTTAGAAATTCCAATGCATAAGTTTTGGTCTCGAGTATTACGAAAGGTCAATAGTTCAAGCGCTTATCTTATATTTTAACCTGTGTAAGTATTAAACTACATATCAGTAGGAGCAGTATAAAATCTCGATAAACATATGAACATTAAATCAAAGAGCACATTAAATCCTAAACCCAAACAATAGTCTTAAACCCACAAGTTATAAATCTTCAAACCAACCATAAACCTTCAAACCCTTGAGGCTCACACCCTAAGCTAGCTTTGTATAGGATCACATTTTAAAAAACAAAAAAATTAGAGGATCATATTAAAGATAGTCTTTTTGACTTTTCCGAGTTTTAAAAATAAGATATAAAGAAAAAAAAATAGTTTCAAAGTTTAAGAAGGTGAGAGTTAAATTTATAATAAAATCTTTAATGTTTTACTCTTTTTGGGTATTAGTTATTGTGCATTCTTTCATTTTAATTCTACTCCTTAATATTTTGCTTTATTTATATATTTAATTATCTATATTGTATTTTTTATTGTATAATTTTATCATATTATCATTGCTATACATTATGTATTTTTTGAAATTTGCAACATCTCTATCCAAATTCATACCTAATATCCTTCTGATGTGCTTTTGAGGAATTGAATACATTAATTTTTCTATTGAAATAGAACATTATGATAAGAACAACTTTTTACTATTTACATTGTTAATTAAAATTAATTATTTAGAATATCAAATTATTTCTTTTTCATTTTAGAACTAATTATACCTAAGTTATATTTTAAAATTTAAATGGCCCGTGCAAGAGTACGGGTACAAACTAGTAATAATAATTGTAGCATATAAAATTGTTTGCAATAAACTTGATCAAGTGTACTATTTATATTACTATATATGATAGATATGCTGACAAAAATATTGAGTCATTAAAATGTTCGTTAATGGATGACCCCCTCAAGCTGCACATTTAGCATACTCTAAATATGTCAGTTTCTTATTGATTTGATCTGTTGTTGACTCAATTATCTAGATGATTTACAAAAAATAGACCCCTAACTAATTGACTAAAATACCTTTTAAAAATGATTTTTGGAGCTTAATAATAATAATAATAATAATAATAATAATAATAATAATAATAACTACTTAACAATAACAGAAAATGAACTCAACCGCTCTTTCATCTCCCCTCCCAATGACCCATCCGTCCTACACGATAATCCCTCGTGGTGTAGGCAAAGGTGCTAAAGATCCTAGATTAAAGAGTAGTAATTTTTATGTAGTTTTTTTTACCAAATACTACACTACTATTCACTAAAAATTATCCAAAACTCGTCTCACCAAAGAATGTTCTATTATAAAAATGTGGATTGTACACTAATGTTGTAAACTAGGATTGACAACATAAGTTTCCTGCCTCTGCTAAATGCATCTACATGTCAGTCATTTGTGCCATGCAATAAACAAAACTATCTTCTTATTTTGCTGACAAATTTGTGCAACAAGTTATACACGCCAGAACCTTACCGAATCGCATGTCATTGTCATGACACAAATGAATTACAAGCAAGAATTTTCCACGTTACTTGCCCAATATATTTTGACACTGACCCCTCTCTCTCTCTCTCTGTCTCGCTCTCTCTTTCTCTGTCAGAGTGGGAGTATTTGTGTCATTTTGATTGAATTAACTTAAACAAGGCAAGTTTAGGAGAGCCAATGAATCTCTTAACCCCTGTGCAAGACATTAACCACGAATTTAAGTCTTTGACTTGCTCCTCTTCTCCCATTTCTAGGAGAAAGCCAGTTGTACCCGATACATAACATGCCCTCTTAATTATCGTAACTGCAAAATGCAATTAATTAATTTTAGATGTTGAAACATTATCACCAGCCAAACAGATATGACATAGACGATGCAGATGGCAAGCCAAAATCATTTTATTTATTTATATTTTGTTGTTCCATTTGGGATCAATATCAGCAGTATGAGTGCAAAGTATGCTTTCGTTGTTGTCCATACAATAGTTTCATCATTTTAGACAAAATTGAACTGAAATGTACATGTTTCTTATATTTTAAATAATGCTACTCTATAATAATCTGAAAATTTTGATATTTTAATTGAAACATAATTGTAATATCTTACATTTCTCCAATGCCCTTTTACTTGGTTTTTATTTTAATTGGTCTCCAATTATGATGGTAGTGTTGGCTAATGGGCCAACTCTTCTTCGAGTCAGGATCAATTCACTAATCAAATGTACTTGGTTAAATAATGGAAAGTTAGTTCACACAAATATCCGAAAAATTAAATGTGTTACTAGTGGATCGAATCACTTCAACACGTTAACATCCATTAGACGGGCTAACTCATAAAATACTTGATTCATTACTAACCATATTTTAGTCCACGGACCGACTCACATGGCCCAACTCACAGGGCTCGGCGCAACGGCCGCTGATAATGATGCACGTACATACTAATGAAAACTTTCAATATCTTTAATATTCTATTAAAAAAAATTACAATTACAATAACTTTTTATTAAATAAAAAGAATTTTAAGTTTTAAATATGTTGAGTCTTTAATTTTAATTAAAAAAAGCAACTCACGAAAAAGGCGCTCTAAAACCATTGGATCTACCCGAAAGTCGTATAACCGAAATGCGCCCGTTCTTATTTTACCTGAACCTAAAATACACCCAATCCGTATTTTCCCCAAACCCAAATACACTTGACCCGTATTCAACCATCCGCCGAATTGATGAGTCTAAATAAGGAGCCTTGGCGAAGTTCTGCTTGGCTTTCTTATTCAATGATGCAGGCTTAGTTGAGTTTTAGATTGAACATCACATGACCAAATTTAGCAAGCCATTCAATCCATCCAGTTTGTATAGAAAGAGTCCTCTTATATTAATATATCCTGGACCAATACAAGTTTATCAAAGTGATTTAGCATTTGTTTCTTAGAAGTAATGTCTCGAGTTAGAAGCTCGTGAATGATCAAAATCCATCGTGGAAGAGTGTTTTACTCCTTTTTATCGGGCCAATAATAAACTCCTGTGAAATTAAGGATCAAAAAAACACACACACACACACACACACACATATATATATATATATATATATATATACACGTGTGCATGTGTATGTGCGCATGCACATATATGGACATACATACATACATACATGCAAGGGTGATGACCGGTTCATAGAACAAGTTATTTTTTGGTAATTAGTTTTTTTGGGGGTAGATGAAGCTGAAAGGTTGATATAGATGGGATTGGAATCCAATTATCAGTAATAACTATCCAGGACTTTACGAGGCGTGTTGGACACCCACAAATAATTAGCTAGTTGATTCATTGTTAATTGCTCTATAGTGCATGAAAAAATAGCTAGTAGGCGTATTAGCCTATCAACTTAAATGGCCATCAAATACAACATGTAATAAAATTGGGTACTGTGAAGGGCCATAAATAGATACGAATTAATCATAAATACAAGAGAAACAAAAGTAAGTAAAATAAGGTTATTTTTTGGGGTCTTTAATCATGTGTTCCGTTAGATTTTCTTCTTCTATATAAGGTTGTTATATTTAAATCATCCCAAATTGTATTTTAGCAAGACTGATGACACCAAGAATTAGTCATTCAAATTCAAACCCATACCACTATATCAGAACCTATACCACACAAAACACTAGTTAGATTGCATATTCGCACCTGAACAAAACTAAATTCAAACAATGTGAAACCCCATCTAAAATAAAACATTAATGAACTCATATTTCTAATTGAAATTAATCAATTGTCGAATCATATCATCGTATATATAATATAAAACTGAATAGATTGGTGTATGATTGACAAGTGTTGCAATACTGTTGGCTTTTTTTTTCTTAATTTTAATTAGTCCATTATTAATTGTTACTTCTAAATTAAAATAAAAATAGTATTAAGTATTTAATGTATGCTTTTACTCAAACCATTCTTAAACATAAAAAATGTTTTACAATTAAATTTAATTTGTTAATAGTAATAATTGAAGATTTATGTACTCTATTATTTATAGGGTTTGAGAAGTCAAAAATGACTTTGGCATGTAATAAAATAAGAACAAAAGTATTAATATTTTATATAATTATTTTGGTGGTTACAAACCTTGTGCAGGGATAATAATAGTCAGAAAATCAATGTAAATTATAACAGTTATAACAATGAAAATAACGTACCTAAGCACACTAAAAATGTAGAAATGCACAACACATTAACATTAATAAAGTAATGCATAATTATTGTGTATGCATATAAATCCAAACTATATGTAAAAAATAAAATATACTATAATATTACGATTAAACTACAAATACCTTAAAAAGATGATAACACTGTAAACCTTCAACATATACACGTGCAAAGCACGGGATGCACACTATTATTTATTGAATAACGAATGTACGGTAGACCCAAGCATATTTCATGCATGCATGCATGGCCATGCAGTATGCTAAAATGTTGTAAAAACTTGTGAGAAGAAGCAAATCCTCTCCCCCTACCTTCTTCTGGATTCTATTGCTGCCAGAGACTTCCAAACAAAGATCTCAGAAATTACCCAAAAGAACAAGCAACGTGACCGCTCAATTGACACCAATATTCTATATTCGTCTCAGTACCACAAACCCTTATAAATACTTGCTTCCCTAATCCATTTGCTGCCCAAGAATCATTAAGTACTTCTTAGGTTTAATTTTTCTTCAAATCCATCTTCTCTCACTTCCTATCTCTCTAAGCTATTTTCTATCGTTGGATCTCAACATATAACAAGAGTAACAATGAAATCCCACTTCTCTCTCCTGCTTGGAATCTTCTTTGTAAGCTCTTCACTCTTCTATTATTGTTTGAATTTAATTGCATGTTTAGTTGTTCGGCTATTATTAAGACTGTCGTTAATTTAAAATATGTATTTAGTTAAGGTTGTGGTATTTGTATTAGTGTCAAGCGTCTAATCTGTTTCACTAGGAGTTTAACGTATACCTTAATTTAAATCTTAATTAAAACTCTTTACGCTTCTCCAACTAGCGATATTCTATTCCACAACATCCAATTTTTAGTCGTCTTAATATTCATTAGTATATCTTTGAGTTTTTCTGTTTTTAATTTTGATTTATTTGTTCTTAATTTTGATATTCTTTTTATAGGTTGGGCTTGTGGTGACGAGCCATGCAGCTCTATCCCCACAAGAATATTGGAAGGAATTGTTGCCTAACACTCCCATGCCTAAGGCCATCCAGGACTCTTTGCAATCTGGTGAGTAAAGAATTAGTTCTAGCTTTATTGCTTGAGTTTGTAGTTGGCATATCTAGGAGTCTCTAATCAACACAATCTTTTTCACCCAAAAAAAAAAAAAAAAAGAGGACAATCTTTTGTTGGTGTAATTGACAACTTGCATATTCTACATCAGATGGTTTTGGTCTATTTACAAGAACCACACATATATGCCAATTATCCTAATTAAATCTCATACATGCTATTCTCCCACCAAAAAATTTTTAAAAAAAAAGAATACCATTGTGAATTTATACATGCTAAATATTCTAATTAAATCTCATATAAGACCCTTTTTGTTCTTGCTATTCTCCAACATGACTTTTAACAGGGCAAGAATACAATGGCTTAATCTTACATTACATCATGAGTAGCCATACATAAATTTCAATAATTTTATAGATTTGTATTAGACCCATTAAATTTACTTTTTGTCTTCATTAGTTGTGAAAATTAACCAATACATCACTTGTGAAAATATATGCTAATTCCTTGTAGAAATCTACTAGTTCAATACATTTTAGCTAGAGGGTCATGTTGAGCTCAGCTTTGTGCCAAACTTAAATGGATTGAGAATTCTTTAACCTAAATTTAACCTGTTTATTAAATGGGTTGAAAAAACTTGACCCTGTAACCGTTTGATTTTTAAATGGGTTGATCCGTTTGACCCATTTAATATAAATAAGTCGAGCTTAATTAGTCATCCAAATAACCATTTACACAACTAATATGTAATTACAACGTTAAAAATTAAGTTTGCATATTAAATTAAACAATTTCTTTTTAAAATTCCCCCGATTCATCATGATTCACATTTTTAAAAAAAAAATTATATTCTTAATTTTCTAATAAAAAGTAAATTGATAAATGACAAATGAAAAAATAAGTTAACTTATTTAACACATTGCTTAAACAGGTTAAATAAATACTTCTGCATATTGAGAATCTCGATATGAATGTAACTCATTTAATTAAACGAGGTTGAATGCGCTAATTTATTTAATTAAACGGGTTGAAAATTCTTACCCAAACCTACTTAACTTTGTGTTGATTTCGGATCGATAATTGTGTCAGGTCATTTTTGATTTTTGCCCACCTCTAATTCCAGCACCTTAAAACTAACTTTCTCATGCATGCTAAACAACAATACCAGATGCTGACACCAGTGTTAGCGTTGGAAGCAATGGAGTCGATGTGAACACAGGGAAACCAGGCAAAGGCAGCCATGTTAACGTCGGCGCTGGTGGAGTTGATGTGGAGGCCGGTAAACCAGGTAAAGGCGCTAACGTCCATGTTGGCAACAACGGAGTTCACGTGAATGCCGGCAAACCAGGCAAAGGCGCTGATGTTCATGTTGGTGATGGAAGAGTTGATGTAAATGCCGGAAAACCAGGCAAAGGTGCTGATGTTCATGTTGGAAATAGAGGTGTTGATGTGAACGCTGGGAAACCCGGCAAAGGTGGAGTTGATGTGCATGTTGGCAGCACAGGAGTGTCGGTCCATGCAAGTGGGAAGGGGAAGCATGCCACGGTTAAGGTCCCTGGGCAGGGGAGCCCCTTTGATTATAACTATGCCGCCTCTGAGACCCAACTCCATGATAACCCTAACGTAGCCCTGTTCTTCTTGGAGAAGGATCTCAAACCTGGAACCCAGATGACCTTGCACTTCACCAAGACCACCAATGGAGCCACCTTCCTCCCCCGCGATGTGGCCAAGTCTATTCCCTTCTCCTCTGACAAGATCCCCGAGATCCTGACCCAGTTTGACCTGGCACCTGAGTCCCAGGAGGCTGAGGTGATCAAGGAGACTGTTAGGGAATGTGAGGAGAAGGGCATCGAAGGGGAGGAGAAATACTGCGCCACCTCCTTGGAGGCGATGCTTGACTTCACCGCCTCCAAGCTAGGGAATGAGGTGGGTGCAGTGGTCTCCACCCATGTAGAGAAGGAGACCCCCATGCAGAAGTACGCCTTCACTGGGGTGAAGGCGGTGCCAGGCTCAGACTCTGTGGTTTGCCACAAGCAAAACTATGCATATGCCGTGTTCTATTGCCACAAAACCATGGCAACCAAGACCTATGTGGTTTCCTTGGTAGGCGCCAATGGGGCCAAGGTTAAGGCCGCAGTTGTATGCCACGCTGACACGTCGAAATGGAACCCTAAGCACTTGGCCTTCCAAGTGCTTAAGGTTGAGCCAGGGAGTGTTCCTGTCTGCCATTTCCTTCCTGAGGACCACATAGTTTGGGTTCGCAAATGACTTTCTCATACCTTTAACTTCTACCACACAGAAAAGGGACATTGGATTATAGAGTGATCCCTTAGTTTTATTTGGTGTGTCAATAATTATTTGCTTATGTGCCTCTTCGGCATTGATACATTCATATGTGATGACTGATATACGCCTATGGACTATATATATGTTTCTGTAATTTATCAATAAATTGAAGTTTGATTTTTCTTGTATTCCAGTATTTTTCAAGCTCCATGTGACTCCGCACCCTTCTTCTCCCAGCTTCTTTGACTTGATCATCACCATTTCTAAGCGGCCTTCAAGTAACATAGATAACAAATAGGGGTTGGGCAACGGGTTGGGTATCCATTGGATCAAGCGAGCTGACCTGTTTAAAATAGGGCTAATAAATGGTCGGGTAATTAATGGATTGGATCAATAGTAAGTCGGCCTATTAAGACATATTAATGGGCTAGATGGGATCGGCCCATTAACAGCCTATTGAGTGACCCATTAATTTTTCAACTACTACTAATTTACATGTTCCAACTAGTTAAGTTTATTACCAATGTTTTATACATAACAGTAATTCTTATACATAGTTTTTTTATGCAAGTTTATTCCATATTAAAATAGGTCAAAAGCGGACTGCCATGAATTGGTCCAGCCCAATCCACTTTGTAAACAGGTCAGCTCTAACCCGGTCCGGCCTGCCCACCCCTAATGACAAACAAGTTGACATCTAATTATAGAAAAGAAAAGAAAAGTAGCAATACAACCATTTATAGAGGGAATAGAGGCAGAGGTATCGTCAATCAATGGGCATAGAAGAAAATTTTTGTTAACAAACGTTAAGAAGGTTGGAGACTCCTCAAACCTTGAGTAAACAAATGTGTGATATGCGGTGAAATTATTGAATAGTGGTTTTTTAATATAATTTTAAATATATCTTTTAGGAAAAGTACTTGATGAAATTAATCATAAAAATTCATTAATTATTATGTTAATTCTTCTATCAAACAGAAATTTCTCTGTCGCAATTGAGAGTTTCATTTACACCATTGGACCACGAAAGCTAATGTCAAATTAGTTTCCTATGATTTTGGGCTACGTACAAAGATCTTCTTGTCGTAGGTAAAAGGACATGCAATTTGGAAGCCATAATTTCAAGTTAATTAAATTTTGGACCCTATCAACGATGTTAATTAAGCACCATATATTAAATTTAAGTGGTTGTTTGTTAACTATTGGCGTTCTCTCTCAACTTGTCAATGAAGAATTAAGTCTGAAAAACAACATCACACCAATAACTGTGTGTATGTGCCCACATCAAACCTAACATATGGTGTATATACTTGGTTAATATTCAATAACCACCACCTAATATATATATTTATAATGAAGATATCTTCAGAATTAGTACAATTTGTTTGACGAGGCTTCAAACTCGTAGAATTGTAATGAATGCTCACCAACTAAACAAATTTTAAATTAAAATTAACAAAATCACATCTGTTATGGACCAATAATAATGTGACTTTAATTAATTTGGATTCTTTCTTCTTCACTAAAAGTAGAAAAATCAACCACCGTACATATCGCTGTTTGTTTTAGTTAATTTAAACTTTAAGATTTCAATAAAATATACAATTGTGATTTTCAAAATTAGAAAAGCATTGTAGTTAATTGGGTCAGCCTGGTAGGTCTTTACAAGGAAAGCTCAATTAGGTTTTTCCTATCCCATGGGGAAGGGGCATATATATTGAAATTCTAGTACAAAGATTTGTTAGTCACTCGAACTCTAATGGTATTGACGAACAAGTAGCAATATATAACACCACTAGACTTAGAAGTCTTTATTATGCAAACTAATGTATTTTGAGACAGAAGAATTGCACCTCGAGCCATCGTATTTTGGTGTAATCATTTCTAGACCCGACCTGTTTGGAAACATATTTACGGATCCATTCAAGTTTGGGTATAATAATTTCTGAAGCCCTAAAGATTGGGTATAATAATTTACAGACCCTTTTAAATTGCAAAAAAACCCCTAAACTTTTAAAAATTTACAATTTAACCCCAATATTTAAAAACTTACTTTCAAAAATTCTAAAATTGTGTTTGTGGTTTTTTGCTCCCTATTAGATCTCGACATTCTCTTTCATCTGGTATCAGAGTCACGTGCACAAAAATAATTAAGATTATTAAGGTAATTAATGATTAATTAAGATAATAAATCGTGATTAAGTGTGACTAACTACGTTTAATGCTGGAAGCATCACCTGCTTGTCCTGGTCTAAACTATTCATATATTGTTCACTCACCAGAAGGTAATATCTCAATAGCGCCGCAATTCAACTATATTACTGATATAGTTTTAGAACTAAAAACAGAGTTAGCTAAAATTAAGATTGAACTAAAATATCTTAAGAATTAGTTAACAGTTGTTCATCTTTCTCTTATTAATGAAATTAGACATAGCAAAAAAGCTACCCCTAAAATTAGCACTCTTTTTCAGCATAAATATCCTTTTCAAAACCCAAAAAACAAAATTCAATTTCCTTTGCAAGAGATAAAAATGCAAAAAGAAGTAGGAGAACAATCTGGTGAAAAATCTACTGAAAAGAAAGAAAATAAAGATGGAGTATGAAAAATATAGTCTTGAAGAGCTACAAAAAATATTTGATAAAGAACAAAATCCCGAAGAACTGAACAAAATCATGAGCGCTCTTAGTGATAAATATGATATCTTGCCTAATGATAATAGCGAAACTAATAATGTACAACTAGAAGAAGAAATATATCAGCAAATAAATCTCATTAAACTCGATGATCTTAATGCGTTACCATTAGAAGAAATTAAACAAAAATTAGATAAAAAATATGGTAAACTGGTTGCGGAAAATGAGATTAATGAAACAGGAGAAGAAATTGACTTACATGAAACAGAGACTAATCTTGTTAATAATATCATTCCTAAATTTGAGCAATTTGGTGAATCTTCCAGAAGAAACACTCATTTCTTGAGACCTAGGTATGTTCCCGTAAGACGAACAAATAATTTTTCCTTCAAGTTTGTCCCAAGAAAAACTACGACCTATGCAGAAATTGGCCTTACCCCAATTAGTCAAACTAGTTATATTTTAAACATCGATGGAGCATGTAATAGAGAAGAAATATTTGAGCACTGGAAAAGAGAAATGAACGGTGTCTTAAATTTAAATATTACATGGACTGCGGCAAACTTTCTAAATTATATCGAGCATAGTTTCTCGGGTACTATAGCTGACGGTATGAGTCTTTAAGTGAAGATGGTAAAAATACTTTAAGAACGATGGAAACACCAGCTGCTATGTTCAGAAGCCTGTGTAAAGAAATTGAGACTGAATTCATCAGAGCTAAAATTGATTCTGAAGAAAAAACACGAGAATGGCAAAGAAAAATTAACAATATAGAATTATGGGATATGAGATACTTAGAAAATTATATTGCAGAATTCAGTCAATATTATTACAAAATTGGGCATAATAAAACAAATCTTGGCATGTTCTATGATAAATTACCATATCCTATGAATTCTATAATTAATGAAAAATACATGGTATGGTTTGAACGAATAGATATTGTAGATACCCTTGGAGCGAGAATTTTCTATTTGCGAAAATAGGTCAATGAACAATATCTTGATCTTTAAAAGCAAAAGAAAATTAGAAGATTAAGAAGCAATTCTTGGCTTGTTGGAATTCACCTCACCAATGGGGAAAAGAATCTGAGAAAAGAAGAAAAAGAAAATTCTATAAGAAAAAGAGCTTTAGCAAGCAGAGAGACGAAAAATATAGAAGAAAATATTATAACAAATCGAGTCCTAAAAAACGTAGATTTTTTAGGAAAGCTGCTCATTGTCTGGCAGAAAAAAAAAAACTGCAAGTGATGGACATGTGGAGAATTAGGTCATTATGCTAACGAATGCAAAAATAGGAAGAATAACAAACTTATTAAAATATTGGGAAGCCTAGATTATGTTGAGCTTAGTGAAGATGAAACTTTAGAACTAGCCCCAGGCAACAACAAAGAAATTGTTAAAATTATAGAGGATAATGAATATGAAGAAAGTGATTATGAAGAAACTAGCCATATGATGGAAAGTAGCTCGGTAAACCTTGATGATTTTCGAGGAGAAGAATTTGTGGTAGATAATGATCATGAAGAAGTTAAGGGAGATTGGGTTCTTCCCATAATCCAAAAGGGCATGATCTACAAAAAATCTATTTTTCAAATAAAAAGCAAATACGTATGTGAAATGATGGAAGAAGATCTTGAGATCAAGGACTGTGAGTATGACATTGGAGAAGTCAATCTGATCAATTGGGAGAATATCCTTAAGTATAACAAAGATAGAAAGTATAGACATATCTATGTCGAAGTGTCCAAATTCAAATCATTTCATTACAATATTATGGTAAATATATTGATCTTTATACTTTACTCTGTGATATCAAACATACCAAATTTAATAATCAAATAATTATAGGGATAAAAACAAATTTATGTAATGGGTCAATAGATTTCAATTGTCAACCTGGATATTATGTGAGTTTAAAAGATGAATTTGCTAAAAACTTTCTATCCCTTAAGATCAAAACAGTCGGGATGGACATGAAAAGAGGAGGATATCCGTTACGAATATTTTGAAAAATTATCTATAAGTTAGATAATACGATAGACCCTAAGACTAAGGTAACAATAATAGAGGCGGAAAAATTTGAAAGTCCTACCCCGATGCAGAAAATTCAAAGAATTAAGTCAAACCCTCAAGATATAAAAATCGATCATTCATGGATATCTAGTTTTGCCCACTCTATAAAAATTAATAAGTAAAATGTAATAAAAATTGATTAGGAGGGAAAAATCACCATTAAACCCCAGTTATTAAGAAGTATGAGCACAAAGTCAGATTTGGGAGAAGGATCTTCATCCACTAAAGAAGAACATAGGGAAGATGATACAATTAATATGACCAGTAAAATAGGTAGAATGAGTTTTGAAGCTGCAAGATCCAGTTTAGATCGATTAACAAGTCTGGAAAGAACGGTCATTGGATACAAAACTAGAACTGTTAGTGAACCAATTTATGAGGATGAATTAGTCAAAAATATGACCATGGAAATATCCTATGAAGCTACCAATACAAACTCCAATAGCATCTATATCCCAATAAAGGTGTGTTTAGAGGGATGTAATAAATATGGACTGTGTGCCTATATAGATAGTGATTGTTCTGTATGTTTTGAAAAAAGAACATTATTTTTTGAATTTATGTGAAGAAAGCTAAAAATCCTTTACAAGTAAGAATAGCTGATAATAATGTTATGAGCCACAATGAAACCATAGAAGGATTAACCATAGAATTAGGAGGAGTTCAATGTATTATACCCGTTCTATGGGCTACTGATCAACCCTCTCATGATATGATTATTGGAAATAATTTTCAAAGATTATATTCTCCATGCACCAAGACCATAAACCAAATAATATTTACGATTAATGATCACTCAGTTCCTATTGAAAAATTAAGTAAGGCTTATACTCATCATAAAATTGAATTTACACGCAGCAAGCGTGGTGAGAAGGTAATGCCTGCACAACATGAAGTAGCACTAACAATCTCATTACTCGAGTTATCTGTTAAAGAGCAGATAATTGAACAATAAGAAAAATTATGCAAAGAACTCTATTCTGACAATCCTCTGAAATTTTGGGATAAAGACAAAACATTTGCTAAAATCACTTTATTAAATTCTAACACTATCATTCGAGTTAAACAAATGGTGTATACCCACCAGGACATTCAAGAGTTTAATAAACAAATCAAAGAACTTTTAGATAAAGGATTTATTAGAAACAGTAAGAGTCCTCACACCAGTCCTGCTTTCATGGTAGGAAATCATGCTGAGGAAAAAAGAAGAAAAGCCTGAATGGTAATCAATTATAAAAAGTTTAATGATAACACCGTCTTTGATGGTTATTATATTCCTAACAAAACAGTCCTCTTCAATAGAATTCAAGGAGCCTCTTGGTTCTCGAAAATAGATTGCAAGAGTGGTTATTGGCAGATAAAAATAGAAAAGAAAAGTATTCCTTTAACTGCATTTAGTGCCCCGTAATGACATTATGAATGAATAGTAATACCATTTGATCTTCAAAATGCACCTTAAATATTCCAGAGAAGAATGGATAATATCTTCAAAGACCTTAATTATTGTTGTCTAGTTTACATTGATGATATCCCTATCTTTTCTAAAACCATAGAGTAACATAAAAATGACATTCTGACTGTCACCCAAAAATACATTGATCACGGTATTATATTGGGAAAAAACAAGTGCATTTACGCTGAACAAGAAATAGAGTTCTTAGGTCTAGAAATAAAAGTTGGACAGATTATTCTCCAAAAACATATTCTAGAAAAAATAGAAAATTTTTCTGAAAAAATTGAAGATAGGAAGCAATTAGAGAGGTTTCTAGGGTGTCTTACTTATACTCCTGATTTCATTAAAGATTTAACTAAACTAAGAAAACTATTACAGTAAAAACTCAAGAAAGATGTTAGCTGGACGTGGACTATTAACGATACAAAGATTGTGCAAATTTTCAAGAAGATGTGTAAAAATCTTCATGTCCTTAATTTGCCTAACGAAGAAGATAATTTACTCCTTGAGACAGATGCTAACAATGAGCATTGGAGTGCGGTATTCAAAATCAAAGAAGGAGAAAAACTCTGCAAATATTACAGTAGAAACTTTAATAAAGCAGAATACAACTATCCCACGATGAAAAAAGAAATTCTTGCAGCCATAAGGGGAATTGAAAAATTCTTAATCTTTTTAGCCCCTAAACCTTTTCTCATTCGAACTGATTGCAAAGGAATACTCGGTTTTGTAAAAAAGAATTTATCAAATATGCAAGCACAAAGGCGACTCCTGCGTTGGCAATTATGGCTTAACCAGTTTTCCTTTTCTATTGAACATATACAGGGATCGAAGAACTCTCTGGCATAACTCGAGAACTCGCTAATGGTGATCATCAAAGCCGACCTCCTGTCAGAAAAGGAGGAAATCCTTAATGAAATTCCACTTCTACTAGGACGGGTTACGTCTTTTAGTAAAGTCCTTATTGATAATCTGGAATTCCATATAAAAAGTAGATCACGCCTTGGTCTACTCTGTACTACCTATCTAATAGCCCAAAGATTTTCCCTTCTAGAATTACAAATTAGCAACCTTCGGTGTCCTTATGATATCCAAGAAAAAATAAGTTCTCATATCAAAAAAAAATAGTTCAAGGAATGGTATACAACCTGCGTCGACTTTTATCATCATTATTCTTATGATATTTGGGAGTCTTAGAGTACAACGATCTATTTTTCCGATAGATCTAGAGTCGGTGGTATTTGTTTCCCAGCCAATTCAATATCTCTCCGAGATCCTGTCTTCAAATCCTGAAAATATGGGATGATTCTTTACTTCTCAGAAGTTCCAGATCCTAATTTTCCATTTTTCTTATCCGTAACTAAGTTCCAGCAATACATGTTCAAAAGGTTCCATTGGATTCTTAAATCTCCTGAGGGACCAACAGAAATTCTAATTCGCAGATACTTAACTTTGGAGGTTTATAGCGCCCTGATTGAATATGAAAATGAAAAAGCCAAGTCAGCTCATTATCTTGTCCAAATTGTTGATTGCAATGATCCCAATAATTAACGATAAAGTTGGATTCATAGAGATCGGTATATATAGTTACTGATCCTGTATTAGCAAGGGCTATTGGGTTTTTCAACATTTATCATCAATGTTGGGCATTGATTGAAAAAGAAAAAACACTAATACATTGTGGAAACACTACTTTTGCCTATAGTAACGAATTCAATAATTACATGGAAGTGGATGGTGTAGAATCAGAAGATATTTTTTATTATCTCTTTAATATTGAAGTTGGAAAATTCTTATTAGAAGAAGGAAAGAAATATCTCCTTGAGTTGTTTGAAGAATATGATTCAGAGCATCTTAACCAGATTAATGAAAATTTTGATAATTATCCAGATAATGATGGTCTGGAAAATATAATTGGAGATTAAGGTATGCAGAATCTCAATAATGATGACTAGTCTTATCATCATTAAAAGTTCTAAAAAGGCTGCCCCATTATTGTACTATTTTGACAAGTGTCCGGTTTGTAAAATAAAGTGTGTACTATAGCCAACTGTAGCCATGTGAAAAATCTGTAGCCATTAGGGCATCCTCTGTACCCCTCATCCCCTCTATAAATAGAGAAGTCGAGAGTTGAGAAGGGACACGGTCATTTGAGCATTCTTGAGCAAATGAGAAGTTGGGTTTCTCTATTTCTTTATGAACAAGCATCTCTAATGATCTTAACTTAAGTCCCTCTTCAAACTTTCCGTTGTAATATTACCCCTTTAAAACTTTCAATAAAGAAGTCTCTCAATAAGGAACGTTGCCCAATCGAACCTTATGTCTTAAATATTATAATTTCTTGATTAAAGTCTCACTATCTTTGAAAAAGATTAAAAATTTGATTAATGACTATGGTCCGAGGTAGAAAACGAAACGGATATGTGCTATGCCTGATCTAAGGAAGGAGTGGTTGAAATTAGCAATCTTTGTAAATCGGAAGCTAGAAGAATACTGGAGTCCAAGCCGACTAAGTTCAGGTAACGGTCGAAACTCTTTAATTAAATTTTAATTATTTTTGCTAAACATGGTGGGTCGTTAATCACAGAAAATATAATATTTATGATATAAGTAGTAGTTTGTGATAACCAGTACTATTAAAGTCATTATAAGAAGTTAAAACATAAATATAAGCTTAGTTTTGCAAAACAGCCCATAACTTTGAAGTGTTTGCATTTGAAGTCCTTTAGGAACCTAGTAATAAATATTAAGACTTCAAAAATCATTTACACCAAACCACAGGGGACCGAAGTGCAAGTTTTTTGAATTAAGTCTGAAAAACAACATCCCACCAATAACTGTGTGTATAGGCCCACATCAAACCTAGCATATGGTATATATACTTGGTTAATATTCAATAACCACCACCTAATATATATATTTATAATGAAGATATCTTCAGAATTAGTACAATTTGTTTGACAAGGCCTCGAACTTGTACAATTGTAATGAATGCTCACCAACTAAACAAATTTTAAATTGAAATTAACAAAGTCACATCTATTATGGACCAATAATAACGTGACTTTAATTAATTTGGATTCTTTCTTCTTCACTAAAAGTAGAAAAATCAACCACCGTACGTATTGCTATTTGTTTTAGTTAATTTAAACTTTAAGATTTCAATAAAATATACATTTGTGATTTTCAAAATTAGAAAAAGCATTGTAGTTGGGCCAGCCTGGTAGGTCTTTACAAGTAAAGCTCAATGGGCCGGGATTTGTCCTATCCCATGGGGAAGGGCCATATATATTGAAGTTTTAGCGCAAAAATTTGTCAGTCACTCTCTTGATTTCTTCAGAAGAGACCAGTACTCGAACTCTAATGATACTGATGAACAAGTAACAATATACAACACCACTAGACTTAGAAGTCTTTATTATGCAAACTAACGTATTTTGAGACTCGATCGTGAAAAACTCGTTGTTTGCTTATTCATTCCGTCGTTAGGAACATGATATCTTCGAATCTTTCTGACGCTTTTTTTTTGGGGGGGGGGGGGTCATGTCAAACTATCGTTGCCTTGACTCGGTGCCCTTGTTCATGATTATATGTCAAGTCGTGCTAGCTCGTCAAGTTGAAACTAGCCCAATTCGATCAATGAACCACTTCCAATTGGAACAATAATTCTATATTACTAGTCTCTTTAATAAATTGTGCTGACACCTATTGGGTAAATTAATGGCCAACAAGTCGAGGTATGCCGTGTTTGTGAGTCAAAGTGCTTTTAATTAAGCTTTCTGCGCCCCCCCCCCCCCCCCGGCCACCTGGCTCTTGCTGCACGCGCAGAGAAAGCCCGGTCCCGCAGACAAATTACCGTACTGATTCACTCGTTGGTAGAAGTGGAGCACCTCTGTTGTTGTTGGCCAGGGCTGAACATTATCGGATATTCGGTTTATTTTTATAAAATTGGATTTGGTTTCAGTTGGAATTGGATTTAAGGAACTGAGAACCGTTCCTGGTATCGGTCTCACCAGTTCCTAGATTTTTAAACTAGGTTTAGCTCTAGGTATCCGGTTCGAAATAATGACTTAGCATAATTTAAGGATCTAACTTCAAGTAATAGCCAGGCATTTCAACAAATAATTTGACAACAAAAAAAATCATTTTCCGAAAAAAATTCATTGCCAAAGATCTAGTATCCAAGAGATGTCTAAACTTTTTCAATTAAAAACTTCTAATTGTCTGTGACGACAAAAAAAATGAAAATTGAAAAAGAAAAAATAAAAACAGAGAAAATCAAATCAAAGGTAGCCACAGATTGTTGGCCGTAGAAGACAGACGCACCGGAGAAATCAAACCCGTGGTGACTATGAGTGGAGGGCTAGAGTAATAAGACACAGAAAGAGAAGAGATACTGAAACACACAAAGATCTAGAAAGAAAGATCCAGAATCACTACAGTACTTGGCTGGGAATTGAAGGCACGGCGGAGAAGGCAGAGAAAACCACAGCACCGGCTGCCGGAGAAGATAGGTGCACAACGTATATAAGATGAGGTTTGAGGTATCTATGAGTAAGAACGAGGGAGCAGACCGAAAAGGGGGAGAATGCGAATGATATTGTAAATGAGGTTTTTTCATATGTATACATATATATCTCTAATGTACTTTTTTACAACCGGGTGATAGATCTGGGTCCATTCCAGGCTCTCTGTAGCCCGTCCCAAGCCAATTGTCACCGGGCGCTGAAATTTTAAACCAATCCCGGTCTTGCTTCAGCCGGTTTGGGGTTTGGAGCTACCGAGTCCGAATTGGATCCGGGCTAGGATCGAGTACTCATTTTTTTTTTGCTCATCCTTAGTTGTTGTTAGGGCATGTAAAAATCCGTCCAATTAGATTATTCGAATTTGTTCAATCCCGAAAAAAACTATCTACAGTCATAAAGTTTTTCTTTGAATTAGACAATGGTCATGTTTTACGTAGAATTCGAGTGAGGTTCGGGTCTAAACATTTGGGTTCGGATAGTTTGATAACTAATTCAAGTTCGGACCCAGTTTCAAATATCAAATAATGATATGTTGGTACAATTTCGGTCCGAACTGTAAAGAAATTTTTATTACAAAAATTCAGACAACAAGATTTGAACATTTAAAAATCGGTTCCAAGTCCAGTCACATATAATTTTGGGTTAGAATGTCCAAGAGTCGTATTACAAATCAGATATTTGTACAATCAGTGTCTAAACATCGAACATCCGTGCCCGTGTTCAAAATCAGTGAGAACGTTTTAGTAATTCAGATAGGGTTTGGCTTTTAAGCTTTTGCCTGAATATTCGATTTCTAGACCTAACTTGACCAAACTCAAACTTTTGCCATCCCTACATATTGTTGTTGGTGGTGGTTCAATTACGCAGAAGAGCTCAAAAAAAAAATTTGAAAAAATAAAAAAATAAAGAAGAAGAAAAGCAAGACAAGGATGCTAAATTTTTATATAAATTGGACCTTAAACAAACAAGTCATTTATATAAGCTCTAATGAGATTCCAATTCAAAATTAATTGACAACGTGTGGAGTAACTTATAAGTTTATATACCTGTTCAAACCCTTCAATTTGATAAATGTGGGGCGACACCCACTTTCACATTCTTTCATTTTATCAAAGTGGAATAATACGCACTTTCATATTCTAGCGAAGGAGAAGGACAGAGAGCTGCAATTGAACATAAATAAAAGTACGCTAGTGTAGTTAGGGGTTCAGTTTTACGGATAAGCCTAAATTTTGTAAATAGTAGTGAGTTCAGACAAAACCAAAAAGAACCTTCGATCATATAAATAATGAAAAGATACCAATACAAGTTGGTTCACATGGTTTGGCATCTATTTTCTTTAAGTAAGGTCTCAGATTTAAATCTTGTAAATGAAGAAAATTTATGATGGAAAAGTTCTACCTCTTATTGAATCAACAGTAACTCGATCCAATTAAATGGAGGATCCAAGATTCAAAAAAATGTAAATAATGAAAAGATTCATCTTTATCTCATTTGTTTTTGGACGGGCTACGCACCGTACCCTTCCACCTCTGTGCAAGGAGGCCAGTGGACTAATGCTGGATATGAAAAAATAGGAAAGTAAGACCTCGGCCACAGGTTTGCAAACGTATGCATCCACTAAAGTCTTGCATGAGGAATTGCATATTCAAGAACTCAATCATAGGACTGCACGCCCCGTAGGGGACAAAGCTTAAAAATTCGATGTTTGATTATCCAGTCATTAATAAAAGTTGAGATACAGGTCGATCTATAAGAAGTAGAATGAGGTTCCCTGATACGATTGTTATTTATTTGTAAAGACTCAAATTCAGAATCTTAATTTGTTTAAGAAAAACAAGGGGCATCCCACTTGTCGAACCAACCTTAGCTTGTTGGCTAGGGAAGGGAGTTCAATGCCATGAGGTGAGCTCCCTTTGGTAGTTCATAATTGTTTCTGAATTAATTGGGTATACTATAGATGCACAACATACTGTCAAACCTTTCAATTATAGCAATTGAAATGATGCGGGAAGATTAATGATTTATAGGAAAATGGGATTGAATTTCACATTTGGTTAGCAAGAGACCTTCAATTAATATGGAACTGATTATTCCTTTTATTCTCATGACCCCTTTTGTTGGAAAAAAAGAAAATGGGAGCCACAGAAGTTTTATCAAGGTTGAATATTATCTCATAAATTTGAAGGTTAGTAAATGATGCTGTAGGCCGAAACACCAACCCATCTCAAATGGTACGACTGCTCTTTCCGTGACGCGTGTAAGTGCTTGTGTGAAACACTTGGAGGAGCCTGTATGCTTAATTTTTTTTTTCCAGAAATTTACACATAAGTGTTGAACTAAATTTGATTTTTATTTTTATGAGTTTCCGTTGCGCACTTTGAGGCCACGATTCAAACTAAGAAATTGCTTGTCCAAAAATACCCCTCGCTTGACTCTCTCCTTAAAACTAGATAGGCTTCTTTCTCATGCCCAACTCCTTCCTTATTCTCCTTTTTGCTCTGCCCCTTCCAATACCCATGTTGGTCGTATTCGACAACAGCACTTTAGATAGCGTTTAATATTTTAACGAAGTCAATACACTAATGAATTAATTTTTAGTGTTCGATAAACGAACATTTTGACTAGTATTTCAAGTAGCATTGAGCGTTGTAAGCAGTGTTTTTGAAAAGTTAATAGTATTAACGTTTGACATTTAAAAGTAGCGTTTCATATTTTTTAACCATAAAATATCCTTTGAAAATTTTATCTTTGAAAATTATCTATATCCTTTTATGTCAATTTACATTAATCAGCTAACCTAACATACGGCTAAATTTACCGAATATATTAATTTAAACTGCTCATCTAAACAGCTATCTGCTAACAGCTAAATTAGAAACATTATCCGCTATCTAAACAGCTATCCGCTACCTGAACCGCTACTCATTACCTAAACAGCTAATTTTGCCCAATAGGATCATTGTCTTCATCTATCTCTTACCCCTTTATCTTTCTCTTCTCCCTCCTCCACTGCCTGTCACTTCATCCTCCTCCCCCTTCCCACTAGAGTTTTGATTGATGAAAATTGGGTCCTCATATTTTGAATTAAAATTAGTGACGTTGAGATTGCAACTGTTGTCAATGATGACATCAAAGGAAGAATTTTGGCTAGTCAGTTAGTAAGGTTGGTGCTGCTGTGGTGGTGGCAAGAGGGACAAAGGGATGAGGGGTGGGTGACAAGGTTACTAGAGAAGAAGATCATGGCCAGCATGATTTATGCTCTGGGAACAGATCTTGGGGAGGATTGTGGGCTTGTGGAAACTGGACATATCTGTTCTCTATTGATCTTCTCTTTA